>OX451347.1:7787348-7998842 GCA_949629155.1 Myopa testacea
AAACCGAAGTTTTTTCGCAAAGAAATCAGCGTCGGCAGCAAGTGATATCGATGAAGTGGTTCGGTGCCTAGTTACCCATCTTGAGTTTCGATTCCCCTTCCGTAGTCCCCTCCATAGTCCTCTTTACGCACTTCCTTAGAGTGCGCACTGCCACAAAATAAGTATCTTTATCTGTATCTCTTTTTTATTCTTCTCAATGAACAATAAGAATCCCATAAAACGACATCGTTGCCATATCTGATAGAAAAGAAGATGGAGAGAGAGGACTCAGGAGAGACGACAGGATAGCATAGAATAGGAGAGGAGATGAGAGGCGAATATGGTTGCCCTGTCAATGCCGCGTTTGAATTGAACTGTTTCTTGACATCTGTCACTGTCAAACGAGGCAGGGCAGAGAGGGAGGGAAACGTAATAGAATAGCGACTTTAGGGCGACAACAACCATAGAAATCAGTCGCCTAACTATCGTCTATCTCTCTCTCTCTCTCTCTCTCTCCGCTAACAGTAGGAAGTACCGCAAGTACCGCTAGCAGCAGGAAGGTTTTCCTCTCCCCCGTCCTCTCTTTTTTCCCCTCCTATCGCTCTTTATATAAAATAAAATTCTATTTAAATGACAAACGAGCGAGTGTCTTGTGACAGCAATAAATGTCTCTGCAGCGCCCTCGATGTCGCTGACACTTTGAAGGTGTACAATGAAGAGAGGGGGCCAGAGAGGGAGGCAGAACGAGAGTTTAGGAGAGGAAGAAAGAGAGTGACAGAGGCATAAAGAGTGATAGACTGAAACACTTAGATGTTGGCAACAAAAGGCACGTTTTTTGTTCCATACATAATAGAAAACCGTTGAAACTGTTAAATTGTTAAAATGTTAAATTGTCAAAAGTGAGCGAAGCGAGTCTTTGAGAAAAAACATCAAAACTGCTGCGGTTTCAAAATGTTTTACTTACATTCCGACTGACTTTCGTAATCGTTCTCAGAAGTTCTCGTTCTTTGTTCGAAACTCGATTTATACTACGAGAATCTAAGGTTATTTGACTAAAGATATACAGAAGAATGTATTTGTAAGTATTTTCGTGTGTGTGCTTGTATGTATGTATATCTGCCTGTCTGTCTGTCATCATTTGTCACATTTACCGCATTAGCAAGGAAGGATTTGTCCGTCCCTCGTTTAGAAACCCATTCGAATTGATTTCAATTTACTGCTCAGCGGAAGTCTTTTGTCACTTCCGTTATCGATAAAAGGACGAACATCGACATGATGTAATAAAAACTTGAAGCCAAACAAGTGACCACGGAGGCAATTCTTTTGTAGCCTTGGCTTTGGTCATCCATGAGAAAGAGAGAGAGAGAGAGAGAGACAGAAAAATAGGGAAGAAAAGAAGAGAGTAGAAAAAAGTTACAAAAAAAGTGATGAGTTAAAAAGTAGTCCAAAGTACTTTAAAAGAAAAGAAAAAATTGTGAAAATTATTAAATAAATTACTGAAGTTTTGTATTGTATTTCAGTTTTATAGCAAGCAGTACACCATCCATTAACCAGTCAGTCATTTAGTCATGCAACCAGTTAGTCAACCCTTTAGTCAACCGGTCAGCTAACCGGTCATTCAAGGGTCTAGTGATTTCATCATTTGCATTTCTTCCAACAATCTGCCAATCAGTCAACCAGTCAGTCTACCAGTTAATCCAGTAGTTTTTCAACCGGACTGTCCACCAGTCCGTCCTCCAGCCAGCCAATCAAGTTGTACTTCTTCTGTTTCTTCAACTTCTAAACATATTCTTTCGTCCTCCGAAGAGACATCTAGAGATATCTGATGTTGTCCATCTTCTGTTGTTTTATTCATCAATACAGAAGCAGATTCATGCATGAATGTCCTGCATCATCACTTCATGCATAAGCTGTGAGCTTTTGTAGCTGGCAGAAAATTGAGTTTAAGTATAAGCAACTAAAAGCAACCAGAAACAAAGCAAAACAAAAGCGAGCAGAGAAAAATAGAGGGAAACAAATAGATAAATAGGAAGAGAGAGAGAGAGATAGAGAGATGTATATATGTAGATATACAAAAAGTAACAGAGATGGCGAGTAAAACCGAGTAGAGAGAGAGAAAGGATCGTACAGAGTCCAAAGCAAAGTGGAGCCCAAAAGTAAGCAAATTAAAATTGAAAATTAATTCAAAATGGAGCTCATTCATGTCTTTGTCAGGAAAGCTGACGATGACGTTGAAGCGTGAGTGAGTGAGAGCGAGTGTGTCGAGCGAGTGTGTGGCTGTGTATGGAGCCAGTTACTCGAATGATTTGCATTTGTATTGTGAGAGTAGAATTATTGAAATCTTATTTTTATTCAATTAAAAGCTGGATGCAAGTAAAACAAGAATTCGTTAAACAGAAGAATTGTTTTTCTTACCAACTGAAATCCTTTGAGTAGAAGTGATGATGTAAATGAAAGTACTCTGGGTTGTGTGTGTGTATGCGTATGTGTGTGTGTGTGTGAGTGATTTTCTATGAGCTTAAAATTAATTGAATTTTTAATCTGCGATTTGAAAGCTCTTGAAACATTAATAGGCAACTACAAGGAAAGGGATCAAGAGACACAAAGAAAGAGATCAAGAAAGAGAAGGAAAGTGATCAAGGAAGAGAGACAGAGAGATAAAAATATGTTACGATTTTATGTCAGAAAGAGACACTAATTTGTTACTTAATTGTAACAAAAAATGCAAATTTCCTAGCAAAAATCATCATTCAGTTCACTGGTTTGTGTGTTTTTTACTAAATTCTCAGCAAGAACTCAAACGTTGAATCCTTGTTGAATTCCCTAAACTAATTAGTATGTTGCTGCTGAAGAAGAAGAAGAGGATCCTTTCTCATTGCTAATTACAACACACGTGCTGTTAATAAAACCAGATTTCTTCGGGTCATCGCACAGACCTGCGTTGGTGTTTGTATCTGAAAGGCGTGTGTATTCGAAAGTGTGTACATGCACACTCACACTCACTCACAAACACATACAATACATCAACAAACCGACTAACCAAGCATCGAGTACACTCAAACGATGGACTCAATTCTATTAAATGCTCATAAGATTCCGGATTTGAAGGTCCATCAGAACAGTTCACAGAACCTTCATCAACAGAGGTTTGCGATGGACAAAAACAGTAATCAAAGCAAAACAACAATAATCAAGGCAATAATAATAACAACAACAACAATAACAACAACGATTTCTGTAGAGTACTACAGTGGATGCCATGAAAATGAAGATGTTTGTGTTAATTGAGTGGTTGCTTAACTTAAAATCTATTAAATCGGGTTTCCCTTAACTTTAACTTGGAATATAAAATTACTTAACATTAGATTACAGTTTTCTTTTTTACTTGTTTATTTATTTAGTTTAGATGAACTGAAGTTCGTCAGTTCATCGAAGTCCGATGACTTTTTCTGCCAAAGAAACCCTCTCTTCTTTCCCTCAAACCCCCGTCATCCTCACCGAACTGTCTGCACATACTAGCATTGTCGAAAAAATAAAAATCTTTCTTCATGAGATGCTTTTAGCAGCTTTTCTTGTCGCCGCATACAATAAATTTTAATTTTATTAAGTAAAACGTTGCCAGCGCAGTCACCTTCGAAGCTAATAAATCCTTGTTGAAAGATGTTGAGCGGTATTTTGGGAACATGTCGGTGAGGGAGGGAGAGAGGGGGAGTGGTCAATGGGGAGTATCAAGAAATGACTGCAGCAGGACGAGAGCAAAAATGAAGAAGCAGCCGGTGCGTAACGCTGTGGAAAGTAAGAACTGCATCAGATGCTGCAGAAGCAAATAAACACCAAAGCACACACTCACACGCACACTCACACACAAACACAGCCACAGACACATAATGGCACTTCTACGCCATGCATGTGCTTTGCAGTTTGGCCAGCATCAGGACGGTCCTTTGAGCCAGGACGAACGTACAGAGTGCTTAGTGCAGCACCTTGACAATTGCAGAGTCATAGATTTTCTTACAGCACACACACACATAAACACATTCAACACTCGTGTCGCATCACACCCACTCTGACCACATCTCGTAACGTACGACAATTAAATTTTGCCCAAATGTTGCCAAGATCGCCCCAGCTGTAAATCACGATGGTTGGCAATTCATTGACGGCCATAAATATGATTACTGAGAGAATATTGACAGTTTTATTGACTGCACTCTGATTTGTGCGCAAACATAAAGAATTACTTAAATTTTTGAAACTTCGAAAGCTTTTTGAAATAAATTATTATTAAGTAGCTCAACGATCGACTTTTGAATGAGTTCGCATCATTAAAAAGGACACTCAGAAGGAAGAAAGGAAAAGAAAGCAACAACAATGAAGAATAACAAAATAAATTACCGATTCGATTAATATTACTGTTTATTAATAGTTATTAACGTAGTTTTTATACTTAAATTAAACATTTATTTATTTTATTACACCAAAAATAGTTGCAAATGCAGCTTCTGTTTTCGCTGCTCTTCTGCATTGCTTCGGTTTTCTCTGCTGCTCCATCTTCTTCTTCTTCTTCTTCGTCTTCTTCTTCCTCGTCTTTGCTTCCTTCTGCACCTCGTGTTTATTGCTGATGCATCAATTCTCTGTGCTTCAGTCGTCATCCCATCCGACTTCTTTCAGCAGTTGCAACAATTAAATTCGCTGTCACTTCACTCCACCGAAGGACGATGACGACGACGGTGATTCGATAGCAGTACAACAACACATCGACGTCTGCATCGAAGCGACGTCTTGCTGCATGCGTCAGCATGTTTTCGTGAACAAGAATTGTTTGCGATCCGCAAATTTACGCAATTTCATCGATAACACAAGCATGTCGGAGAAGATAGTTGATTGGCCTGGGACGGGGGGAAGTGGGGGAGGGGGAGATGTGAGGGTGGTGGCTGCGTGGCATCATGGTCGTTGGTGTAACCAAGTGAAATTCATTGAATATTATTTATCAACTGAGGTTTCACATGATTAATTCTCTTGATGACGACGATGTTCAAAGGTACGCATGGAGAAAATTTTGATTAAAAGTTAAGGATGTACATGTGTGTGTGTGTGTGTTGTTGTCTGTTCGTGTAGGAAACTAAGAGAGTGTTTGAATGTGTGTGCACTTCAGTATGCGTTCGTGTGTTAGTGTGATTTTATAGGAAGGATACCACGATTGCGCTCAAGGATAAGCAACTAGCTAAGAATCAATTCTACGGGGAGAGAGAGAGAGACAGCTGATAAGCAGGAATTAATTATGAATCCTTAGATACCAGAGTATTGCGAACAAAGCAATCATCAATTAATTTAACTTCCATGATAGATTGGCCCACACGATGAGTCTGAGTATCATCTTCGCAGGAGGCACTGATATCATGAAATATCCTTGTACTATCCTATGAAGCATTTTTGGAACCACAGAAATATAGTTTATTGTTTACGGTGACATTTAATTGTAATTTTGTAACATCACAATGTAGCATGTGGAAAGCTACAGAAACTCTGAAGTCGATAGTGAGATGTGGTGTATCGGCAGTGATGACTTCCGTTTTATTATCATCAATGCCGATATACCACATCTCACTATCGACTTCTGCTTTATCTTAATGAAAGTAGATGTCAAAAAGAGAATGATCTGCATTGAATATGGAAGTAAAGGAGATTACAGTAAGTAACGATAGTAAAACAAGTCCAGAAAGAAACGAGTGGAATATAGAGTAGAGTTACTCTAAGAACAAGTAGAATAAGTAACGTGTAGAATATGCAACACGAATGTGAAAGAAGTAAGGAGCATAATACAACGAATAACGAAAGCTTGGGTAGTTTGGATGTAAATAGATATACATATAAAAGTCGTAAGATAATGAGTAAAGTAACGAGTAACGTTCAGTAAGTAACGAGTAAATATGACTATCATGTGGAAGGCATAGCATTTAAACTTGGAATAAAAATGTTTTCTTAAAACTCCTTTCACGTTATGTTTAAGGCTTAAACAACTTTGGTTACAGAGATAGAGAGAGAAGGAGGTAGAGATCTTTATGTTCATTTCACTTTTTATGTTCGTTTAGTGCTATACACAAACACAAAGAAATACATATACAAATATAAAGCCAAACAAATACACACTCAAATTTTTACATAAACGCATACATATTAAAAGGACCGGGAATTAAAATTTTAAATTACAATCAAATAACCTCAAAAGGACTCCATCATACAACAACAATTACAGAACCACAACAGCAAGGACAAAAAGCAATAACAACGCCGCAACAACAATATAAGTACAACAACAATGTAATCAACAAAACATTTGTACATGCATTTTGTTATCTGTCAGAAACAGATTTTTTAACCGCGACTTTTAGATGAAAAACCACACAGAAACAGAGTGAAAGAGGGACCGAAGAAGAGAATGAGAAGGGCAGAGAAAGGGTGAGGAAGGAAGAGTAAAATATGTGCAAACAGAAAGAAACAGACGAAATGAGGATAGTAGAGGATAGTAATAGAGATGGAAATAGTATATTCTAATATAGAAATAGAGAAAGTGATAAGGAAATATAGAAGCAGAGAGAGAAAGTGAGAGGCACAGAAAGAAATGGAGAAGGGAGGCAGGAACTGAGAGAGAAAAAATTACGAACTGACAGACATACAAAACAAGACGAAAGGGGATAAGAAAGAAAATGACAGATGAACAGAGGAAGAACAAGACAGCAAGAGAGTGGAATCGATATACATATAGAAAGAGAGGTTGAGTCACACATAGAGAGAAACAGGGAGAAAGAAAATTTAAATATACATATACAAAGAATAACAACAATGTGGGAACAACATAATTCTGAACACATCCTAACGTCTGACTATTTTTTGAAAGAAATTTACATCACGTTGTTAGGTTTTTGAAAATGACTTGCATTAAAATTCATAAAACCCAATAGGAAAATTTGGAATATTATTGTAGAGAAAACTCGTGTGGAAACAGCTTCTAGGAGCATTAAAGAGCATTCAAAGAGAGTCGCCAATCACTAGTGATTCTCACGAAACACCAGACACGAAATTATGGAAATAGTTTAATAAGACTTGTAAGATGACAACAACAACTTCAAACAGTAGAACTTTATAAACGAAGTCAGGTCAAATATCGATGCATGAATGAAAGAAATCATCTTTGAAAGTATTTATTTGATTAGAATTTAGTTTAAACACGTAGTTCGAAGAGATATCAGATGGAAAAGAGAAGAAATGCGACGTAATAAGAAGCTTTTCTGATATTCTGGTGTAGGATTGCTTCGATCCTTCATATCTCTAATTTTTCTTACTGGGTTGAAATCCAAGTAAGTGACTAAATTTGCTTTTTGAGAACATATACTCAATTATGTATGCATTTGTGTGTATGTATGTATGCCATCACGTCCTTCCTTCCTTCCTTCCTTTCTTCTGCTACTTATTTACAGTTCTTCCCTAGCAAAGTTTCCGCGAAGCTTGCAAAAGTCGCCGCAGCCTTGAAAAATAAAACACATTTCGGTGCGCCTAAAAGAGGCCCCCTTCCGCTCTTCTCACACTCCGTACTCCAGCGCGGCGTACGAGAGATCATCATAGCATATGGTATGTGAAGGCGTTTGACATTTTATAGCAATTCTGAGAGTTGACTTAGTTTCCACGATGTCACGTTATAAATACTTTGCTGTAGTTCGGTTGCTTGATTTCCTTGAATTTTCCTGCTTGTTGTTTTTCCAGTTTCCCCCAGCTTCTGTGTGTGTTTTCTTGTTGTTGTCTTTTTTCTTGTTTTTGTATTGTATTTCCTATTATTGTTGTCGTTGTTGTTTCTGTTGTTGTAACTTTTTTAAGCTCCGCTCTGTTGTAGTGAGTAACTTTTGCCAACAGAAGCGTCTTCAATTGAAATAAATTCATTGCATGTTTCTAGGAGATTAAAAGTTATATATACGCGTACATACATACATACATACATACATATACACACACGTATGGAAAACGCATATTCCTGGATACAGATACATAAGATACTCCGTATAATGCGTGGAATTAAATTAAAGTATTTGCATTTGTAGAGCAGAGAAGCAAATAAAATTGCTTGATGTAGAGGAAAATCTTTGGGAAATGAATTTGCAAAATCAGCGTTGAAATGGTAAGTAAATAAATTCTTTTCAGATTTTGTACTTAGTAGAGATTTGAGATTTACGAGAGAACGCTATATCAGTTAAGGAAGTTCGCTATTTCCAGGAAAATCTGGCCGGATCCGAAGACTTTAATTTAAAATATCGAGTATCGACGGTTGCTGAGTCAAGGAACCGAGAGTTTAAGGCCATTATTACAGCCGTCTATTCTCCGTTAAGAGAACTCTACTCAAATCGCTTATTGTACAATCAGTTTATTGTCCATATTCTCCATCTACTCTTCTCTACTTTCTGTATCACTAACACATTTTAGCTTCGAGGTGTCATACTCGTATTTAACGACTTATCGGTCTATATCTGTAATCCACTGGCTCGATCGTGGTCTACAAAACGTATTCCTTGGATCTGAGTAAGTAGAGACTAAAGTAACTCAACGATTACAGTATTCTCTTCGATTATATTGCAATAACTTTTATAATAAACTTTTGTAACCACTCAACTTCAACCACAATCCACATGTTATCAATTGACCTCGCTTAAATGCCATTCTATCACGGAAATTTTCCATTCCCCACTCTTCTGATTCACACTATTTTTAACTCTAGAACAACATAAAACAATTTTATTGAATGAAGACAGTCATAAAAAGGGACAAAAATTGTCATTTGAAAATTCTCAGGCCACACTTTCTACTCTCAACTCATCACTCTGGGGACAAGGAGGTGATTATAACTCGATGGTGATAACTCACTGCTTGCCTGAGGGAATCCCACACCAAAACCAATGTGAATGAATGACTTTTCCTCAGTTTTCTTTATCACACAAACACATAACCACTCTTGCAAACATACATACAATAGACCAACATAAGTGTTAATAAAATCTCGGAAAAGGGAGAAGAATGAGCATCCATCCTTTTGAATGTGTTATCAACAACTCTTTCATGAATTGAATCAGTGCAGCGTCACGTCACCAGCTTGTTATTTCATATCAATAACAAGTCAATAAAAGATCAAAGAAAGGAATAAAATATCGACCAAAAGGATAATATCCAAAAGGAGGACCACAAAGAGATACAAAAGAAGAACACAGAGTGAGAGAAAGTGTGTTTGAGAGAGAGAGAGAGAGAGATAGGGAAGAAAGAGAGAGATAGAGAAGAAAAGAGCAGAAGAGTATTGGCGGCAATAAAGAAGATGTCATACACAAATCGGTCATACGTAAGCAAGGAAATACAGAGCAGAGTAGTCTGTAGTAGAGTAGAGTGGAGAGTAGAATAGAGTGGAGAGTAGAGTAGAGTGATGAGTAGAGTATGGTGGAGAATAGAGTAGAGTAGAGTTGAGAGTACAAAAGAGTAGAATCGATTGGAGCATTTTAAAGTACAGCAGATCCGGAGCAGAGCATCTCTGTAGGTTTTTAAGTAACTCTCAGTAATATGCACAAAAAAGGACTCTCATTTTAGGTAAGCTCACACTCACACTAACACACGCAGTCTCTCACACACGAAAACACACATACACTTGCTCATTTTCACTCATTCGCAGGTGCAACACTATTAAAGAGCGACTTTTTTTTTTAGTTTTTCAAAAACAACACCAGCGAAATAATCAGAAAGGTTTACTATACTGAAGTGTTTGTTTTTTGAGCAACACAACATCCTACGTTTTCAACCTTTTTACTTTTAAATAAAAATTAATGTTTTTTTTTGATTGTATTCTTTTGTTAATTCGGTTTTTTTCTTTTTGTAAGCCTCACTTTTTGCAAGGTTTACTTTTTGTTAGCTTTACTTTTTGCAGAGTTTACTTTTTGTATGCTTTTCATATGTAAAGCAGGTTTAAAAGCTCTCTCAGAATTGTTGATGCATTTTTAATTATTTCACACTTTTATAGCTCTTTACGCACAGAAACAAACACATACTCGAAAAGCGGTTTCATTCCTTTATTTGCTCACTGTTTTTTTTTTTTTGGCAAATTCAACTCTTTTTAAACCACGCGACTTTGTTGCCTCAAAGTAAAGTTTTATTATAATTTTGTTTTTTGTTTATAATCATTTATCCTTTTTATAAAAAAATGTGGGGAAAAAACATCTTATTATTTTTATAGATCTTCAACACAAACTATTGTCACATTTTACTCACTTGCGAGTACTTTACATTATTTACTCACATAATTTTTAGAGATGCAAGTTTTCTAGATTTAATTAAAGCGATTTTCATTTGAAGCGATCTCGTTTCTCTTCATCTCATTTATCTGTTGTCGTTTTAATTCAAATCCTCGAATCCGAAATCATATGCTTCACATCTGACATGACGTGTATGAAATTTCAAAGGCACTGTTTTTGTTGTTTTCTGTGCATTTCATTCCTTCTTCATGTCTGTCAAGCGAGAAAGAAGACTTCAGAGAGTTTAGCGTAGTTTGAGATTATCTATGATCCTTGAGAATAATGCATTTTTTAGGCTCGCGTGTCTCTGACATTTTCTGAGATGATTGCCAGCATATAAAACACAAAAGAAATGATATTTGTTCTTATGATTTCAAGTTTGTACCAACAATAAAGGATTTCAATAAACTAGCACCCGAAAAACAAAACAAATTATGAAAATCAAAAAAAATTACGTACTACAAAAGCAATGATAGATGTCTTTTTTTTAAAAAAAACCTCTCCGGAGATCATCTTCATCATCCTCAGGGAGTGGAATGAATATCGTCAAAGAAGCCCGTACTTCCGGAGGCTCACTCAAGAATCTACCAGTTTTTATAGATCTCACGAGGTTGAAATTAGTAATTAACTTCGGTCCCTCGCAAACAAAGTATTTGACGGACAACATATTGTATCTTAAGCTATATACCAGTATATTCATTCAGGTTGTGTTCACAATTAATAATTCCCAGACTCTATCGGGTCTCCCCTTTATAGACTCACGCCCTTTATGTAGACAGGACATGTAAAAACAGTCTGAAATACTGTCGATATATACGCAAAACTGAGCACATGAACGATTACGGATTCAAAGTGAAAAAGGACTCACTAAAAAAATAAAACAAAGACATCCGCCCCACCAAAGAAACGTTTTGGGAAACATTACATTGTTACATTATTATTACATTATTTGTAATGCTTTTGAAATTGAACTCGTAACATGTATGGATATCGTCGCGTACCAGCCATAAAGGATAGACCAGTAACAACAACATCAGCAAAAAGCGCAGTAACGCCCTCTTGACACTCTTCAACTCACACATACAAATACACTCGGCAGATACTCGTATCATGCTCAACATAAATGCCACTGAAATTCAATCGAACGTTGAATTTGCAAGGACATCAGCAACAGCATTGAAATAAAAAGGTTTCGCGGAGGATAAAAAAGTGCGCCGTTCTCCAAACATAAATGAAAACGTTGTAGGAGGTTGCGAATCATCCCGACCAAGCTATAAAAAAGTACCAGCCAATTGGAAAAACAAAAAAAGTCTAAAAGCATCATCAGACTCGGCTTAAAGACTTACAGTTGAAGCCTTGTGGCTTTTCCGCTGTTTTCGATATAGGATAGGATATGAGACAAATGTATCCTAAACCGTTGTTCCTTTTGCAACCGAATATTGGCAACGTTAGCATCATCGATAGAAACCGAAGTATATTTAAAAGAATAGAAATCTTCTTTGAGAAACATGATGATGCTCTTCTCTTTTATTACCAACTCATTTTCTTTTATCGCCTCACGTTTGCCCCCATAAAAAGATCGGCGAGGAATAATTTTTTTCTTTGCGTGAGGGTTGACTTTAAAATGACACCACGTTGTCCTTTGTTATTCTTGAGCAAAAGTTCTCGTGAGTTCATAATTTTTCTTATATTGCTATGAGAGCTGAAGTTCCTTCTGAACCCTTCTCCTTATCAGATAATTTTTGTGCTTTCTTCCTCTCCCACCTAACATCTTCCGCACCCTAAATTTTGGTCTCTATATTGGCTTCATATATCCTTATCCTTTCTTCACATTTCTATAATATTTATTGGCATATTCTTATTACTCGATGTTATCCTGTGCTACCTTCGTTAAATAAGCTGCTTCTGCTTCGTCGTCTTCTCCGTCTTCTATTTTTTCTTCTTATTTCTGAAGCTTCATTTTTTAATACAGATTCTGGTGAGATAGCATTCGATAGATTGAGCTGTAGCATTCTTCGTGGTACTCCAAAAGATGTTGACGTTTAAATGTGCTACCGTGGATAAAAGAGGATAAGTTTTCTATTAGCGATGATTGAAATAAGTATACCGAATGCTTGAATAACTGCAACGGATCAAGGACATGAAAAAAGAGGGAACAAAAGAAGAGTTGATATATATTGTCCTTGGTGAATATATTTTATCTCACAGTATTAATCATATGCTTTGTTTATAGAAGAGGCATTTTTTATATTATTAGAAATATTATTATTATTATTATTTATTATATACTGTTAGTGTATATATAGTATAGTTATAGTGATAGTGTTACCATCATATAACTTTCAACCCTATAATAGTGATTATTGAATAGTAGAGTGAATAATCAGGAATCACTACAAGTTGGTTACTACAATTAAATAATTAAACATGGTTACATAATAAAAATCACTAAGAACAAATCATATAAGTGTCGATCACTAATGAATAAATCGTTAATAGAACAATCATTTATGAATCAATCACTCACAATTAATTACCATTCACTCATAATGAATTCTTATGTGCTCAAATCTTCAAAAGCAAGAGAACGAATTGAAATATTCACAAAAAATACATTTCAAATCTAAAATTCTTTGAGGTGGCATCTTCCTGAAAAAAAAATTCTCTACGTATGTCCGTCGCAAAGACTGTATAATGTGGATGGAGGGGGAAAGGAATATGGGATGTCCTAAAAGGACACAGGAAGAACATTAATAGTTTTAAAGCCACAAGTAACGAACTCAAGAGGAACGAAAATGAATGAACGAAGGAAAGTAACAATGACAATAACAACAACAACAGCAACAACTACAACAATGAGTACAGAAACTACAGGAACAATAATAAAAGCAACAGGAGCAATAGCATTAACAGCGATACTTACAACAAAAATGCGAAAAAATATGGTGCAAGTTTCTGATGTCGTGTGCAGATTATTGTAGAAACACTTGCATTCAGACACGCGTATCACCCAGTAGGAAAAATGGCATTCCTGTTGCATTTCCTCCTCCAATTAGAACTCTTTTTTAAGGGTTTACAAGAACAACAACATGTAAACTCCTGAGTAATAACAGTTAATACCCGTCTTTCTCTTTGAGCGGAATAACGGGAGCCTCCTTAACGATCAACGAGACTGTCTTAAACAGTTTAGAGTCTAGAAAAGGTCTTTCCTTTTCATCATAAGATCATCACTGATAATCAAATAAAAGGTCATCAAAGATTTGCGATAGATATCCTTTAGGAATTCCTTATTTTCTTTCCATTTTCTGACTCTGCTCATAATTCATAATAATTCATAATTCTTTTTAAAATTCATAAAACTACGTTAATTTTATATTATATAATGGAAACAACTTCGGTTATTTTGAGGTACATCTGTTAAGGATCAAAGAACGACTTATCGATTTGCTTAATGGGTGCGTAGATTCAACTAGACACTGTTACTGAAGTAGATTTTGGACCGAATAAAATCCATTTTGGTCCATAACAGCTTCCGCCGGTGCAATTGTTGGGCTGAGTATAGATGTTTGTATGATTCTCTTCATTTTTCTTTATTTCTCTCTCTCTCTTTCTCTCGTTTTCCCCTCAATCTCTTTGCATTTTCGCGATGATGGTGAGCTTGGGTTGAGGTCATAACCGATCGGAGTCTTCCTTTTTTTATCGTATGAAGAATCTTCGTTTAATTTTATATTTTGTTGTTTTATTGGCAGCTGAACTATTGAAAGTAATTTATTACACTCAGTTTCAAAAATCGCAATTTTCTTTTCGTTTTATTATTATTATTGGAGAACGTAAGAAAATAACAACAACCAGAATTGCAAGATTATATGGAACACATAGCATAGGTCAGGAAAATCAGGAAATTCTTTTAAAATCATTAAAAATCATATTGAATCGGAAAATAAAGAAGAGCGACGGATAAATAGAATGAGAAGAAGGAGAAGTGGAGGGTTTGAAGGAGAGAAAAACTTACCACTGGAAAATTAATTAATTCTCAAAAAATGACATCGACAGTACTGTCCTTACTCTCTCTTTCTTTTTTCCCCCTCTATCCCTCTCCTCTCTCCGTTAAGAACCCTGAAAGAAAAGGCGAAAAAGGATTTTTAAACAAAACTTTAGACTACTTTGAACTTTTGTCCTTAACATTTTTTGGTGGGAATTTTTTTATGCAGTAATTAAGTGGATGGCCTTTTTCTCCTATCCCTCTCTCTGCGCCTTCTCTCTCGCTCTTTCTGTCTGTCTCTTATTTTTCCTCTTACTTCTAGTATTTTTCCGCCTGATGTTATTGTTGCCGTCCTGATTGGCTGCCAATAGCATAGCAATTTGGCAGCACTGGCCGCATATTCAACATGAAGTGTTCTCCGATTTTAATAAATTTTTTGCAATCAGCGTAAAAAGCATTGGAATGTGAAGAAACAAATTAAACTGAGGAGGTAGAGGAGAGAAATATGAAGGATGAACGGAGAGAGCGACAGAAAGAGAAAGGGAGGGAGAGAGGGAGATAGATAGAGTGTTTCTTTTTCTTCCTTTCCTTTTTCTAGATATATATAAAAATTCGGTGGCTTCGAGTGGTCAGCAACGTTAAGTTTTCTTTGGGCTTTCAATGGCTACAACACTAAATCCGCCTCCTTTTTCACTTCCTCTTGAAATTGATTACGTGCAGCAGCTCGTAATTCTTATTTCTGCTGTAATAATTTGCTTGAAAAACACTTGAAATTTTAAATATTTCTATAATGGCAAAAAAACTCGATGAGAGGAATTTAAAGAGAGGTGAAGAGGATCACAAGAGGCTGATAAGAGGAGGTGGGAAGGAAAGAAGGTCAAAGTCCGGACCACAAACCATCCAACTTTAATTAATATTTTCTTTATTTCATTTTTGATACAAAATAATATTGGTTCTTTTTTAGCCTTCACTTCTTCTCATTCGTTTTCTTTGCGGACAACTTTTTATTCTTGAAGATAATTTAAGAGAGCCTCTTAAGTGTGGAGTGTTTCGGTCTGTAGTGAGCATCCATCCATTCAGTCACTCACCCATTCACCCCTTCATCCATCTCTCCATCCATCCTTCCTTCCATTCATTTACTCATCCCTCCTTCCATCTTCCTTCGCTTTACTCTTTGTTTCCCTTTTAAGTGGTGACTTAATGGAAAAAAGGGAAAAACTGCCTCACTTTCTGTAGCTTTTAAATATTTATTCTCTCATCTTGCGATCCCCCTCTAAACACCACCCACCCAAACCATCTTTTTGTGCACCACACAACTGTCCATTCTGATTCATGTCCAAACCAGCGGGTTTCTAAATTTTTCCAATGCACCTGTTGTTTCATTTTTCTCCCGCCTTCCGCCCTCCTCCCCTTATATACGCCTTCTTCCTCTCTTCTTGACTTCTAAAGTTTACCTTGCAACAAGGCGAGGTGAAAAAGTTTTGAATATCAAAATATTTTTCAATACAACATCGGAAACACCTCAAGAACAATGGGTCAAAATATTGACACAGGCGGGAAGGCAAGCAAGCGGACAGGCTGGTGGGCGGACAGACAGACAGGCAGCCAGACTGGCGGTTGTTTGGTGGGTGGCAGGTTTTTCGATTCCTTTTTGGTTTTCTATTCTGGCCGAATTGACGGTTGTTGATGGGTTGCCATTTTTCAGAAATTGTTGACTGATTCTCTTGCGGTTGACATGACCCGCCCAGCGATGATGTGCAGATGGGGTAAGAGGAAGGTGGAAGGGGGAAGAAGGGGGAATGAGGAACCAGAGTGAACTTTTGTTGCACGTAGCAGCAGAACAGACGAGCAACGGAAGCTCAACGCCATCAGAATGCAGAAAGTGTTGCAAAAAGTATTAAAATAACAAAAGATGTTATACAATTCAACGCGTTGTTGTTGTTGTTTTGGCCGTTGTTGTTGTTGTTGTTATAACTACCAACTTTTATTTTGCATTATTGAAAGCTGACAGCTAAAGTTTCATCTTGATAACAGCAGCAGGTGAAAAGGTAAATATTGTGTGGTGGGTGTGGCAGAATTTTTTGCTGAGATTATTATTAAAAGGAAACGAGAAGAAGAAGAAGAAAAAAGGGAGTCTTTCCTCGTCTTTAAATCACTTAAAAAGGTCCAATTATCCAGGAAAGTTCGGTAAAACGCTTTTGTTGTGGATGTCGTGGACGACGAGTTATTTATTGTAGTTAACTACATAGTAGAGGGTCTGATTTGGATTTGGATGGATTAACTATACATCTGGAAGCAAGGATCTGGTTATGATTTCAGTTGATTGTAGATTCTTTGGAACTTCAGTAACTGTACCGCATTCTATTTAATTTGGTCCGATCTGACTTTTGCTTTGATTGGATTTGACTTCACTTGAATTAACGTTGCTGGACCGGACTCGACTTCATTTCTGTGGACTTTACTTTATCATAATTTAATTGAATTCGCTTCATTTGATCATTGAATTTTATCTTATTTCAATTAGATTTCGATTTGACTGTATTTAAATTGGTCTTGTCTCTTAATTTTGATTTTTTACTTAATATTTTCTGAATTTTATTACATATTTCACTGTATATTTCATTGATTGTGAGATTTAAGTTGTGATCTTTTATTAAATTTGGATTAGTTGATGTCATTTCATTAGATTTAATGGGTTCTTTGGGATTTTTAATGTGTTCATTCCTTAATGGATTTCGAGAGACAGACTAAAATTATTCGTGTAATTCTCCCGGATTAAAAGTAAGAAAGAAGTTTCTTTATATCTCAATTGCAATCCCTGTGTTTGTCTCTTTGCTTTGCTACCTCTTCCTCTCTCTTTCTTTATTTCTCTCTCTCTCTCTCTTTCTCTCTCTCTCCTCAAATACATACTTTGTTAAGTTGATGAAAAGATTCCTCATGTTCACAGAACGCGCTGTAATCGACTTAAAGCATATTTTTTTCTTTTTTGTATATTTTTAGAAATATGAAGAGAACAAAGCGTTGCCATATTTTTCCATTTGTACGCGCCAAACACGTCAAAAGGTGCGGAATAAATCTTTTAAGTTTTTCTTTAATTTAAAATGGTTTTTCTTCTGATTGTTTTTCCTTTCGGAAAACAGAACGTTTTTTTGAAGAATAGTTTTACACCATTTTTTCTCTCTTTTGTTCCTGGATTCTTTTTTTTTTTTTTGGTGGTTTGGATTTTTTTCGGCTTAAAATTTACGAGCGCCTGTTAGAAGCCAAACAAGCTTGGAATGTTTCTAGTGGCGTCGTTGTTTTTATTGTGATGTTGTTGCTTTTATTGTTGCAGCACTTTTTGTAGTTATGAGTTCCATTCTTAAAACTTCCACCCCCCCCCCCCCCCCACCATCCTTCCCCTTGTTCAGCACATTTGTACAAATTCATTCGCACAATTTTGCGGGCGCATAGAAAAAACTTTTTTGCAAGAAAATATTCACAAAAACCGAATTCATAAAAAATTAGAAAAGTGAAAAAGTGAGAAAAGCCTTCAAAAGCGGGTGCAACTTAAAAAAAGTGTGATGCTGGTTTGCTGGCTGCTCTGCGTTTGTTTGTAGGTGTGTGTGTGTGTATGAGTGTGTTTGTGGGTAGGTGAGTTTGTGTATGTATGTGTTTGTGTGTTGTTGTTTTTTATTACTGCCGAAATGAGTTGCTTTTGTTTGGAACGCCCAAAAGTATGCAACGATTGTAATAAACATCATCATAAAAATCAGTTTTTCCTGCTTACAACTTAATTCGTGTTTCTTCTGCTCTACCACCCTCCTCCACCCCTCTGTTCATCCTCTGCACACACCACGGAACACCTTTTCTACTCCCTTTTATGGCAAATGAGTTGAAAGGGCAACAAATCAAAGAATTCACAAAAGGAATTCAGTGTATATTCATGTATTTGATTGTGTGTGTTAGTGTGTGTGTGTGTTCATGTTTTTGGTTGGTTTTTTTTTTACTGTTATGTTTTGTTTTCTTTCTTCCTTCATTGCTGTTTGTTGTTGCTTTTACACTAAGATTTATGCATTTTATTTATGTTTTAAGTTTTCAGTTTCGGTTGCAAAATGTAAATAATTTTCATCAGCTGTGGATTTTGTTTAAATTTGTTTTGTCGTTTGTTTTCTTTTGTTATTCGTTCGTAGTTCGGCTTTGTTTTGGCAGCTGTTTCGTTATTATTACCTGAGCCGCTGATGCGGTTGACGGCGTCGTTCGAAACTCGCCGAATTTATGACAGTTTTTGAATAAAATTCAAGCCAAAAAATCTGCAATTCAATTTGCAAAACATTCATTTCAATTGTGTTTCTTTTTCGGAGTTCCTCTGTATTTCTTCGTCTTCTTCTTCTTCTTCTACTTCTTTTGTTTCTTCGTCTTTTTTTATTGTTTCTTTGCTCTGAGGTTGTGTATTAATATTATTTAATTAAACACGGAAAACGAAACTTTGAAGAAATGCTTTTTATGGTTATTTTTTAATAAGAATTTTCGTCACTTTAAGATTATGGTTTAGTATTTGAATTATTATTAATAATCGTAGTTGTTTTCCTTTTATTTCTTGTATTTTTGAATATCATTTCAATTCAATTAAAATTAGCGATGAAAGCGTATAAATAATTTGGTTTTTGCTCAAAGATATCTCGAAATTACAATCTACGGATCTGAAGATTCATAATTTTAGAATTTATTATTGTCCAAAGTAATTAAATTTTGATTTAATGTGCGATGAGTAAATCAAAGGATCAAATCAAAGGAATCGAATCGGGGAACACTATTGAAAACCAACAACAACTACTAAAAACTACAAATACATTATAATAGCAATAACAACAGCAAACCGACAACCGCAAGAGAACAACAACAACAACTCAAGAATGATACAGAACAATATTAAAAGCAACAACAAAGAGCACATCATCAACGAAAACAGCAATAAAATGGATCCATAAAACGAATCATTAAAATGTTGATCTTTGATTTTGAAAAGAAAGACCATTATTATTGTTGTTGTTGTTCTTGTTGTTGTCGTGGTTGCATTGTTTCACTTTTGACTGTTGTTGTTGTTGTGTTTGTTTAAGTTTGCTTTTGCTATTGTGATTGCATTTTTTACCGTCGCTTTAAAATTATTTTCGTACCATTTCTATCGAATCTCTTGACGTGTGCTTCTTATCTTTGTTGCTGTTTTTGTTGCTTTTGTTTTTGTACTTGACAAAAATACAATATGTAAAAATGTGTCAAAATTTCGATTAATACAGGAAAAGAGTTTATTTTGGTATAATTTTATAATTCATTCTATTATTATTATTATTATTGTTTTGTTCAATAATTGAACCTCTTCTCTAATCCATTAATTCTTAAAATGCTTGTATTTCTATTTGTGTCTGTTAAACAATGCTTATTTTTATGAAATGAAGAATTTCAATTAAATGTTTTCCCAGCTGTTCGCAACCCTGCACACGATAAGCTGAAAAGCTGGTTGCTGTGGGGCTTTCGTATTGTTAGAGGCTTAAAATTTATGAGCCAGTAGCTTAGAATGGGTGCGAGTAGAGTACTAAAAACAAAAACAACAACAATAAATACGAGTTTCATCAAAAAAACAAATAAATAAAGAGTCATACACAGCGTCAAATAATAATAATAACAGTAACGGGTATGACAACGGGTAGTAACAACAACAACAACAACAACAACAACAACAACAACAACAACAACAACAACAACAACAAACACCAAGTAATGAAGTTAAAAACAACGTTCAACAACAACAACAACAACAGAAAACACCAACCAACACGAAGTTTAGCGAAACAGAGCAAAAAGCGTGAAAATGTTCTTCATTCTTGTCGATTGACTGAATAGAAAACCATAATAATATGTGCACCCTCTCCCGCCTTCCTCCCCCTCCTCCCTTACCCATAAACAACGCTGTACATCTCCCTGTATATCACCCTGTATGAATGCCTAACGATATGCTACGGAATAAAGCCGCTCCGATGTTCCAGTTAATTTGATGGTGGCCTCAATGCGTTAATGATTATTTTACGCTAGTCGCTCGATGTTAATAATTTTGAGTTGTTACTGTTGCACAACAACAACAAGTAGAACAACAACAACAACAACAAAGTAGAACAACAACAACAAATGTTGACCGTTGGATTGTCATAAACAACAGCTGAGGCAGCATCAGCATCAGCGGCTGCAACAAAAACTTGGACGCCAAAATAAAATACGGCTCTCGTCGTCGCGTCGTTCGGCACAGAAACAGTTCGAAGTTGTTTCCTTCGTTTTGGCTGTCGAATGCATGCCAACAGAAGCAACAAAAACAACATGGAATGCAACAACAACAGCACAGGGCAACAATAACAACAACAACAACAACAAAACTAAATGAAATACAGCATCAAAAAGTGCTGCCAAATTGTGCGAACGAGCGAGCTCTTAAGTGAAAATTGGATTAGACTCTGGAGACTAACTTCGGCGTTGAGTTTTGCTTCGATTCGGGTGTGTTGTTGTTGTTTCTATTAATGTTGTTATTGTTGTTGTCATTGGTATTGTTGGTAATGTTGTTGTTGTTGTTATTATTGTTGTTATTGTCGATAGTGATGCTAATGGTGGTGATGTTAATGCTACTGCTGATGGCGACATCACGACTCTTCTTGTTGTTGTTGCTGTTATTGCTTTTGTTTTTGACGTTATTTTTGACGTTGTCGTTGTTGTTGTTCTGGTGGACAGCCTGTGAGATTAAAGATAATGTATCAAAAATTGATTTTTATCCCACCCACAAATTGAGCAGCAAAGAAGAGCAAAAAAGTGTATAAAAAAGTAACCTCCATGCCGCCCCCTACCACACAAAAGTGATGCCAGATTTGAGGGGAAAGAAGCAACAACAATATTAGCAGCAAGAACAACAACAAGAGTAGCTGCAACAACAACACTAACTCAAGCTAATGAGACGCAGCTTCAGTGTCTAGGGTTCGCTTGTATTTCATGTGATCTCTGCTGCTATCACGCCCCCCCCCGCCCAACATAACTGCACACCGAATTTGGATGGTGCTATTCTCAAGGGGGCGGGGTGAGGCCGGGTAGAAATGGTGCGATGCTGTTCAGTGGGCGGAGAGCTGATTCGTGATTTTGAAGTATTGAAAATGTACGATATTAAGTAAAGTTGACAGACGATGTTCAACGGTAGGGTTGATGGTAAGGGAGGGGGGGAAAAGGGGAAGGAGGTGATGATTTGGGTTGTCGTAGAGTGGAGAGAAATAGCGGGATGGAGGGTGAGAAGTTGAGATCAGATGAGAGAAGCAGATGCGAATCGGTTGTAAATGGATGAGGTTGGTGACTGAAATGTGAAGGTTGATGTCGGTGCTGATGTTGTTGTTGGTTGGTTGGTTAGCTGGCTTGTTGGTTGTTGTTGTTGTTTTGTTAGCTCCCACTCAGAGCGTGTGTTGCGGTGACAAAACCCTGTCAGTGTATAAATTAATTTTTAATAAACCCCTGAGTATCCTCTGCTGCTGGTTTTGTTGTTGCCCTTGTTGTTGTTACCCTTGATGCTGCTGCCTTTGTTGCTGTTGCTAGGACTCACCAGGACGTGCGCATGATTTAATTTATTAATGTTCTCTAAGGATTAATTCGCTCGCGTTGATTTTGTATGGAAATCAATTTTCATTTTCCGCTCTAATTGATGAATTGAAGTAAAGATTTATTGACGCTAAATGGCGTGTGTTGACGTTGGTAATGATTTTGATATTTAAAAATTTAGAACTTGTGGCATTTCAGGGTTGGTGAAGTTTTTCTTCTTCAATAAAAAACCAACAGATCGAAAACGAAAAGCGATTTCATTTCAAGCTGAGGAGGAAAGAATTGAAAATGACAGTTTTTTTTAGCGATGAGAGAAATATTGAAATCAAGGGGAGAGAAAAAAGAAAACGAGAAAGACGAAGAGTGAGAGAGACGAGTAGAGCGCAAGGAACATAAGGATGATGCCTAAAACGCCATCTTTTTTCTTTTTCTGGGTTGAGTGTGATTTTTGACAACGATTTCGCAATCAAAAAATCCCACTCACAAAAAAATCGCCATAAAAAGTATCGAAAAAAGCAACAACAACATAACAGGACACTGAAAAAGTTTCCAATAACTGCAAAAACAAAACAGATAGCAGGCAGAAAAAACCACAACAGCATCAACAATGAAAAAGAAAACAAAAACTTCAACAACGAAGAAAGCAACAGGAAAAACGAGGAGGGGAACAACAACAACAACAACAGACAATAAAAATGCGAATATAACGAGTTTTCGCTGTAATTAAATTTCGTTTTGTGCCATGTTAGAAACTAACAACAACAGCAACAACAAACAACACCAACAGGGGTCAGTAGCAGAGACACGAACCCAACAAAATCTAGAACAACAACCGTAACATACATTTGCAAAAACAACAACAAACCAATGGCAAAGCGTAACGTGAGTTATTCCTCTATTTCAAAAATAATAACAACAACAACAAAACCGGTACCCCGTTCAGTCGGCGCAACAACAACAACACAACAACATTAGAAGATTCTGCTCGCTGCAACAACAAATACAGCTCAATCTAACATACATTCTCTCGCTCTGCCTCTCTCTCTCTCTCTCCGCGGATTCTACTGTTTCTTGTTCTTTCTCACAAGCTCCACAATGGAACCTCTCTGAAAACTGGCGAAAAGTACGCAAAAAAACCATACAAAATTTCTGAAGCACACACTTCAAAAGTGTTGTCCAGGCACGCATTTCAAATGGTTTTGTTGTTGTTGTTGTTGCTGCTGTTGTTTTTCTTATTAATTTTGTGGTGATTGTTATTGTTGTTGTGCTTCGTTTTCCTCTACAAGAGCCGCACATTTATTTTGAATGTGTGAACGAGAGCGGCTGCAATTACGACACCGCCGCGTTGTATTGTTTTTTTTTTGTGGGGGTCACTCACTCCACCGCACCCACCCCTCACCATCAACCCCACCACTTCACCGGCACCATCATCACTTAAGCAACAAGAAGAGTTTTTCGCCGTTTTCAGCACAGTTTTTCAACACAGGCAACAAAATTTAAGGCTCTCAACGCTTTGTTGTTGTTTTTGTTCTGCTATTTTTGCCTTTAATGTTTTTCATTTGTCCAGAAGCTTTACAAATACTCGCACTAACAGGACGATGATGACGTGCATTTCTCCGGAAGTGCGAAACGCTTTAAGAGGACTTGGAAAAAACAACCACGCCAAATAAACACCAAAATAACAACAGCAACAATTACAGAGAATGTCCACCGAAATTCTATTCCGGTTGTTTCAGTGGACGGTAGACGGGCAGGCAAACAAAGAGAGACAAACAGACAAACAGACAAACAGACAGACAGACCGACAGACACACAGACAGACAAACAGACTGAGTGACTGTACAGCATGGACTCGTGGATCAACGGGTTTCAAGTGCTTTGAAGCGCCTAACGTGTTTCTAAGCGAGCCCAAACTCAAGCGTCATTACATTTCACAGCCTCCGGGTTGGCAGTTTTTTTATAGATGCAGCACATGACAGAGTAGAAGCAGAGCGGAACAGGTCAGAGTGAGAGAGAGAGAGTGCCGAGGTGGATGCAGGATGGGTTCAGGGCACACTCAGGCAGGTCAGGTCAAAAGAGACGCGTTTTTTCTGGCTTTTGCAAACACTTTTAAGGAGTGAAGCTACGATGACGACCTCGTGTAGATTTCGCTCTCTCAAGTAGTCCAGAGAGTCGTTCAAAAACCCGCCTGCCTGCTGAAAATATTACGACGAGGTGGCAACCTCTTCGTCTTCTTGTGAATATGAGTTTTGAAATCCAATTAAATTTTTCAGAGGCACATTTAGGCTGTAAAGATGTTTAAATGGACAGGCTTCACTTTTAATTAATTCCAGTTATACTCCAGTAAGTAGAAAGATAAAAAAATAAAATAATTCTAAAAAATAATAATAATTATATAATACATTTAAGATTTATGAAGGAATGGAGGAATATTTGGATCAGAGCAAATCCTGTGGTTAATAAGAATGAAGCGAGGACCCTCTTTTACTGTTACTTATTTATTGAAATATATATGTTGATAATAGATTCTTGAATTGTACTAAAAAAAGTTGTGATCCGTCCCCTGAATTCGACTATAAACTCGTCCCACAGGTGGAGGGTGGGCCAGGCCCATGTTAACAATCTTACTTGCTTTTTTCATGCCATCTTCTGAAACAAAAAAATTGCGAAAGAAATGAAATGAACAAAAATTAAATAAATAGAACAATAAATTCTCATCAACATAAATATTATCAGCAATCAAATACTTCGATGTGGAATACTTTAAGGCGTCGATAAGAAGAACCCTGTTTGAATGTCTGTCGGGTTGAATGTCTGTCTGTGGTTATTCATGTGCGAGACGAAAGATGAAAATTGACGACTTCGACATTTTATAGCATTGTCTCAAAGTAGCTCTAAAGTGTGAACGATAAAAAAGCATTCTTTTCCCCCGCTCAAACGTTGGCAACGCTTTTCACAGAGCAACACATTTTTTCTCCCCTTTCGACGATTTCAGCTGTATGCAAATTAAAGAATAACACTATATATAAACATCAAAATGCAAAAAAATAACCACAAAAGAAGATGTCGTCACTTCCGTTCGCTTTCGCTTTCGAATCCGCATCCGTGTGGTTTTTCGTCAGCGAGCAGAATTCAATTTTAAACTAATAAAATGTGAAAAAAACTGCGGGGCATAGAAAACAAATTCGCCCCGCCTCTTCTTCTGCTCGGTCGCCTTGCGCCCTCCTGTTGCAGATTGAATAGAGAGTTCCTCCCCTCTGTCGGCCCCGCTCTCCTGCTGCTAACAACATGTTGACGTGTTGAATTTTGAAATATTGCCAACGGTAAAAGAATTTATGCACAAACGTGGAATCATGCATAAACGAAGTGAGAGAGGGTAGTAAAAAGGAGGGCGGGGAGGGAGTTGTGAAAGAAGGGTGAGGTGAAAATCATGATATGCAAATTGAACTTGTGTAAATAAATAAAATATGTTTAGAAACACAAACACCATATTTAAACATATTGTTGACATACAATAGATGTTTCTGGTTGGTTTGCTTAAAATTTAAGAGTTTTCTCTTTTTCTTCTTATTTTCTTGTGTTTTATTTTGTTGTATTATCTTCCTCCGCTGCTTAAGTACTTTTCATTGTATTTACATGTTTGCTGCTTATCTGCTTCGCCACTTGGTTTTTGTTACTTATTTTTTATTCATAAACAGATGTTGCATCGTTTAAGTTGACAACATACAAGAATAATAAATTTCTGGAGCTCATCCTTCGTCTATGGAAGGACGAACCGTTCCACAACGGTTAAAAAATTAATTCTTTTAAACTGAAATTTTAAATGAAATTTTTCAGTTTTAATTCGAAAAAATTGTTTTCGACTGATGAATGATGAGAAATAAATTAATGAATAATCTTTAAATGATGATTGTAGGATAAATAAACGGATGACGAAAGTAATTTTTGCTGATTCATCATAAACACTCTGTTTTTCCCATAAATTAAACTAAATTAAACTAAACAAAGGTTTTTCACTTAAACTTGGCTTATATTCGATTTGAAAAATATAGCCACCAATTTAATTCTCATGTTCTCATGTTCTGAAAAATGTTTGAGTATTTTTTTTCTATTTTATAGTGCTTAAAATTATTCTCTCACATAATTATTTTTTTTTTATAAGTTTTTTTCCTTCGCAGTTAATCGCTGGTGTCGTTATTATTTTCTCAGCATTATTTTACGAAGTTGAATTTATTGTTGTTGCTAATTGTTGCATTAAATATTTTTAACCGGCTACTTTAGTAGTCACTCCTTCCTCAGATTGTCCACTCCTTCCAACAACTTCTCAGTTGGATCCAACAACTCAGTCCAACTATCTTTTGTACAGCTCCAGCCTGCGGCACTTTTTTCCGAAACTCCTTCATCTCATTTGGCCGAGACTCTTCCCGTTCCACGTCGAGCGAGTTAAAAACCCCATTCCAAGCAACTCTTCCTAAACTCTCCGGCCTGCCACATTTTTTCCATAGTGTTATCTCGACCCGTTGAGATTCGTCCCGTTTCGCCCCTCCGAATCCGGCACCGGCTCCGGATGGTGGCGCTCGTTAATTTAATCAACTTGGGAAAGACATTTATTACTCGCCATTAAGCCACCCGCTACATCGTTCATAAGTCCACCTCCCCACTCCTGTACACCCCTTCACCCCCACCATTCATTACTCTTCTCATGGTTTTCCTTTGTTTTTGCTTTGGTTTTATGATGTTTCTTTGTTTTTGTTTGTTGTTGCTGATTGTATTGTTTTTTATTCGGCTTCCCCGAATTTTGTTTGGAGTCCGGGAAGTTTTGAACTCTTCGCGCCGCACGCGTTCGTGTGTTTGTCTGCGCTCGGAGACATCCTGGCCAGCTGCTGCGACAATAAGGCCAGCCTCGGGTTATCCGACCTGTCTGCAATGTGACCGAAACCATAACTTTTGTCAGCCGGCAGGACCACGAGTAGTACGCTGCGAATATGCTTAGGATTTGGGAAATGGACGAGTGGTTCTCTCATCCACGAAAACAAAAGCATGAAAACGGAAAAAATTACAGTACACAGAAATGACGGTGAGGTGGTGAGAGGACGGGCGCCGGTATCTGTAATGAATGAGCGACCGAATCATTGCTCTGGCAATCTTCCAGGCGATGCCACTTTATACAACAACAAACAAACAAAATAGATAAAACCGTTTAGAGTTAAATCTCCTCCAATCTCTCAAAGTGGCTGAATTTGTATCCAATTATTTCGATAACCACTCCACCCATTTGAATATCGACCAGATTCGAGTAATTAATGTGATCGTCTTCTGTTTCCTTGTCTGGTTTTTTCTGCATTTTTTTTTTTTATTGTATCGTCTTTTCATTGGGTCGTCCTTTTTTCTGGTGCCTCGCCCGTTTTTTTGTGTGGACTTTTATTGTATCATAGTTCCTGAAAAATATGTTTCCTTGTATATCTTTTCTTTGTTACCTTTCCGTGTTTCGGAAAATATTTAGACATGAAATAAAGGAGTGTAAGGATGAAAGATACAAATAAAATGCGTTTAACCCAAAAAGTGTCGGTACAGACTTCAATTTTCTTAATTAAAATAAAATACATACACTATATATACAAAACCCTATAAAATTAAATTCAAATTACAGACAAATGTTTTGCTTAAAAAACCTCAACTTGAAAACCACAAAAATACAGCACTTTTTTTAATAAAATTTTAAATGCAGAAAAATTCCACAATAAACAACAACGCTTTCCGACTAACAGAGTGTCAACTCTACCGCAGGGTTGGCAACACTACACATAAATTTCCACTAACAACACATTAGCATAGAATTTACGGTATTTTGTTGTAGCAACAAATACAGTAACAACAAGAACAACAACAACAATGAGTCATACGTTAATTTTAGCCAAGCGACCAGCCTGAATTTATTCTCTCTCCCGCACACAGAAAACACTCACTGGTGGGAAGTAAAGAATAACAACAACAAGAACACTAACAAAAACAACAACAACAAGAACACTAACAAACACAACAACAACAAGGACACTAACAAAAACAACAACAACAATAATAATAATACTACCAACGACACTGATAATGTTAATGTTTTTGGAAGAGTGTCTGATAAACTGCAGTGTAATGAATTAACACCAGCGGACAGAATGGACAGAGTGGACACCGGCTCTGACCTCTAAGCGGTGACTTCATTTCTGGACAGCTTACAGTCACAGAGGCGTAAAAATGACACCGAAGGAACGAGCCCAAGAATGACGAGGACAACAAAGGACTATTAAGGATTACGATGGCCAAGTATACATGCCAAGAAATGCCGAAGCTAGCAGAAGGTGGACTGGATACGAAGACGTGGCTATGGGCAATGTTAAGAAATATAGAGTGGTTCCGTCGAGGTGGGTGGAGGGGTCAGTTCTGAAACCTGAATATAATATTGTACACTCGTATATCTTGTTGGGATTTGGTTTCCTTTATATTGTTGCTAATCTATTGCATGTATTTCATGTATTGTGGTTCTTTTTTGTAGTGTCAAAAACCTAAGAAGTGGTAATAATAGTATTTTTCTCCCGGAATATATGGAAGTGTACACTGTACCGTAGTAGTAGCTTAAGACGTTTCCGGAAATAATGAAACTTATCGAATTTCTTAATTGTAATAATCAAAATCCATGAAACTTCAACTGAATGATCAGATACCAAACCTTTTTGACTTTCTTACTCTAATATATCACCTTTGACCTCAGGAAAATAGTATTAGTATAGTTATTAAGTATTAATAGTATCAGTAATAGTATATAAAACCAGTTATTAAAAAAACTATCAAATATTTTTATTAAATTTAACGAAACAAATTTTAAAGTTGCGCTGCTGTTGTTTTTTATTTGTTTCACTCTCTTAAGAGAAATCAACTCTCTGTCTCTCTTTCTCTCTCTCTCTCTCTATTGTCTCTCTCAATCTTTGTCTACAGCTCGTTAATACGTTTTCACCAAACGCATTTATTATTTTTAAGTTTTTAACTTTTAATTGAATTTTACTTGAGTTGCTTGAAAATCTCTTAAAATGACGTCTCCTCAGCTGGAGCAACAAGCTTAACGCAAAACACCTAAAAGTATACTTTAATCTGCAGAAACTAGTAAATAGGATGACGATGACGTGGCGAGGGAACACTGGAGAGAGTGGAGAGGTGGAGCGATGAGTGGCGAGCTTTACTCAGGCGTTGATTCCAAAAACTTTTGCTTCTGCTTCTGATGCTGCTCATTTACACACGCATTACTTAAAACAAAACAAAGTTTTTAACGCTCCTTTCACGAGTTTAATCCAAAATCACAATCGCGTCAAGGTGCCAAAAACTATGCTTTAAAAATGTATCTTAGAACGAAAAACTATGTATGTCGTTGACACTGTTTCAGGTGAGGATGATGATGAGGATGGGGATGAGGATGAGTACAATGATAAAGATATGGATGCGGATGAGGATGAAGTTTAGGATGAATATGAGGATGAGGATAAGAGAGATAATTATAAGGATGAGGATGAGGTTATGAAAATGGAATACGGGCCACAAAATGCGA
Organism: Myopa testacea; assembly: GCA_949629155.1. NCBI lineage: Eukaryota > Metazoa > Arthropoda > Insecta > Diptera > Conopidae > Myopa > Myopa testacea. The sequence continues at coordinate 7,816,813 of OX451347.1, forward strand.
TTGGGATTTAGAGTGAATTCCATCGGATGGGAACGAAAGAGTTATTAACTATATACGATTCAAGGACGAAGCTCAAAAATCACAGTTTCCAACATTTTCTTTCTACGGTAAGTTTTAGTATTTTGTTGTAGTTATTTTTGGAACTTTTGCATGCAGGCAAAACGCAAAAATATACTTTTTAAGCGTAGACTCTTTTGAGTCTCCGGTTTGAGTGACGATCCGAGTTCATGATGCCTAGAAATGCTTTCCTTAAAAGCATCTTGACAACAACAACACTACTAAAAGCAAACAACCAGAGGAGCAGCACCAGCAACATTTTCCGGCTACTCTTATAAATGTTAAAAGTTAGAAAAAATACAATCTACAAGTTTGTAGAAACCATCAGATGCTCCATTTGTGTTGGCAGGTTGGGGGTTGGATGGCGCTGAGGAGTGCGAGGGTGGAGGTAGGTTGATAGAGGGGTCGCGGTGGTTAATGGCTCTCCACCTTCCTGTGCACCCCAACCTGTGCGCTGCTGCACATTCTGCATTTCTGACTTTTTGGCATAATGGACAGATAACGATAGACAACTGAGTTGAGCGTCAGTCGGTTGAGCGAAGAAGTTGTTGAGGAGTGCCTTCGCATGGTTTCACCGGTTTTTGTTTCACTTCTTGCGAAAAATAGATGCGGGTCTGCTAGCTTCTTCTCTGCGTTTCGTTGCTGACAGTGGTATAAAACGGAATTCTTTAAAATAAAATCGAGCGTAATTTCAAAGAGAAAAATGGGTTTGAATTTCATTCAAAATTCACCTTCAAGACGAAGCTTCGAGAAACACATATAAATGCACCCTTTTAATATAAATTTCTCGATGAACATGTCGAGAATTATATTGAACAGTTAGACAGTGAACGCATTTTAATAATTGGTCCAGTACTTCATCACTGTATCGCGTCAATCGTGTATAAGCGTGGGTTCAAATCCCGTTCGAAGTTATTTTACACTATTTTTTTTATTTTAATTTCTTGTTTTAATTTAAATTTCTTTTGTTTTTATTTAATTTGTACAAATTTTAAAATAGGTTTTAAATTTAATTGCCTAAATTTCCCCACAAACGCTTCACTGTTCCATCAAGAAGTATTTATAAATGTATGTATACATATATTGTGTTTGTATTTTTGTTGTACTTCCAGTACTTTGATGTATTTTACTTGGTATGTTTAAGTTTGTGTACGAATTCTACGTTTGTATGCGTTCGACTAAGTTTTCATTTGAAAACATGCAACTCTTTTTCCAAAAATTCAGCAGGTGAAAAGAGCGGAATAACTAAAAGAAGAAACAAGCTTAAAAATAAAAATAAATAAATACGAAATTAAAAAAGAAAAGCAAAATTTCAAAAGTAGCTCGCTGCAGGTGAAACGCAAACACAACAGCAGCTGAACGCAGCCCATCAACCGGAGGAGCAAAGTTCAAACGTAACGGTATCGTTAAACTGACAAGATGGAGATGAAGCAAGGCATGAACGAAGTGTGTGTGTGTGTATGTGGGAGAGAGAGAGAAAGAGTAACGGAGTAGCACAGATACAACGAGAGATGATTTGAAAGCTATTGTATGTAGTTTTAAGAAGCACAGCAACAAAAGAAGCATGCAGCTTTGTTTGTCAAGTTGTCTGTGGATCTTACTGTCTCTCTATATCACGCCTAACATCTTCCTCTGTCTCTCTCGCTCCCTCTCTCTCTTTCCTTGTCTCACCCAATGTTTGCCTCATTAAATAACAACAGAGCATCATTTTGCTTTAAAGTTTTCTCCAGTAGCTTACCGCGAGTGTTTAACGGTTTTTATTTAAATATAAAAAAATACATCTTCTGTAGTCTTCTTTAAGATTTTCCTAATTTCTGGGTTTTTTGATATATTTTTTCCCCACCTGAACCAAGTGAGATAACTGAAGGAAAAAAAAAATACAAGAAAACGAAAAACTTAATTAAGCAGAGAAGTAAAAAAAATTGTTGCCGGATATTAAAAAAAAACCGAACAGAAAACAAAGCCACGGTGTTGCTTGAAACCGATAACGTTTGCCTTTTTTTCTTGAATATATTTGAGAGTTCTCGTTCGTCATTTTTTTCCCTCTCTCTCTCCTTTCTATCCTGTCTCTCTCTCGGTCTGCCTCCTTGCGTCATTCTGCGTTATCCTGTCTCTCTCTCTCATTGGGTTGTAACTCCGGATGCGCGCGGAAATTCAATTAGTTGTTTACGCAGTGTGTCTGTGTGCGAGTATGATTTTTGTTCTTCTTCTTTTTTACGTTTAACACAAGTGCGTGCGTTCGCCTTCCTGTCGGAAATTCTGCTTCCTTCCGCTTTCACAGTTAAACGGGACTCATCAGAGAAAACAAAATAAAGGAAACAACACAAAAATAACAGCAACAACCACGCAACATCAAAATTTCCTCTTCTTTTTCACTCCTTCCTTGCTTCTTTCTTTGAAGTTCATTCAGTAATGATTTTTCTGTATTTTATGTATTGTTTTTAATTTCATTCACTTCACAGGATTACTTTTTTCTAAGATTCTCACTCTTTTGGAAGTGTGAAGAAAGACAGGTAAACAATTCTTCTTGAAATTGTTGCGGAAACATTGTTGATTAAACATTTCTAAATGAAACATTTGCAATTACAACATTTTTAACTGCAACATTTGCAACTGCAACATTTGTGCTCAAAGAATCAGAGTTTCCTGGAAATCTTAAAATATCCCAGTATTTTAGGGAGAAAGAATTACGAGAACACAGAGAGAGAGAGAGAGAGAAGAGAGAGAGAAAGAGAGAGAGAGAGCGAGAGAGAAGAAAGAAGCGGGAGAGTAAACAAATAATAAGTAGAAATTCTGGTCATATCTTTGAACAAAATATTTTTATCTTTGAATAAGAAACACTTCGAAGAAAGTCCCAATTTATTTATAATCAAAATATGAATGGAAATTTTTTCCAGACCAAGTAACTGTAACTGTACAAACGAAGATATTACAGAACTCTTCGAGAATTGAAGTCCGAGGTGAGTTCATTAAAAATAAATTGAATGAATATCGGTTGTTCCGGGGGCGGACGGAAGGTTAAGCGTGCAAAAATTGCAATTTTTAAAAAATGAACTCTGTCAAAAGTGATAAATGACTGCGTTGACCTGTGACACTACTCCCAGGCGCTCCGAAAAACAAAAACACTTTACCCTCTCTCTCTTTGGTTGTCTATCTCATCAGCTTTATTCTTTAATCTCTTTTCCCGAAATACTTTTCTCCTTTCCAGTCCTGTCTCTTTCTCTTTTCCAGTCTTCTTCGGGCTTTCCCGGTTTGCTCTCATTTCCAGGGGTTTCTTATAATTCTCCGTTCTCTCTATCTCTCGCCTTTTTTCTCTTTTATTGCTTTATTGGAAGCGGTAAATTCCGTTAGTGTTCTGGAGTAACCTCAACTTGGAACTTCCAGTTGAACACGCACCCAGAAACTTCCACTCATTCCAGTTCCAGTCATCTTAGACGAAATTCCTTTTAAGCAATTCTACTGGATATTCTTCTCAACAGCTGAGTGTCTCTTCTGTATTCTCAGCAGCGTCCTTATGAAAGCATCGTAATATAAAGCCGAAGCCTCTCAATAATTTTCCAGGTGCTCAGCGCAGACGCATACTCTCTGGTTTTCACTTTGGAAGGATGGCCTGGAAGTCAGTAAAAAATAAACAAAAAATTAAATAATCCTCTCTCTCTTCTCTACTCGCTGCTCTTTTCTCTTTTCATTTCGTCACTAATCTTCGGTTCGATTCTCCGCCGACGACGATGACGATGAACGTCGATTACCTTAAAAATTCTCCACTTGCGACAGACAAAATATTGAGAAAAGTCAGTTACTTTGATAACGCGCTTCGAATTGGGTCTGTTGGGAAGCGGTTGCTTTGAGATACCCGGCACTTTACTTTCCACCAGTGTTGCTCACGCGATTTGCATTATTAATAAATTGAGGGCGATTTTTTTACGTGATCTTCAAAAAAAGAAGCTTCAACTTTTCGTAGGTTTTTCATTACAGGCAATTTTTTGTTGCATATTTTTTGGCTGCGGTCGTCATCGTGTACAAGAGCTAAATTATTGTGTAATTAAAATTATTAGACAAAAAAATAAAAATAGGAATTTCGAAAACCCCATAAAACACCATCATCTGTTGAATCTGCTCATGAGACTTTTTCACTGACATTCAACCGACTACAAACGCAGTCTGATCCGTCTTTCTCGGGATATAAAAGGTATGTAAAGAAAACTCTTAAAATGTGCCACACAATTTGTTCCCATCTTGAGTGGATTTTTTTTCTTTTCAAGTATTTTACGATTTGTAGGGGAGTAAATTTTATGCTCATTTAAAAAAAAGAAAAAACAAGTAACTACCTCTTAAAGATTTACTCATCAATGGAAGTAAAGGCAAGAAAACTAAAAAGATGTGGGGCCGTGGCGGTGAATCCCTCCTGATTGAATTGTTCGGGGAGAATATTGACCAACTGAGAGTCCACCGAAAAGTACTGACACTAACCACTGTATTTCTGACACTAAATTGTTTGTTTTCGCCACTTGAAGCATGTAGTATGTTCAAAAATTGTATTAATTCGAACATCAATAAACAGCTGACCGTTCTGTAAAACATAATGCGATAAAGCCATGGTAGCCTTTGAGTCATTATAAATTTGCATTTAGGGTCGGTGTAAACATACTATAAGAGAGTTATATAAACTATCTACCTAAAAGAGAGTACGGGGCTCTGAAAAGCCTAAAGCAGAGTGCGCGAAAGTAATGTGTTGGTGGAATAAGAAGGAACTCTTTCTGTGAACAGATTCGATATAATATCTTTACATTGGTGCTGATGAAAATTTACAAAAACATACCTATAGATATAAACCGTAATTTAATATCTTAAAAATTGAGACTAGGATTAATTTTTCTACATTTTTAGGATTTTTTATATTATATATTTAGATTTTAAGATTTTTTATTTATATGCTATATATTGTATACACACATAGAACCATTGCATATTACACTATCGTGTTGTCATTATAGGAGTACGAGTCTGTTATCGATTAGTCAATATTCAAAACTAAGAATACTGACTGTAGGTCATGTTTTTCTTTGTAATGTTAATTATGAAATATAATATTATAGTAGCTCATAATGATAATTATGATGACATTCTGCTACTTCTGTCAATATAGCTGTGTATACTCGTATAAGTAAAATAAGAACCTCAATCTCTTTCCTAGTAATCACTATCGGAGAATTAAAATTGAAACTCATAGACCTGAATAGAGAATTATGAATTGAAAAGGCTTAGAACCCAATAACTTAATTTGTTTATAGAAAATATACATTTAATTAGTTGTTTTCCTCGTGGTTTTATGACATCATGGTGTATTTTCTTTCTTTTTTGTGATAATTTTTATACCCTACACACGAAGTGAATAGGGTATATTCACTTACTGCTTCCGTTTGTAACGCATTAAAGGAGGCGTGACAGGTATAGAAAAGTATATATATTCTTGATCAGCGTGACCTCCTGAGTCGATTTAGCCATGTCCGTCTGTCTGTCTGTCTGTCTGTCTGTCTGTCTGTCTGTCTGTCTGTGGAAATCACGATTACAAGAGAACGAATAGAGATATCTCCATCAAACTTGGCGCGAATATTGTATATCACTAGAAACTCATCGCTATTGAAAATGGGCAAAATCGGACCATTACCACGCCTACTTATTATACTAAATAAAAATTCATCCATGCTTATAGCTCACTTTCCCAGCTTGTAGAACGAATTTGGCGTTGAAATTTTGTCCAGAAGTCCACTGTCTCTGACCAAAACAGATCACCAAAAATGGGCGTGGTCCGCCCACTAATTAAAGAAAACTTGATTACAGGAGAACGAATAGAGATATTTTTATCAAATTTGGGCCGAATTTTGTCTATCATTAGAAACTCATTCATATCGAAAATGGGCAAAATCGGACCATTACCACGCCTACTTTTTATAGTGAATATAAATGAATCCATGCTTATAGCTCACTTTCCCAGCTTCCCAGCATCCCAGAACGAATTTGGGGTTGAAATTTTGCCAAGAAGTCCACTATCTCTGACCAAAACAGACTACCAAAAATGGGCGTGGTCCACCCACTAATTACATAAAATTCGATTACAGGAGAACGAATAGAGATATTTTCATCAAATTTGGCACGAATATTTTGTCATCACAAGCTATTTGGAAAAAGGAAAAAAATTAGACCATTGCCACGCCTAATCTTTAAGTAAACGTGTGTAGGGTATATGAACTTCGGCCAAGCCGAAGTTAACACTCTTTCTGGTTAAAGTTTGATATTTATATTACAATACAAATATAAGGATTGATTGGGATTTACCACCTTTAAATCTGGATATTGTGGTAGTTCTAGCAGATGCTAGTTACGTGCTATATTGTCTTTTATAATAGCAGATCATTATAAAGTAAATCATAAATAAAGTAGTAATTTTTATGGTTATCATTCGTCGTTAGGTTTCTATATGATTACATCACATTGGGTAAACTTGAGTATGTGTGGGTGTTATTTTTAACATGTTTGAGTATGTGTGGATGTTATTTTTGTTTTATACACTGTTCTTCTTTTTAACTCTTTATATTTTATGTCTCTTTTATTGTAATATATGCACACGTAAATAAAAAAACGTTTATGCATACTAAAATAACTACACGTGAATAAAATCCTGGAATTTTTTTTAACCGCTTTATTTTGAAATCCTGTTAAATCTCTGATTCACAGAATTAATTCACTAAATGTATTTACAGAAGATTACATACATAAACACATAGATATGTACATAGTACATGTAAATATTCGTAGATAACGATATAAATACGTGTATAGATCGTTGTTCATGTATATTTAAACAGTACTTTAGTCCGGAAATTAATTTAAACTCAAGCATTTTATTTGTAATTCTTTACAGTTTTCTGTTTTGTTTGATAGATTTTTTTAAAAGAAAGAAAAGAAAAGTTTTTTAAATTAAACAGACGAATGCATCATCTCACATCCTGATGCACACACTCCCTTCTTCTATCTCTCTTTCTTCCTATTTGCACTCTCTTCCTTTTCTCTCTCACATACACACACTCACTCACTTTAATATCGAGTTAAGCTTTAAATTAGCCTCATTAAACTTTATTATTCTCTACCGCACGCGTCGAAAGAGAGAATTTCTGTGGAAAGGGGGAGGGGGAGAGGAAGGCAAGGCGTAGGGGAAAGGGAGGGGAGGGGGGGGGGGAACGCTGATTCCACCGGCGAGCGAGAGACATCCGAAAGCGTAGCGCATTAATTAAGTTTCAAAAACACTGAAACTTTGACATTTTATACTTTTAGTTGAGAGATGAAACAAAGAACGGAAAACAGAACACAAAACGAAAGGACATCTTTTCTCTCTTCTATCGTTTCGCTGAGAGAAATCATTTTATTTCGGATTTTATTTTCAGTCCATTTTAACTTTAAGTGAAATTGTTTTTCCAGGCGATTAATTTTAATCGGTTTTCTAAATTTTTACCAGTTGGTTTTACAGATTTTAAAGAGATTTTAAAATTCTTGCTTGAAGAATTGGTGTTATTTTTTTATAAGAAATTCACTTATAATATATCCGGTTTTTGTACAAATTTAATATGATTTTTTATATGAAAAACTTCATTGACTATCATCACTTCATTTCAATACCTTCTACATACGTGCCACAAATCTGATTATAGCCATCTGAAATGTGTGTCTGTCTGTCTTCCGTCTGCCTGTCTGTCGGTCTGTCTGTTTGTCTGACTATCTGCCTGTCGGTTCATTCATTGGTTTGGCAGCTAAGCGTAATATTTTTAACCTAACTGGCGACCTCTCGACGGCGGTTTGAGAGAATCACTTTCTTGTTTTTCATCTGATGCGAGTGTGTCTCATTGTGTTTGTGTGTGTGTGTGTCTGCTTTTAACCCTTTCTGAATTTTACTGTGAATTCATTGGTTTCTCTTTTTGACCCAGAAAAATAATAATGCTGCCTACTTTTAGGCTGTTTTTGACTTCAATTTCCACGTTCCTCTTTTCAATGAATTTTTATTTATTTATTTGTGGATAAAAGAAGTTCCTTTGCCAAACATTAAAATAAAATCTGCTCTTCTTCTATCCTCCGCTAGTCGCTTTGTTTACGTTTCTCGCTTCGATTGTGTTTTATTTAATTTTATTACTGCCCCGTAGCATATGCTTTGAGTTTCATGTAGGAAAAAACAACGCAAGGAAATTATAAATTTTGCATAACTTGCGACAGATAACATACGTGTATGAGTGAATGTGTGAATGCGTGAGTGTGTGTGTGAGTGCCTATGTGTGTGTTTTATTTACATATATCAGTGTATTAACCCTCCACTCACCGCTCTTCAATTTATTTTATTTTATTTATGTACTTTTTTATGCTCGACTGCTTCAAAATTCGTTTGGCTGAGTTTTGATTTTGCTTATTTTTATTGCTTTTGTTATTGTTATTGGTTTGTTATTTTATTGATTATTTTATTTTGTTTCTATGGCTGTGTTTTTCGATATAATATGAGAACTTTATTTAAATGGCTACAAATTTATATGCTTGATACTCATACTGAAAACTAAGCAATAATTAAGCAATATGCGTTGAATTATTACAAGAAAAAGAGAGGGGAAAATGGGGTTAAATAAAGTAACTGGGGAAGATTGGATTAGTTCGGTATCAGTAAAAATAAGTCATCAATAATTGCTTCATTGTATATTATAGTCTGAGGAAAAACAGAGTTAGTTGGGGCATATCGGGGTTTAAGAAAGAAGGGGATATCATAGTGAGAATGTCTAAAATTTGTATGAGAATCCAAATAGACGGAAAAAGCTCAAGAAATACCCTCTAAACTATCATAGCCGCCTCTACGGTGACACATCAAAAACGAACACATTTAAAAAACAGCAAAAATGAACAGAAAAATACTTCAAGAAAGACTAAATTTGAAATCAAAGCAGACACCAGATCCTAAAGAAATACCAGAGACGCAGAGCAGAGTCACCAAAAATTTGAATGCAAGGAACACATGCAAACAAGCGCCGCAAAGAATGCTTCACGAAGGGAAGGGGACTGCCAAGAGAAGGGTGTAGGGACAAAGGAGGGATCAGCTAAAGGCGAGAACAGGGAAACTCACTCGCAAGAATCACCCTGAATGACTGCCAACAACAGCAGCTGTAACTTTGGTCGCGCGCTCGTCAACTCTGGTGTCGGGTGATTGTTTGTTGTTGTGTTGGAAACTTTTGGAAACCATTTTTTCCTACTTTAGAAATATTTCTCTGCTTTAACATTTCTACCCTTCGTCACTTCAAGCTGACTCAGTACTTGACTGAAGTCAGGGAGCAGCCAGTCTGTCAATCTTTCGGTTGACATTTGCACTGTGTGACTGTGTGATGTCACTTCCGGTGGATGGCAGGGGCAACTTCCTGTCAGCTGTTACGCTGCGCCGCGTCGAGTTCCTGCTTTCAACGTTGACTTGATGCTATTTGCTCAGACAGCTGAAAAAGAATTGAATTTAATTCTATTAAATTTTCGTTTCCCACGAATTTTTTGTTCTTTCTTTTGTTTGTTTGGATTCTTTTTTAAGAGCGGCATATTTTTTAGAGCAGCCTTTTTTTGAAGCAGTCCCTTTGGAATGTTTAAAGTTTTCAGGTTTTGTCAGTGTTTCAAGTGAATTAATTTGAATACATTTTTGAATTCTGTCTTTAGTCTTTTCTCGAAAACTTCATAAGAACGAGAAAAAAAAAATTTATTAAAATATATTTTATTTTCTGAAAACAATTTCAAATACAGTAGTATTTTTTATTTATTTTTAACAAGCGTAAAATTGTGTCTACGATTTTTGTCTGGTGTTAAATTTTATGAGTTAATTTATTCTTGTATAATTTTTGTCCATGAATTTTTATAGTCGAATTTTATAGTTGAATCATTAAAAAATAATATTGAGAACTTTTTATTGTATTTATTGTATTTTATTTATAATACTGAGGATTTGTTCAGGATATTTAACAGCATTTACATTTTTTATATCGTAGATTAAAGAATTTCTTTATACATAGTTTCTTATTTTTCTTTATTTTCGTTTTTCTGTTTTTTATGTTTGTTTTCATTCTAGTTTTTATATTTTCTTTATCATCTGACAACAATGAAAATATTTTCCTTTTTCTTTGGTTCAAGGATATAAAAAAAGACTATAAAACATCAGATCTGAAGATAGCCTTTTTTAAGATATACTTTTTTTACCAATTTTGAGTCTTGTTTTACTTGTTGTTGTTGTTGTGGTTCTTCTTCTCCTTCCGTCTTTCTTCGTTGAAATTGCGAATCAAATGTTTATAAAACAACAAAGCTTGATGATTTTTAAAACACATTTTGATTTTAAATAAAGGTTAAGATTTTAAAATAAAAGTTTTTAAATTCATGCTTCATAAAAAGAGACGAACAGTTTAAAGAAATTAATTGTTTCGTTGAGCACCTTATAAATGCAACATGAAAGAAAACAAACAAACCTAAGAAAGGCAACAACAACCATGAAACAAGGTAGACACATAAGAACAACAACAACAAATACACACACACACACACATACACTTTACAAACACCTCAAAGATGAATTCAAGTGTTTGTGATACGCTTTTCTTGCTTTGTTTACGCTTCTACTACGCTTTAGAAGCAGCATCTTAAAAAGCGGAAACGGAAACGAATCACGTGCACATGTTAAACACGCTAACTGCAGCAATTAGCAACAGCAACTGAGACAACAACAACAACAACATCGTGAACATAAAAATAAAATGAGGAAAACTAAGAAAGAAAAATAAATAAATATGCCAGTAAAGAGAAAGCGAGAAAGAGGAAAGGAGAGGGTAAAGGAGAGGGTGAAAGAGTGTGAAGGAGACAGACCGACAGCGAATACTTGTTTACACAGCAGCAATAACGGCAACAATAAAAAACAACAACAACAACACCAACGGCAACAATACATCGTCGCCATTCTGCTTTGTAGTGCCTTTTGTGTGTTCATCTTATAAACTTGTGTCGTGTAACAAATAAAATAGTCGTTAGTTTTGGCCTCGACGGAACCCTGTGTGCCCTACACTTCCGTATATACCCTACACGCTGCTGATTATTTAGGTGATAAATTATTCTAATTATTAAAAACTACTATAAAAAAATCATTAATTCAAATAATTTAAGGATATATTTACTGGGAATACAAACTATCATCCGCAACAAAGACTGTAGGGTTTCTTGTGTAGGGTATAGAAAAAAAAAAACAAGAACAACAAAAGAAAGACAAGAACAACAACAAAAACCAAGGCTCTGTTCGATTTAAGCCTCGAACGTGCGAAGCTGCGAATAACGCAACGAAGACAAAGGAAAATAAAAGAATCTGTGTATATAAGAATGAGTGTGTGAAAGTGTGTGTGTGTGTGTGTGTGTACGTGTATTTGGCTAAGTGTGTTTATTTGTTTTAGTATTTTATCTGCAGTTTGTCGTTTTCTATTCAAACACGCTTGTTGCAGCTGCTGGTGATGTTATTGACGCCGCATCCTTTTCTGCTGGCTGCTGGTTGTTGATCCAGGTTGTTGTTGCTGTTTTTCTACTTACGCGCCCCGGAATGTGCTACAGGTTTCGTCTATTGTTTACTTTTCTAATTACAGTGATTTGCGATTTTGCAGCAACTCAACAACGCGTGCCAACAAAGAAATATGAACGATCTTCTTTCTAGAAGCTCAATTTGATGCAGATGATGATGATAACGATGATGATGATGTTGATGATGATACAGATGATGATGATAGCTATGAGAATGATAGTGATAATGATGATAATGATGATGAGAGTGCGTGCTTGCGTGCGAGAGTGTAAATATAGGAGTCTATGAGTGTATTTGGATGTGATTTTAACTGAATGAGTTTTATGGTGTTGCGTGAAATTGAGCCCATTTGTAATTAGAAATTCTTTACTGTGATACACAAAAAAACATAAATTATTGAGCATAAACTTTATGAGTTATTGACATGAAAACTCACTTCAAAAACTAAAACGAATTCTTGAAATAAATAATTAAAAACCTAATAAATAAATAATTAAATTAAATAGAATTGTGGTGCAAATTTGTCCATCGAAGCGATGTAGTTAATCAGCCTAAAGTGGGTGGTGTGTATCATGGCAACAATGGCAATTTTACACAATAAACTGCAATTCTACGATATTCACACTTCGATCACAAGCTTATCGCTGACAGGTTGAAGAATTCGCTGTCACTTCGAGTATCGTACTTTTAACTTATGTTAACCCTATTCCTGCCATGCTTTTTCACTGACGTAAACCGCCAAGGTGTGACTTATAGTCACGTACAAATATTAAAATCGCTTTTCTTTCTTTGGTATGTTATATGTATTTTTATTCTTTCTTATCATTATTCAAATCATTTTCTAGAATTCTAATCATATAACATAGAAATATTTGTACTTAAAGAATTACTATTTGGACTATTCTAAAGTTGGCAAGCGGAGCAAATAATTGTTTTCCTAGAATGCTCTTGGCAGACATTTCGTCCGCATGTATTACAACATTGTTTTGAAGCTCGTCCTTTTCGGGATGGCCAATGGATGCATCGTCGCCGAACATGAGGTGACGGCGAAGGTACTGGACTAACCACATTTGTTGATGCAATTTGCAAGGCGTCCTTTATAGCGGAGGTGTTTGCATTCTTCAGACTCCTTAGGCTTCTTCGGTTTATATTCGGCATGACTAATTCCAACGTCAAATCATTTAAAAATAATTTTCTACGTGTGTTTTGTTTAGCTTTGTTCCAGTCTGGGTATAATGAGAGCCATACAACTACCGCAGCGATTCCACTTGCATCAATCAAATTATAGAAGTGCGCAACTGGCCACCTTAGAGTTTTTCGTTTTACGGAAAAAGCACGACGCATTTGATCGAATGTATCTATACCCCCTTTTGTTGAGTTATAATAAAGATTTATTTCCGATTTGTTGTCGTTATTTTTATCAATATCAATGCCATGATGCATTGTGGAAAGCAACAGCACGGCCTTATTTCTGTGTGGTACATAACTCACTAAAGTCATGGTCTTTCGAAAACCGAACAGATTGCTGTTGACTTCTCGACATGAATTTGGAAGAAAATTTGCTGGCACACATCTTATATTTTTTCGCAAAGTGCCAACACAAGTCAATTGCTTTGAAAGCAAATTCGCTGCCACCTCATAACTTGTAAAATAATTATCGAAAGTTATATTTCTATTCGTCCTTTCATAGGGCTCAGATAATTGTTCGACAACACGATGTGCTAAATTTGTAGTTCTGTTACGACCCTTTCCTAAGTATGGAATTCCATGTAGTCGGTAACTGGTTAGACTATCGTAAATCCACCATATTTTCATACCATACTTATCAGGTTTTGATGGTATCTATTGCCGGAAGGAAACTCTGCCCCTAAATGGCACTCATTGTTCGTCGATGGTTAGATTTTCCCCAGGCATGTAGTATTTCCTAAAATTTTTGTTTACCATATTCCACAAATCCCGAAATGCATCCCGGTGCAAATTTGTCTTCGGATCTCCGAAAGGATCTTGTGGATTTGTCATCAAATCGTAAATATCGTGATAAAGCAACAAATCTGTTTTTTGACATACAAGCACGAAACAGTACTGTACCAAATATTGGATCCCAAAATTCTTCGTAATGACTTAGGCCACGTTTTTGCCTTCCTGCTTCTAACAATACGCCAATAGAAGAACGAGTTTCTATAGCATCTGTTGGCTTCCAGAACTGACATGCATGCTCAGTTGTATTCACGTTAGTATGTTTGACTATCAAATTTATAGTATCTTCATCGCAAAATAAAGCAAATCCAAATGGTTTTACTTGCAAAGCTTTTACTTAAGACCTTTACGCAATAGCTACATATAAAAGTATACGTACATACATATATGCGTCACATAAAAAGTTTATACACTTTTATATGGTGTGACTGGGAGTCACATCACGGCAGTTTACGCCATTTTATGTATTATTTAATAAGAGAATTTAACTTAACAAAATAACAAAAGAATTTGTATGATTTTTTAATTAAAATAATACAGATAAAAAAATACATTGCGCCCTTCAAGTCAAAAAAGGTGGAATTCGGAAATTATAGCAATTTCAACATAAAGTGTGATCCAAAGTCACAGCATGGCAGGAATAGGGTTAATATAAATTTTTCTCGAATTACGTTACCAGGTGATTGTCATGGCTAATTTTGTTATAATATTAGCAGGGCCTAGAAGTATGCCAAACTTTTTGGACAGATAAATGATTTTCAACAGTTCAGCATAAATGTTTTCTATTATAGCCTTAAATTTGGTACTTAATCTTAGCAAACCAACAAATACAATTAAGATGGCACAATACTTAAATTTATTTTACTTAAGATATTCAGTGTTACCAGAAAAGAATCTCAATGCAATTTCAACTGAATTCAATTTCGCATAAAAGTATGCAATATGTATCTATTATGCGGATTTATGTATTACATATTATTATTCACATAGAAGCATTTTATTCATTTAACAATAGTTAGGATTAATTATAATAATTATATTATTAATTCTTTTATGTATATTTTAACATACATATACTGAAAATTTCTCTAGAATGTATTTTTATGAGCTCGAAGTCAGTGAAACCGTCTGAATGAATGACCGATACGATTTCAATGACGCGATTGTTCAAAATGACGTCCTGAAAAGTGTGTGTCTCATTCTGAAGATTGGAAGAGATAAAAATGTATACGATACTATTTTATGTTTTATTATTTTATATTGTGTTTATTATTGAGGTCATTTCAAGTTACCAGCTACCAATAAATAGAGCACCAAAAAAAAGCACCCAAAACATGAAGGAAACGAAAAATTCGGAGCACCCATTAAAACACCATCCTGCGAAAATGTGTGCAGCACATCTGCGAGCACTCGGGGAAAATAGTGCCGTTCGCAGCACGATTTTCACCATTTTTCGCTGCTCTGTGCTTGTTTTTACATACAGCAACAGCAACAACAACAACAAAAAGATGGGGAGAAAAGTATGTCACCAACATTAAAGAACACGTTTTTGTGGGAGGATCGAAGAGGTGCGAAAGGGGAGGGGGGAAGAGGTAGGGGAGGAGGGTGGGAAGAACCGAAAGAACGTGAATGCTGAGCTGAGTATAAGTTGGATGAGAATTTGCGGGGAGGGGAGGAATGATGATCGGAGGCTGAGGAGTCAGTAAAAAAATTAACACATAAAAAAAACTGAAAATTTTGTCATTACGTGAAATTTAAGCCATCCGCTGAAATGCTTTTAGATATCCACCCAATTTTCGGAATTGTTCGCACAAACACATACACACTCATACAAAAATACACAAACATACACACACACACACTGGCAAAACACACCCACACACCGATACACAGACACGTGAAAGCATCAAAAATGAGAAGATGCATTTTTTTCTCTCTAGATTGGTATTGTTTTCGTTATTGTTGTTCTTGCTATTGTTGTTGTTGTTCTTGTTGTCGTTAACGTTGCTGGTGTTGTTGTTGTTCTTATCGTTGTTGTTGTTGGGTTTTTGTTCCGAATATCCTTTGTTTAACAGCCTGTTTAATAGTTGGCATTACGTTTTAATTAAACATTCGAATGTGTGAGAGTGAGTGTATGTATGTGTGTAAGTATAATTGTCGAGTACGAATGCAAAAATACTCTCTCACACACACACACACTTTCGTACAATTAAAGGACAGCGAATAGTGATCAAAATAATTGTAATAATAATCGAAAAAAGAAATTGCTGTCAAAAACTGACAAAGAAGCTGAAAAAGAACGAGAAGAAAAGGAAGTAACATCGAATTGTTTCGGGAAGAAAGGGTGGTGAAAGGATCGGGGGAGAAAAGGGATGGTATTGAAATCGGAGTTCTTAATGCAAAAGAAGAAAATGGAAAACCTACTAAAAGCACAGAGAGAAATAGAGGTAGAGTTCGGAATACAGTTATTGTTACCGTTGCAGTTACAGTCTCAGTCACAGTTACCGTTACAGTTACAGATGCAGATATTTTTTCCACCAAAAATAAAACCAAAACTTTGATGGTTTGATTAAAATTTGGAATTTCTTCCCTTTCAATGGCTTCATTTCTTTATTCTTTCATCTTTCTTTTTGTTTGGTTTCCGAAAAATGTTAAATTTTTTCTGTGTTTTGTTTTCTTTTCCTTTTTGAATTTTTTATTTTATTTCATAATATTTTTTAAATTTTTTATTCTCATTTTTCTCCCGTTTCTCCTCTTCATTCATTCCACTGAACTGTTTTTACACTCAAGCTGACCTGAAGCAAGTTTTAACACGCTGTCATACAAGAATGTGGCCATGTATGACATGTGTGTATGTATACATATGTGTGTATGTTCGTGATTCGTATTCACGCCTCTTGTGTGTGTGTGTTTGTCTTTCACAAAATATTCTGAAGAGACAAAAGGCGAAAAGTTCTTTTGTTTGGTTTTTTTGGCAATTTTTGTTGTTTTTTCTTTTTGGATAAAATTTGTCGTTAAATTTTTGAGTTTCATTATTTTTTTTTTCTTTAAATGTAATTTCTTTTCCTTTTTCTTCTTCTTCCTCCCTCCTTGTAATTTGACTGAAATTAAAATGCAACATATTAAAAAAATGCCGTTCTTGCATCTGATAGAAAGGAAGCTTGTGATCATAAAAGACAGGAAAAAAGGGAAGAAAATGAGGGGAATAAATGAAGGAAAAATTGTTGACGGCATTTTTAATTATTTTACACATCCGCCGATTATCTTTACGCGTCCCAGCATCCTTTCGTAAACGTCTCTTAAATTAATTAAAAAATCATTGAAAGTCGTTTCATTTTTAGTTAAAAATGTCGGCCTTTTTAAAATTATTGTTGTTTATTATTTTTACTACTGACTGAAGTTTATTGTTTTTGTTTCTGTTGTTATTTTGTTGTTGTATCGTTGTTGTTATTGTCCACATGGCTTTCTTACTCTTCGTTGTTTGTGTGTTTTGCTTTAGAGGTATTAATGATAAACAGCTCAATAAACTTTTTATATTATTTCAATGTTATTTTTTCTTTAATTTATAAAAGACTTTTCTTAAATTTTGTACTTAAAAGAAGCTCTCCTTAAGCAGCTTTTCTCATTAATTTACAAAGTAAATCCTAGAAATAACACAACAATATCAACACTTCTAAAGACGCTCAAAGAAACGTGTTCAAATCAATCACTCAGTAAAAAATAATAGGCATTTTTTTTACTAACTGGCTTAATTTCCCAGAATAAAATTCACAATAAAAAACGACAAACTAATATTAAAAATATACAGAGGATTATTTAAAATCTTTTCAGAACGTGTAACAATCAGAAGATCATTAAAATGGGAGAAAAGATAAAAATAAACGTGTAAGAAGCCGATGATAGAAGTAAGAAAAGGAAAATAAAAACAGCTAAAAAAATACGTTCAAAAGATTTTCAAATAATAAGAAAAAATGTTGAAAATGATGAAAAAAGAGAAATTATAATAAGAATATTAACAAAAAAAATATTTAATATAAAATTAAAATAAAAAAAAATTGATATTCACGTAATAAGATTTCATGTGAAGTGTTTTTCGTTTTATTGAATTGCGAGTTGTGAGTAATGAGCGATGAACCGTAGTGAAGTGTGAAGGGAGGAAGGGATGGAGGAAGGGACGCGGGGTCAGGTAGGTGGCGGGGAGGTCGCAGGGAGGAAAGGCGTGAGGCGTTTGTAGGATGGGAGGAAAGAAAGGAGTGCAAGTGGATTTAATGGAACGCTCCATGAATGTTTGCAACAACTTTTATTGAACCACGTTCGACCTCAATTTTTTGTATTGTTGTTTGTTTTTTAAATTCTCACAAACCGCTTCAATTGAGTGGCTCGCTCAGCTTATTCCGGGTTAATAATCATTGATTATTGCTCTTTAACTTTTTTCCGATCCGTTTCTTTGATTAACACTGTCCTTAGATAAAAGAGAAGAAAAAAGAGACAAAACAATGAAATATATCCAATTTAAGATTCGCAAGGTTTGCTTTTTATCTCGCTAAATTTAAAACTAAAATTTAAAACTACAACTTAAATCGAAACTAAAACAACGTAAATAATTATTTGAAAACCTATTTATTGTAATTCCTTGTTTAGGGGGAAAAAAATAAATGAAAACGAAGATAAATCATTGAAATACCAAAAAAAAATGCATTGTTTTTATGTCCGTTATGCCCCATTTATTTGTATTGCTTGCTGCCCCATGAAATATGCAATACTTTTTACAGTTTCAGTGAGCATTCACATTATGACACAGTTAGGAAAAAAGCAATAAAAACAACAACTACGCACACAACAGCTGTCATATTGACAACTGTAACAGATGGACTTCACACACACACACACATACACGCATACACTGACATTGTATTGTATATGTAGATAGTTATAGTTACCAGGAAAAACAGCTGACACACTTAATTTAGAAAAACAACCATCCAACAAATAAAAACGCACTCAAATCCATGCTCTAGAAAAGCAACAAATATTCATAAAAATAATATTGTATGTACGTTAATACTATGAGTATAAAACTCGAACAGCGGGCAGGCAGCAATTCTTTTGCGTGCCTGAAACTATGCAATGCAATTTGCTCGACTTTAGTTTCAGTTGCGTTTCAATGTAATGAGAAACGCACGCGTGTTCGGCTGTTTATTTAGTCAAAGAATATAAATTTGTGCGAATGTCTTTTTATGTTTGTGCTCATAATGTTTGAGATGTGTTGCATGTCCATGTGTTTAAGTACAGTACAGCGAATGTGCGTTTGTGTGTGTGTGCCTTCTTGTGTGCTTACGAGGATTTGCGTTTGTGCACTCATTCACTTGAACTTTTGTAAAGTAGGTTAAAATGTTGAGCCGCTGGCAAAGCTGTAAACCAAATCATCAACATCATCAACAACAGCAGAGGCAGCCACAGCAACAGAAAATCAGGCTGCGTAGATTTTCACTCATACAAAGTGTGGCAAGTGAATGGACTCACACTCAATAAACACACACACACACACACGTATATGTGTAAATATATACACATAGTTTCATATAAAACTGTATGTTATACAATATAAAACATTTATTTATAAACAAAAAACATTTAAAGATTGAATGTAAACCTATTTAAATATAAAACTTAAGTCCTGTTAGACCCAGAACAATCATCTATCAAGGATTAAAATTTTTAGAAAAATATTTATCATAACATTTTGCTATAAGTAAATAAATGAATTGGTAAATTTAATGACAGTGAATGGAAAAACCAAATAAACAACAACAACGAACATAGTAGACCACAGTAACGCTTTAATTACTCTCCTTCTCTCTGCCTTTAAAATAAGCCTTTGATAAGCCTTTAAAAACTCTTCTTATACTTTATGGTATTTATTCAATATTTATTATTTCAATATCTCTTAGTAAATGTGTCAATAAAAATGAGAAACTTAAAATATAAAAATGTCCTTCGATACTCGTATTTCGATTGAATTTTGCTTAAACCTTAAAAGCAATAATTAACAATTTATTAACGAGTCAGTATAACGGCGAGTTTACGAAAGCCAACCGACCCAGTTGAATGAATGAAAGGATGAATGAAAGGATGAATAAATAAATGAATGCATAAATAAATACAACGATTATAAATAAATAATGATGGCACAGAGATGAAAAAGAAGAAACCAAAAACAACAATAATGTTCGATTCAATGGCTGGAACAACAAAATGATCGGACCATCGCGAATTTCAAGGCCCATAAAAAAATATGGTACAACAACGATTATAATGAAAAGTGAACTTGAGAGCAGCATGAACTCTTAACCCCAAACAGGACACAATAAACACACACACACACACACACACAGAGGCACACATGCACTCAATGCGAATACACATGCACACTCCGGCACATTCATGTACGATAGTTACACACACTCATATAGTGGATATGTAGTAGTATGTGTGTACACTTTTTGGGGTACTCGTAGCTGCGTCGCATGTAGAAAAAAGTTAAAAGTGTCAATGTTGCTCGAACATCTCGTATCAACAACATCTTCTTCATTTCGGCCATAAAAAGCGGATGAGCATCGAGTGAGCTCCAAAAATACACGAAGGGTTTACAATTCGAGGAGCAGGACGACGCAGGACGCTCTTTATGCTCCATGATGCAAATTTAGTGTTGGCCAGGATGTTCTGCTGGCTACCGGATAAACACGCTCTGCTGCTTCAGCGTTAAGTTGAAATTGAATTCAATTGAATTGCGAGGGAAAGGGAATGGGATGGGATGGGGTGGCATGGGATGGGATGAGATGTGGTGGGATGGGATGAGATCGGATGGGATGGAAATGTATTGGTATGGGATGAGATGATATGAGAGTTAAGATGCAATGAGTTGAGATGAGTTGACGCTGGGAATCGAGCTGAGGCTGGGAGTTCAGTTGAGTTGTTGGGATGCGTTGAAATGGCATGCGTTGCTATGCGTTGAATTGCGGTGGGTTTTTATTTGGTTGTAATGTAGGCGTTAGAATCCTCGCGAATTACCGATGAATTACGATTGCAGTGAGTTTCGTTGGCTTTCATTTAATAGCGTTGGCACGGTTTTGCTAATGAAATACACAGAAATACGTGTCGAAATGCGTTGAAATGTGTTGAAATGTATTGCGATGGATTGAATTGTAACGGTTTTTAGCGGGTTGTTGAAGCTTAGGTTGGAGTCCGGTTAAATGCTGTGAGTTCCCATGCAAAATGGTGCCTTGAATGGACGGATTTCTGAATATGATGATTTCTATGTGCTGGTAAACATTGCAATTGATTGACTTGTGATAGCTTGCGGTGGGTTGCGGCCAAGTTATATTGAAGTCCCTCTGGATGTTTTATATTCCGATATATCAGAATGCGTTGGGTTACTTCACCCTGGTTTGGGTTGCGATTATTTGCGATGTGTTTCGATGGGTTGCTTTAGTCATTTAATTTCCAACATTGTATGAAAAACAACAAGCA
The DNA here is from genome assembly GCA_949629155.1 of Myopa testacea. Taxonomy (NCBI): domain Eukaryota; kingdom Metazoa; phylum Arthropoda; class Insecta; order Diptera; family Conopidae; genus Myopa; species Myopa testacea. Next base: position 7,837,988 of record OX451347.1, read on the forward strand.
GATGCTTCAAAAGGAAACCGAAAACAACAACAAACAAAAGAAAAAAAAACGAAATCAAGTTTAAAAGGATTTCATTTTCTAGCAAAGTGCACATCAAGTGTGAGTGTGTGTGTGTGTGTGTGATAGAGAGGCAAAGAGGGTGATGAGAGAGAGGACGAGAGAGTGTGCAGCTGTTCAATTTGCGGCTGCTACGTTTTCCGAGACGACGGGGGACATGAATTTATTTCGATCTCATTGAAAGCATGGCTGACCAACGTATAAAGCAAAAACAATTTATAGCTTTTTAAAAATTGGTCACTGTTGATGTTGTTGTTGTTGTTGTTGGTTGTATTGTTACTGATGGACAGCGACACGAGCAACCAATGCTGTCCTCTCTTTTTCTCTTTCTTTCTTTCTCCCTCTCTCTCTTCGCTCTTTTCTTCTGCAATCGAGCCGGATTCAGTCAATTTTCTAAATTGAATTTCAAGTCAATGCGACGAAATATTGACGACATAATACTGTCAAAAGCATTGCCATCACGCATTGCCCCCCTTTCCTTTCCCCCCTCCCCCTCCCACTTCGCCATCCATTTCTATAATCAAACTCTGCCATTTACAGCAGCTGCTGTTCCTGCACGATTGAGATAAAACTCAACATTTTCAACATTTTATTTGTATTTTTTTGTGTGTTCTTCTTTTGTATTGAAAGGTCAAAGTCTATTAGTAACCAAAGGGTTAATATACTGAGAATGTTCACGTCGAGGGGAGAAGAGAAGGTCCACGTAGAGGGGACGAAAGGACGTACATAAAAGGATTACTAACGTCTGCCTGTGTACGTGTGTCCTTGTGTGTGTGTGAGATAGATTAAGCTTGAGCAACGATTTTCGTCGTTGACTTCTGTGTGGCTGCCGAGAGGCGGAGGAGGCGTGGCGCAACGGTCAGTGGATCCAGCCATCAATAAGCTTATTAGAAGTTTAAGCTGCCATTTTATTATTTCATATCAAATCTGCGGATGGCAGAACGTGACTCGTGGTTAAATTAAACATCAATTATATAAGAGAACTTATTTACTAAAGCATGTGTGTTTGTGTGAATGTGTGTATGTTTGCGTGTGTGTGTGTTTGGGACAGATTCAACTCGGCAACCGAGTTCCCCATTCGTGCTCTGTTTCGGGATTGAAATGTTTCTAAAAATTCGTAGAATTTGAGTCAAGAATGAAGTTAAGGAATATTTTCGATGAAATTCGAATTTTTAAAGTTTTATTACATTTTAATATTTTCCATAAATTCTTAAGATGTCATTAATTTTTTGAATCTCTCAAATATCGAATATTTAATGCTCGATCTAAAATAAAATTAAAACAGCGTTAACATTTTACAGCAACAAAAGACTTTTCACATTTTAATTAGCAAGAATTTTCAATGGCAACCTTGTAATCAATGTTCCAGCAGCACCAACAAAAATTAAAACAACAACAACCACGGGTAGAACCAAGAAATTACTTCACTCGATTTCATTGCGATTTATTTATAATTTCGCTTATTATCACTCATAATTACTGAATAAAAGGGAACAAAAAAAAAGAAATTGAAAACGAGGACAGAACGCAGAGAGAAAATCGCAAACAGCGCAAAATAAGGAGAAAAGCAAAACCATTTCAGATACAAAAACGTACAGGAAGAGAAAGGATACAGCAACAATAACAAAAAATGGAGTAAAAATGAACGGGTGGACAATGAAATATATTTATAAACATTAAACTCCGACAGAAACAAGAAAAATGATAAAGTATTTGAAATCGAATAATGTAGAAGGAAGAAAGAAGAAGAAGAAATCCAAAATAAGAAGAAGATCGATGATTATAATAATGATGTGATGATGAAGCTGGTGATGGAATGAAGTGACTGGTGACTGCGAGAAGACTGGGAGAGAAAAGAGATGAGACAAGAGAAAGGAGACAGAAAACAGAAGACAGGAGACAGAAACACAAGAAAGAAGAAAGAAGACAGAAGACAGAAGACAGAAGACAGGATACAGGAGAAAATATATCGATTATAATAAATTTTACGTCAATTCTTTGGGCCCAATATAATTGTATCGCATCTGTGAAGAGAACCCACGATATCTCAAAAGATTAGTAATGTTTTTAGAGCAAAGAATATAATAATTTAAAGTCAAGTTTAACTTTAAGTTTATAGAAAATTTATAGATGCAAAAATGTTGAATTCAAAAAGTTAGAATGTGATGGAATTCAAATTTCTTTTTTTAAATAAAATTTTGCTGAAGGAGAAAAAAAGGTCAAAATAATAAATATTAAAAAATGCTTGTAACAGCAGACTGCTTCAAACTTTTTCAGCAATTTTTTTAGCATATCCATCAACCCTCTGAATATGCTTCAGAAAAAGTTTCATGTGCAGTATTGAACAACAACAACAACAACAACAACAACAAGAACAACAACAAGAGTAACAACTTATACACATTTGAGTTCATAGCGTTTATTTACACATCAGTGTATCAATATATTTGCTAAAGGAAGCGAAAATGTTTCTAATGCTTCATAGTTGAGCAACATTTTGTGAAAAACTGAAAAACTGTAAAACTTTCAAAAAAACTTTCCTCATTTTCAAGTGATTTTCGACAACGTGAAATGATGTCATTTATTCAATCAATAAATAAACAAGAAGCAAAGTTTAAGAAGAATCTGAAGACTGGACAATAAATTGGTTTTTTATGTTTTTAGAATGGAAAACAAAAAGCTTAAATTGTTGAAAGAGCATAGAATCGATAACTAATAATAAGTATTATTGTATCTGAACTATCATTATAGATGTATTGATCATTATTTTCAGAACCATTAGAAGCATAATAAATTTGAATGTTCAGAAGTTTGAAGTCGTTCGAATTTTATTCTTAAGATCAAAACCAAATCATGTTTTTCACTGATAGTTTTAAGAGTTTTCTTTGGTTTTCTACAAAATTGCAAAACTCTAATCTAACTAAATTCAGACGTAGAACCGCAGAGAAGCCACAAGAAATTCCATAAAATGAAAGACAGCAAAATCAAAATCCACAGCATCTTTGGAAATCCCAGAGACATGAAGCCCACACTATCCCCCCTCATCCTCATCCCCTATTCCCCAGCATCTTCACTTCATTAAAATAGATTTTTGCATATGTAAACAAAAATTTCGCAAATGTTTCGAAAATTTCTAAAGTAAACAAAATCAATGAAGAGCACAAAATAGCCTCGTTTTTGGCAGCACTTAAAACACTTAAAGTAACTCAGAGTGTGTGGCATCATCTGCGAACAACAGAAGACAAAATTGGCTGGCTCAGAAACTGCCGGAGAGAGGCGAATTGAGGGGGGGCCGGGGAGTTGGTCTGTGTAATCAAGGGTCAGTTCCTGCAACTCAAAGAGTTTTGAAATTTTGAGGTTCAGAAACTTAAATTAACCATCGTGAAGCACTAAAAAATACACAAGTTTATCGAGTGCTGCTGCTGACAGCTGTTGAGCTGAGGTTGACATTTCGAAGAGAGTGTTAAAGTGAGAGGATTATCGTAAGAAGCCACAGCAGAAGCATCGACAACAACCGAAGCAGAAAAACTGGAAGATTTGAAGGAAGATTGAGTGCTTCGTTGAGAAGGGTTAAAATGGAGTGTTAAATGGCTAGAAATCAGAGAGCAAAGGGCAGAAATAATCTCGTTGTTGTTATTGTTTTTGATGGAGGTCAAGCGATGCTATTGGCCTGGGATACAATTTTTTTTTTGCAGATTTTAGTAGACGAGGTCCAACAAAATTATACAAGTTTTTAATTTATAGAAAAAGGATTTCAAAATATTAAAAAACTAAAAATACTGAAATTGTAGAAAATATTTCTACAATTTTGATTTTTTTTAGAATTTAAGATTTTAGTACTATTTTATTAAAAAACATTTCGTATTCATTTTGTATCATAAACAAATGATGAATTTTAAATCTCTAATCTAAATTTTAACCCAATTTTAAGTAAACTTTTTATTGAATGATGTTTAGTTTTCCCCCCATTTTAAGTAACTCCTATCTTAAAGTTAGTATTTCAGTCTTTTTTTTTCAATTAATTCCGAGAAAAACCGCACTAAAAGTTAACTCCATAGAAATGTATTTGACATCAAAGCATTGTGTCGAAATAATCATAGACCAACAGCAACAACAACAAACAGGAAAAACTTTGGTGTAATTTGATCCACGACTATGAAAGAAGACATACAAATAAAAACACCAACAACAACAAAAATAACAACAACAAAAAAATAAATCAGTTTCATGTTGCTAATTAAAGTTAATCTTTGCAGTGGCATTAAATCAACATCAAGCGTGAACATGAACGAATCTTGACGGTGAGAGAGTGTGTAAATGTGAGTCTATGTGTGTGTGTGTATGCCTGTGTTTGTGTCTGTGTCCATGTTTTTGACTCTATGTATATTTAGGCAAGTTTTATGCATAGATTTGCGAAAAGAAACACGTTTTTCCTTATAAAATGTTGTCTAAAAGAATCCAAAGCAGGGAAAAACAATGAATACAAAAAGGTCACTCACACTTAAGCACGCATACACTCACAAACGCCTACACACTCACATACACACGCACTCACACACTCTTAAAGTTTAAGAATCACGCAAAATTTTCTTCCAAAAGATTTGGTTTTTGTTTTTGATTTAATTTTTGTTGTTTCTTCCTTTTTTTTTTTTTAAGACAAAAGTGGAAAAGTTTGTCCTTCGATAGAATGGATAACAAGAAGGCCAAACACTACAACAACAACAAAAACAACAGGAGCGAAATCGGTTACTTTTGAACTTGTTCATCATCGTCCTGTTGTTGTTGTTCTTCCTGGCGTTGTTGTTATTTTTGGTACTGTTGTTGTTGTTGTTTTTCGTACTGTTGTTGTTATTGTTGTAGCCAGTATAGTGTTGAGTTCTGGTTATTATTAAAACCGGCACAAATCTGTGAGTCTGAAGCGAGAAAAACTGAAACTTTGGAGATCCTGAAGGCATAAAAACGAGCCTCGTCGTCGACGATGTTTTATTATAGCCGGAGCATCTGTTGAGGGTGTGAAGAGAGAGAGTATGTGTGAATGAGTGAATGTGTTTGTATGTGTGAATGTGTTTGTATGTGTGAATGTGTTTGTTTGTCGTTGTGTTTGTATTCGTGTCTCTGTTTATACTTCTGCTACATGCTACAAACTTTGTATCTTTTCTCATACATCAGCTCTTCGTTTATCATTTTGTCGTTGTTGTTGCTATTCTTGTTTGTTTGTTTGTTTGTTTGCTTTCCTCGATTTGTCGACTTTAATTTGCTTGATTTTCTGCTTACGTTTCTGTTTATCTTTCTATTTTTAATAATTTTCATTCTTTCTCTTCCTTTCTGTATACATTTTTTCACAATCTTTGAACTTTTAACGTTGTGTTTGCTCTTGTTTTTGTTTTTCTATCACTTTTTTTGCACTTGAATTACTTGTTTATTGCTTTCTTAAACGACTTCATGTATGTGTTTATGAGAGTTTAAATGTGTGTGTGTGTGTGAGTGTGTGTTGTCGCCGCTCTCCTCTTCCTTCTCTTTACACAAAGCTCGCTCTTATCTCTTCGTCAACTTTTACTTTTTTCTTTTATTTGATTCTTTTTTCGTCGCTTTCATCTCTTTTTTTCTTTTGTTTCCTTTGTTTCTTCTATCTTTTTACTACCTTTTATTTTTCTTGTCTCAACTTCAAATGTCTCAAGGATATTTTTTGTTTCGGTGTCGTTGTAAAGCATGCCGACTCTAAGCAAGTATGAGTGCCTAGAAGTGTGTTTGTATGAGTGTTTGTGTGTGTGTCTGAAAATATCACAACTCACATCTAAGTGTTTGTTAAACATTTGAATTTCCTATTTGTTTGGCGTTGAAAAGAATGAAAAAAATGGAAAGAAACGGAAACGATGGAAACAATTAAAGACAGAGTTCGAAGGTATAAAAATGCTTGTTGTTAGTGACTGTAATCTGATTGATTTGTAACTTCGGAAGGCGTTCTTCTTAATTACAAAAGCTTAAAAAGCTAAACGATTCATTAATCCACATTTAATATGGAAGCGAATCTGTATTGAAGATTGCCTAAAAATCTACTATAAACTTATATAGTAATCATGTCCAACCTTGTGTGAATCCTATGAGTGACATTTGAGTGATAATGAATACCACGACACTGCGCGATTCACTGCAAACTCTCACAGTTGCTATGCAAGCGGTTTGCGTCTACGCTTTTTCGCATGTTGTACATAAACCTTCCATCGACTATGTCAGTCGATAGTTGGTGGTTGTCTTGACTTCTTTTAACCTAAATTTATGTATGGTTTTAGTATTAATTTTGCATCAGCAACTCGTCCTTCGTCATCACTTCTCTCCATTAAATCATTGTCCTTCATCAACCACAATCCAATTTATTATTGTGATCTTTTTATTTTGTTGCCTGTTATTATCACTTCACTTCCTTTGCTTTTCTCACTTTATACTGATCTCGCGTGTTCATCTTCTTTTATCTACGATCAGACGATCGTGGATTTTTTACAGACGATCATCTAGTGATCATCTTTCTGTTATTAATTAAAACCAAGCACCCAATTCTATCATTCATTTCTTTCATTAATACGAGACTTAAATCGGTGCTGCAAAATTGAATTCATGAACACTTTTCCTCGCTTTATTTCTATCCACGACCTACTGAAAGACCTACTATTATTTTAGGAAACGAAAGACAGAGACAAAGAGAGAGAATGAGAGAGAGAGAAAGCATGCCTCTCTGGCTCTCATAAATCAGCGTAACTTTTTCTGGTGCTGAAAATGGAAAGTTAGAGGACAAAGTTTTAGCGTAGCTGTGATAGCTACGACTGTCATCAGTGTGCTTTGTCACCGCCCAAAGGACATTCCGATGGGCGCATGGAAGGGCGTAACTGTTACCCATAATATTCGAGTTGAATTTCACACGAAAAGCTATCTCGTAGCACTGGGCTTGTAGGCGATGCATTTGCACCTGTATCACTCTCTCTATACTAGTATCTGTTGTATTTGATTGTAGGTTCATCCTACGCTCACTACAATTCTTGATGCTTGACGTGTCGTCATCATCATTGTTGCCGCTATTACTACCTTCATTGTCATCGTCATCGGCATCATCATCATCCTCATCACCCTAACATAACATCGTTGTTATAAACAAACATTAAGCGGTGAAAGAAGTAACGCGTTGTATGGATCTCTGATGTCTGCTTTGCTGAGTGAAAAATATTTCGAGTTCTTCCTCACTCTCACCATCTCAACCTCCCCCCACTCTCTGCTACTCTCAGACATTTGATCTAATATTTTTGTAAATCTTGTCACTTTGTTGTTAAACTTTACTAATGTGAGTTTGAATTTATTTTTAGAATTCTGTTGAAGGAGGACGAAGGATTATTGATCAATGTTTGTTTGCTTGTGTGTGTGTGAAAATAACTTTTCCTGTTACTTTTAGGAAAAATCTACGAGCATCAAAAAGGCAAACAAAAAAAAATATTTTACTTTTATTTATTGTTGTTGAGGAACTCACAATGAAAAGAACAAACAGCAGCGGCAGCAACAACAAAAGCACCAAAAGGAATAACAAATACAACAACGACAACAATGACAACATCAATATACACACAATCTACAAAAAGCAACAACAACAACATGAGTAAAACTTGTGACTTACAAAATATTTTGGTTGTTATTGCGTTTGTTATGTCAAAAGTTTTGATTTGTTTCCAGGGTTGAAATGCTATTTTCTAGCTTCACCCCTCCTGCCCTCCTCTACCTCTTCACATAACTTACCTTCCCTCAAATCTCCGGGTTGTTCTTCCTTTTTACTATTTGACTATTAAACAATTTGTATATAATAACAATTTCTAAATTTTGATCGATTTTTGGTTTACTTTTTGATATAATATGTGGTTTAATTTTTGGTTTAGTCTTTGGCTTAATTTTTGGTTTAATTTTTGGTTTAGTTTTTGGTTTAATATTTGATTTAATTTTTGGTTTAATTTGTGGTTTAATTTAATTTCGCTGGATTTATTTTAAGTCTATTTTTAGTATTAAGCTTTGCTTTGTAATTTTTAAGATAAACCAACCCCATCCTCCCACCCTCTCCCTCTCCATCCCTTGACCCACAGCACTAGTTTAATGATTGAAATAGTTGCCATTCACCATGACGTATGAGTGACATTTAATTAGAATTCCATACAAATTAAATTGCTTTCGAGTGCCATCGTCGTCGCCGCCGCCGTCCCCTAAAAGTTGGTTTCGCTGAACGAAAGAAATGTTTTACTTGTTTCATTAAAAATTCATTCAGGAACCACATAAAATACAATAACAACAGAAAAAAGCTCAACAACCATCAACTTGATGACAATCTTTAATTTTTTATTTCCTTACAAGAAAAAAAAACAACATAAAACGGAATAAAAAATAAAAATAAAAGAAATAAGCCAGCAACAGAGAAACAGAAACAGAAAAAAACGATTCGGTATTTCACACAATTTGTCTTCAACCGAAAACGATTTATTATACGGAAGAAGAAGAAACAGAAAAAGGAGAGTATTTTATTTTATTTCAAGATGAGAAGGAGGGGAGACAAACGATCCACCGGCGACTGAATGACTACGAATGACGAGTGGACTCTGTCAAAAGGATCTCTTCACAAAAATTTGCTATTTTTTTATAACCTCAACAAACAAAAAATGGAAGAAAAAAAAAACACAGCGAAAGCTAAGTGGAGAACAAAGAACAACAACGCACAGCATAAAAAACAGAGAAGGCGAAACGGATAAAATCTTAACTGCAATCGATGCCGCGTTAAGATATCCTTAGCATATCCTTAAAGAGCGACGCTGTTGATAAGCTGCTTGTGGAAAGAGAATAGCACACAATGAAGCGAGATATCAACGTCGACGACGGCGACGGAGGTCTCCGAAGAATCCCGCTAAAGTAGAAGCGGAAACGGAAACGAAACAAGGATCGTCCAAGGATATTTGAGGTAAAGTGGACATTTTTCGTGAAGAGGTGAATATAAATGATGTGACCCAACAGAAAAGAAGGAGAAAGAAAGACAGAGAGAGGAAAATGATGGAAGAGTGAGCGAGAGAGAGAGAGAGTGACAGGGTGGAGCGGGGAGTGAAGCAACAAGCAAGATTTTCGGATGGTCAGGTGAAGCTTTCAACAGTTTGTTTGTCATACAGAAGTCAGTCCTGCAGCCGGTTGCGAAAAGAAGCTGTTTATCTTTAAATTAATTTATTATAAGGACGTGAAGGAAGCGAAAAAAGTAAGAAAAAGAAGAAGGGTGAGAGAAAAAGCAAGAAAAGGAGAACGTAGAAAGATAGAGTGATAGAGGAAGAGAGGGACAGTGACCTGGTAACCACAACGGATGGATAGGTTAGGAAGAAGAACCACACCATTATCAACAACAAAAACAACAACAACCACAGCAGGACTCAAATTTATACAGCGAGAGCATCAAGAAATAAAAGAGAAAATTGTGAAAAATGCAGATAAAGACTTCATATAAAAAAGATTAGAAACTCGAAAACAGCTACAACATGAAGCTTACCCTAAACACAGAAAGCAACGTAAAAAACAGATTAAACAAGGTTTTTATGATTATTTTGAGTCTTTCGCTTGGACACAAGGAATGAAACGAAACGGAAAAGTGTTGTGAACTTTGTGCTTTGAACTAATTTTGAAATTATTTTTAAGTTTTCTTCAAATTATAAGAGTTCCCGCTAATTGAGCGATTCGTTAACCGAACAATGATGATGATGACAATGATTAATGACGATTGTAATTATGATAGTGAAGAAAGTCTGCTGTATATACCTTTATTTTAAGTTGAAGTTATGAAGATGAGATGTGAAAAGAAACGAAACTGAATTCAGTTATTTTACTTTAGTATTTCATGCGAAATTAATGCAATTTTTCGTTGATATTCACTGTGAATTTAAGGTCAGTCATACTCCATGATTAACAAAGGAAAAGTGTTTCAATTTAATTGTAATTTTTTAATAATTTTGTGAAAAGTTCTCACAGTTTCTCAAAACCCTAAAATTCGCCTAAAATTTTGAGTAATTTTCGGTTTTCTTGATTTTACATCCTTTGAGTCACAACAAGTTCACGAAATGACTAAATTTCAAATAAGTTTCTGTAACTTTTCATTCGTTTTTCACATAACATTTCACATATTTTCATTTATTTTCTACATACATTCAGATTGTTATATTTTCATTATACTTTGCAAGTTCGAATTTGTTAGAGTTTCTTCAGAACTTGAATAATATACGAAACTTTCTGTAGTAAAAAATTCCTTGCTCAAAAATTGTATTTCCATTGCTTCAACTTCAACTCGGTTGATCGAGTTACGAGTTCGTTTAGAGTGAAAGAAAATAAGACCGCAAAACTTATTCGAAGAACTTATTTATTCCGACAAAATTCTCAATCATGGGTTCGTTATTCTTTTTTATTTTTTTGTGAGAGCAGAGCGGACAAATGATCTGGAAACCATGTAAATATTCGGAAAACAAATAAGTTCTTTATTAGGAAAATTTGTTTGATTGGAGATGACCAAGGATCAGGACGGCGATGAGGACAGGGACGGGGATGGAGGATGAAGAAGTTCAACACACAGAACCGTGAGTGTATCGAATGTAACGCATTTTGTTGTGTCAGAAACGGAAAGAAACATTCGATGTTGAGGATGATGTTGGGAAGCGGTGAAGAGCAGCAGCAGCAGAAGGAGAGGGGAACTAAAACAAACCTGAAAACAAGAAAAAGAGTTCAAATTTATGACAAAAACTAAATCATGTCTGCAGGGTTTCTCTGTCTCCCGCTTTCCCTCCAACCAAACCGAATACGTTTGCATATCCTCGCATATCCTTGAATATTCTGGAATTTGTTGCATATGCTTTGAGCACACAACGCATCCTTCATTCCTGGCAGCCCTAGAAAAGGCAAGCAAAGGCAACAGAAGAAGAGTCTTCATCAAAAAAATAATAAAGAACCAAGAGAAAGGAACAAAAATTATGCTTTGCTTCATGTTGTACGAGTTCTTGTCGTCCGTTCGTCTGGTTGTCGGAGTGATACACTTTCTCTCTGTGTATAAGTGCCTGTGTGTGTGTGTGTGTGTGTGTGGTTGTGTATGTGTGAGTTACTGTGTGTGTGTGTATGCGAGTATAACATGTTTTTATCGTATGTTCCAGTATTAAGTGGATTTTACTTGCCACACAACAAGGATGAACGACGCTCTGATGTGTTTCTGATGTTGCCTTTATTGTTGTTGTTGTTGTTTGTGTTGTAATTGTTATTGTTATTGTTGTCTGCGGCATTCGTAACCATGAATGAAGGACACTGAAGCTGAACATCAGCAGGATATCAGCAGCAAGAAGAGAGTGCCGAACACAGAGACACACAATAAAAGTACAAAAACAACAATAAATGGACAAAGAAAAACACGGCGAGGAAAATCAAACGACTAACATTAACAACAGCAACAACAAAAACAATAACAATGTCCAAGGATTTGCGAAAAACAACGGACAACTAAATGATCCTTGTATATACCAGAGCACACTACATCCGGCATTTAAAAATTGACTTTCGTTAAAATTTTTACAGTTTCGTCAAGTTTTCAAAGTTTCGTTGACTTTTCCAACATTTGTGTAGTTTGCAAGAACCCGTATGAATTGAAAAAAATAAAATTTGAACAATTTTTCTTCGTGTTAAAGTTTATTTCAATTTTTAAAAAGTTTCGTTGAATATGTTTCGAAGATAAACAAGGACAGTAACACAACGTATCATCCTCATTATCGTTATCATCATCATTATAACGATACTGCGAGTAACAACAAACAAAACAACAACAACGATGGGAACAACATTCAAAATAACAACGACGAGTAACATAAACATCAACAACAACAATAAACTAACAACAACCACCATCGAAAAACATCAGCCACAAAGTTTGTCGCTAATCCTGAGTGATGTCACTCGCTAAGTCCAACATATGCTCGTGTTGTGAGCTGTTGTGTGGGTGTCTCGTCTCTCTATCTCCCTCTGCCCCCCTCCCCCCTGCTACTCCATCCATTCACCGCCGCTTCACTTCTCATTTTCTCAGCTAAGCTCAACCGGCTCTCTCTCTCTGTCAGTCTCGCTCTCTCCCTCTCTTTCGGTGGCTTTACCTCACCGTATTCTGTCGCTTATCCTCTGACGTTTCACATCCTTGCTGCTGTTGTTGTGGTTGGCTTCACTGCCAGCGTCTTCTCTGACGTCTCATTTAAATTGTCCTCGTAATCGTTCTTAATGTTGATGTTTTCTTAAAGATTTCTTAATGGCCGATAAAGTCTGAGACGGGCAGATGGATGGAGAGCAGGACGGACGGACGGACAGACGAGCGAATGAACATTTGTAAATAAGATTTAAAACTTTCTTTCTGTGGTTATCTTTTCTCTTCTTCTTCTTCTCTCCTTACGCTAGCTCCTTCTTCTTCTTGTTCTGGGTGCCCATTCAGCGTTGCATCGAGTGGACATGATGGCAGAACGGGTTAAGAGCGGTGAACTCGATGGGTTGCTCTCGCAATATTTTTCTCGAATACGTGTTTTTTTTTTCCTTTTGGTTGAGTAAAACAACTTTTAGTTGGCTATTAAAAAGCAGCTTAAGTGTTCTGCTCTCAAATCTTTTCTTGTGATGAACGAGTTGTTGTTGTTGCTGTTCTTGTTTTAGTTCAGATGCACGCAAAATAAAATAGAAAAAAGAACAGAAAAAGGAAGAAACGTAAAAGGAAGTTACGAATAGGAGCAACACTGAAAAAAGTGCACAGTTTCATTTATTTTCGAAAACTCTGCTCCGCTTTAAATGCTTGCAAATGTTAAAAGTTGAGTCATTCACTCAGTTATTCAGTCAGTCAGTCATTCAGTCCTTTCATCACTCAGTCAGTCGTTCAATCGTTTCAGTGTGTTCTGAGCAAAGGTTTTCTTTAGTTAAAAAAAAACAAAAATAAACACAGAGTAAAAAGCACACAAGAAAGCGTATTTTATTTTTCTTTTTCTGGTGAATCGAATTTTAAGCTTTTCACAACCTTTGAGAAAAGTTTACCAGTCTTTTTGTCTACAGAATTCGTTAGTCAAGAGAACCTTCTCTCTCTTTTCTTCTCATTAATTCATTTCTTTTATTAAATGCAATGTTTGGCTATACAGTATTTTAAAAGTTTGTATAGATTTTGATTAAATTCCCTCGTTTCACGCTCATCTTTCAGTCATTCTTCACTTTTCAGTCATCGACCTAATTTCATAAAATTATTTCATTAGTTTTACTGCTCCTTTTAATTATTGTACATTTATCTCTCTTTTAATTTGAGTGCTTCTCGCTTTGGCAGCTCATCGCTGGGCATCATTAATTTTGTTTTTTTTTTCGCGGAAGCAGACATTTAAAATGCAAAATTGCTACACATTCGCACTTAATAAATGTTCTCCACACACCCACACTTAATAAATGTTCTCTACACACCCACATACACACACACAGCTACAACAACAAGGACATCAGCAGCAAGTTACACACACGCCAACTCCGCGACTCGAATGCTAACATCGGCAACAACAACAGCAGGAAACACCACATAAGTACCGCACAAATGCACTCATCCACTCACTCATTCACTCATTCACTCAGCCATTCATTCAGCCACTCAGTCATTCACTCTTCCACTCACTCACTCATTCACAACAACACCTCATTAAATTTGAGTATCTAAATAATGATAGCGTAATATTTGCATCCGTTTTCATTTTCGTTTTCACTTAGTTATGAATATCTTTTAGTTTGGCCCTTTTTTAGGGTTTTTGTGGTTGTTGTTGTTGTTACTACTATTTTACTACTTACTCTATCCGTCTATCTGTCTGTCAGTCTGTCTCTCTGATAGTCTACTAAACACAGTTTTTATTATCTTATCACATGCAAGCTATGAAGCTGCCATTGTTGTTGTTGCTATCGTTGTTGCTATCATTGTTGTTGTTACCATTGTTGTTGCTATAACTGTTGATATTGTTTTTGCTTTTGTTATTGCTTTTGTTATTGCATTTGTTGTTGCTTTTGTTATTGCTCTTGATATAATGTTCTCAGCAGGTTGGTTATTTGACTGGGTGTTCTGTTTTTTTATGTCCCAGCAGATTATTTTATCATATTCACAAGTCGTTCGTTACCTCGTTTGGAAGTGTTTGTGTCCTGCAGATGATGTGCAATCGAACACACAAGCAGTGTGTCGTTGTGTCTGGCAACTCTGCTGGCTCTGTGAGAATCTGCCAATCGTGTCGTTTATGGTGTTTGTTTCCTCTCCTCTTTAACTTTCGGTAGATCTTCTTTTATATGCAGCCTGTTTTTATTTGCATTAAATCTGTTGGTTTCAGTCCTGAACAAGATTAGTTGATGGACAAAAAATAAAACCAAAAGGAAAAAGGGAAAAAGGGACAAGCAAATAGTTTCATTTATTTTTATTGTAACATGGTTTGATTGTATCCGAAATGCACATAAAATGTTGTTAAAACGTGGCAAATGTTAACAGAAAGTATTAAAAACGCTGTCGAGCGCATATGTTATGCAGTTCGACGTAAAATCGACGTCAAATCGACGTCAAATCGACGTGCAGTCGGTGCATTTTGTATGCAGTCGCAATGCAGTCACAATGCTGCCGCTGTACAATCGCCGTGCAGACAGCGCTTCATTGAGTGATCGTCATCATTCGATCCATTTCTATGCAGTGGCTAGTAAATTAAACATGCAGCGCCATCTGCACGCGTTTACAGAGCATTTCAATGACGCACGTCGGCAAGAAGTCATCACACCAGCGTACAACTACGACTGCGCTACGTTCCATGCACTGAGCACGATGTAGATCGTGTTTTTCTACAATTTTCTTTGCTCTAGTTTCATTTTTTGTTTTCTTAATTCTAATGGAGAGTCTATACAACAAAAGGAAAATCGTAGAAAGTCCAATAAAGCAAACAAAAACGTTGTTCTTCACAGAATGTAATTAAATTTGAAGCGCTTCAAGGCTTCAGCTTCATTATCCTGAAGATATTTGCTCTGCTCAGACAGGTGAATGTTTCTTCATTTCCTTCTTTTCCTTCTTCTCTCCCTCTGGCGCTCTCTCTTCCTTCATTCTACATCTGCACATTCGTCGTATATATTCAACACTTTTATTTCATTTTCTAGAGACCACAAACAAGCTGTACATCACCAGTGCAGTTATATTGAGTATATACACTTATATGATTATGTATGTATGAAGGTATATATACATATGTATATATGAATGTGTGCTTGTGTGTAGGTTTGTTAGTATTTATTGGAAAAAATTACTTCTAAAAAGCATGGAGATAAGCTTGGATTGAGTATAAAACTCAATTTACACACTTTTCAAAGTACAAAGGCGTCAAAAACAAAGATCTTCCATTTGGTTTTCTTCTTATTCTTTTCTTCTTTCCCATTTTTAAATACTCTTTGCTTCTAGTCTTTTATTAATGTGCTTTCTTTGTGGTTTTCTTTGTGTTTTTTCTTTCTATATTCTTCTCGTACTCTTCAGTTTGTTGATTTTCCCTCTTCTTCTTTTATTATTTTGCTTTTGCTCTTACAATTTTTCCTCTTCTTCATGAAAACAAAATATATGCTGCTTTTTTTTCTAGCAGATGTTGAGGTTGCTTTTGTGAGCTTAACTGAAGAACTTCTATCAGCTTGGATTCGAATGGATTTTAATACAAACACAACAGAGTGAAAATTTAGGAAATGTTGGTGGGCAGGACGGTGTGGGGGTGGGGTGGAAATAAAACAGATGCACTTCCTAAATTAACGTAAAATATATTATAGATATTAAAATAAATATAATATAAAAAGTAAAAGAGCAAAGAGCAGAGCAAAGTTAAGATATAATAACACAAAATTCCAAAATATATTTATTTATAGTTATGTTATTTATATATTCTTTATACACTTTTGTTGAAGTACACATACATATAAGTATATCGTTTATAAATATGTATATATAGCTTAAATACGCTAACGGAATCCTGACCGAGAAAAAAGCAAATAATATAAAAATCTAAAAACATTACAAATACCGAATGTCGTAGAACCATCTAAACCTTTACAGAAATCACCAAATAAAATAATAAATGAGCAAATCAACAACAACAACAGCAAGAAAGAAGAATAAAAATAACCACAATCAGCTCACAAGCTGCTTGCATTCAGACTATAAAAAGAAGGCTCAGCAGCAAATCAGCTCAACACGTACTTCATTAGAGACAATGAAGCAGCAAACACAGAGAAGGGCAAACAAACAGACAGACAAACAAGCAGTCGGACAATCAGACGGGAAGAGAAACAGGCACACAGCCACCAATACACTTTAGTTATATAGATACGTATGTATATCTCACACATACAAACTTCCCTTTAAGAAGCTTGAAGAATTCAATTATATGCAGCGAAGCGATGAACGTACCGACAGCCACGAGAAGAAGGGTAACAGGGAAACAGAGAGAGGGTGAGAGAGCGAAGGACGGCAGAAGACGATAGTGAATGCGGTCCCATTGTGACGCTGTCTCAGAGGCTTAAGTGAAGTGTGCATCTATTAACCCGTTGCGACACATAAAAGAGTGCATAAAACAAAATTCAATACAACAGCAACAACAGCAACAAAGTCCATTAAAAGCATATAAAGAAATGTTATCTCAAAGGTGAAAGTCAGATCACCACAAAGGAGATTATAAAAAAACAACCCAACGGAAAGGAATAAAAAAGTGACACAAAACTGTCACATGAACTTCTAATGTTAAACATATCCCCCCCCCCCTTCCACCCGTCCCAACGCTTCAGATTATATCTGCATCAGTGTGTGAAGCGTTCCATCATTGATGACAACGATTACTTCTTTCTACTAACTTTTTCACACTACTCTTTTTCATACTACTCTCATTCTACTACATTTTTAATCATTTTATTTTCATAATGACGTAACACATTTAATAATTGAAAACTCCGTTTTTATAAAATACCAATTTATTTCATGAACAATTGTTCACCACTTTACGGATCGCAATCTTACATTTTTATAATTATTTTCTAATTTGAAAAGTAAAAGAATACACTTGTCGAAATTAAGAAAACTTAAGCTAAGTGTTCCTTGTGATTAAGTGTTTTGTCACCGTCGGCAGCAGTATTATCCTTTAATATCGTCATAAGTTATCCTCCTGAATTAGCAGTACCAGGTAGACCCTGAGCACCTTGGTCACCCTTCATACCAGGAGGACCCGGCAAACCATCTTTACCAGAAAGACCCTGTTTACCATCAGCACCAGGAGGACCAGTAGGACCAGGAGGACCACGAGGACCATCAGGACCAGTAGGGCCAGGAGGAGCTGGAGGACCTGGAGGACCAGGAGGACCAGGAGGACCAGGAGGACCAGGAGGGCCAGGAGGATTTTGTCTTATCCTTCCCAGCAAAATGCCGCCATTACTAGAACACACTGCAGCAGCTAGAATAATTAAACATATTAACTTTGCCGGCGTCATTTCGTCCAGACGTATTCTTTTCACTTGGCTTAGACCGAAGGTGCAAAGACCACAAACGTGTTTGATACAAATTCAGCGAAAATTCAGGGCTTTTATACGGAATACAATGCATGGCCCTTTAACACTCACAACATGCGAGTGCAACTGAGCAAACAAAAGCGCCGAAATAGTTAATTTGAAGTCACATTTAAAGTTAGGCGGGTTGCAACATTGGTAATCAAACGTAACCTAAAGTCCCTCAGATGACAATGTGACAGATCTATTTATTCAAATGGGCTGAAAATGGGTCGCGTTTCATAGGCTGAACGTATTGACTGTCAACGACTGTATCAACAACTCTATCAATTTAAAGTACACACAACTGCAGATAGGATAAACATGGCCCACTTAATACTTAAGAACTTTCGAAATTTTCGGCCTAGAAAATGTTCAGTGCTTTTAGTTTCTCCAGTTTCTTTTCGTTAAGTTATTCTTTCGTCTTTCGAAAAAGCTATAAATTTTGCTTATTCATTATACCCTACACACGAAGTGAATAGGGTATATTCACTTACCGCTTCCTTTTGTAACGCATTAAAGGAGGCGTGATAGGTATAGAAAAGTATATATATTCTTGATCAGCGTGACCTCCTGAGTCGATTTAGCCATGTCCGTCCGTCTGTCTGTCTGTCCGTCTGTCCGTCTGTGGAAATCACGATTACAGGAGAACGAATAGAGATATCTTCATCAAACTTGGCACAAATATTGTCTATCATTAGAAACTCATCGGTATTGAAAATGGGCCAAATCGGACCATTACCACGCCTACTTTTTATACTGAATATAAATTCTTCCATGGTTATAGCTTAATTTCTCAGCTTGTAGAACGAATTTGGAGTTGAAATTTTGTCCAGAAGTCCACTGTATCTGTTTAAAACATATCACCAAAAATGGGCGTGGTCCGCCCACTAATTAAATAAAACTCGTTTACAGGAGAACGAATAGAGATATTTTTATCAAATTTGGCGCGAATGTTGTCTATCATAAGAAACTCATCGGTATTGAAAATGGGCAAAATCGGACCATTGCCACGCCTACTTTTTATAGTAAATATAAATTAATTCATACCTATAGCTCAATTTATCAGCTTTTAGAAAGAATTTCAGGTTGAAATTTTATTCACAAATCAACTGTCTTTGACCAAAACAGACTACAAAAATGGGCGTGGTCCGCCCACTAATGAAATAAAACTCGATTACAGGAGAACGAAAGAGATATTTTCATCAAACTTGGCATGAATATTGTCTTTCATCACAGGCTATTTGAGATTGAAAACGAAAAAAATTAGACCATTGCCACGCCTCATTTCTAAGTACAAGTGTGTAGGGTATATGAACTTCGGCCAGGCCGAAGTTAACACCCTTTCTGGTTTTTTTATTTATTTTGATATTTATTTATATATTTTATACGCAAACCATTGAAGTATATTTGATCAGAAACTAAGCATCCTGTTAAGAGTGGGCTTGACCTCTTTTCATATTACGCCTTATAAAAGGTAAGGGGGTGTGGTTGGCCTATTTTGCCTCATACTATAAGCTATTAATATTAATTTTGATTGTTAAGAGTTTAAATTGTATATAGTTAAATATAACTTATTTTTTAAATACATTATTAAATGAAATACCTACAAATAGAATAGAATAGAAATAGAAAACAGTTTCTTGTATAAACAAATAACTATGTACTAGGTAAATAAAAAAGCGCATAAATCAAAAGAATTTTTGGGGCAATTTTTCACTGTTGACTTACGAGTTCTGTTTTCAAGATTTTTCAGAATCTTTGAGGTATGGAAGAAAAAGAGGAAAAATAGAATAGGATCAACAGCAATGAGTTCTCGACAACAAGAGGGCAAGCAGTTTAACCCGCATGACTGTATCATTAACCCTTCTGTCCAAAACTAGGTCTGGCCAGACCTTTTCCGTTTTCAAAAAGGTTTTTTTAATATTAATCTCAAAGCTCGGTTGACAAAACGTTCTGACTTTGTTTCTGTACGTTTTTTTTATGATTATGTGTGATAAACAAATTTCAGGAAAAACTTTTTAGCGAGAAAACGTGTTTTTTCTACAGCAACCCCTAGAATCAACGGACTAGGTCTGGCTGGACCTTGCAGGATTTTTCCACATATTATATGTGAAGATATTTTTATAATTCGTTGGAAACAATATTTTTTGTAATAATTAGTTAATTTTTATTGCACCATAATAAAAAACGTTTTTATACGGATTTTCGGCTAAGTAATTGTCCCCTAATTGTTTTATGGCACTCATTAGGGCATCTTCAAATTTTTTATAAATATATATATTTTGTGAAACTCTAGGTAATTAGCTTTTCAGATCAAAAGGCAATATAAATGAAGACGAAAAGATCCTTATTTTCATTGAGTATTTTCATACAAATTTTCATAAAAGTATTTTGAAAGTGTTAGAAGCAATATATAATTACTTGGTTATAATGACTGAAGATCTTTAAGCATTCAACTGGAGGCGAATGAATGAAGAGGAAAGAGAGGAGTATCTTCGAAGACTTGTTGAAGAAGTACCAGAGAACTCTGACTTGGATTTTTAGTGAGGACGACGATTATATTCCTGAAGAAGACATGTCCGATGGCGATCCGGAATTGTTAGTTGGAGGAATCAGCGAAATTGAGGACAGCGGTGATGACGATGTTCTGGAAGAGCTGCAAGCTGAAAATGATCGAGTTATTCAAGATATGAATGACGACGAAGATAACAGACGAGTATTCTCTGGCTAATGACGGAACCAAATGGTATAAGCAACCACCAGCAATACGTCGTCTAAGAGCTCATAACATCATTCGAAGAGCCGGTGGCAGCGGAAGACGTGGAATAGCTCGTAATCATCTCAGCATCTTCAAAACGATCTTTTCTGAAGATATGGTGGATATAATCTTGCGACATACAAATAGAAAGGCGCAGACGGTAACTGCAAAATTCAACGAAAGCAATCCGCATAAGACGAAATCCTGGAAACCTATCACACAAGATGAACTGTATGCCTATTTTGGTGTTTCTCTAGCAACAGGTTTGAATCACGCAAACATGCAGCATGCACGAGAATTGTAGAAAACAAACAAACAAATTTTGGTCTATAAATCGATTCATAAGGTTTTACGACCAAAGGATCGCGCAGAGCGCAATAAATCTGATAAAGCAGCACCCATTAGGGACTTATGGACCATGCTGAATTATCACCTAGAAACTGCGTATACAACGGAGGATGTTATAACCGTCGATGAACAACTATTCACATGCAGATGAAAGACAATATTCACATAATATATTCCTTCGAAGCCGGCGAAATATGTATCAAAGTGTGGTGGGTCGGTGATTCGAAGAAGGCAAAGAAGACCGGCAGCAGAGATGTATTGACTTGGGCGAAAAAGTGCTGCTGGAACTTACTTCGAAGTACAGAGCTAGTCGGAGGACGGTCGTAGCCGACCACTTCAATACAAGTTTTGACAGCGTGGAGAAACTGCGGGATTCAGGATTGGCTTATGTTGGATAGACCGAAGGATAAAATTGGATTTTCCTTCAATGCTTGCGGAGATGCTGTTTGCTTGGAGCGTAGCACCAAGATATTTAAATGTAGTAACTGTTTTAATGAATAATTTCATATAAATATTTAATAATATTGATGTAAAATAATAAAAAAGTAAGAGACTTGCAAGTAAAAGACTTGCTAACATTTTTAAAATAATCAAAAAATGTAAATTATTTAGCTCCTTTCCGATTATTTCCATACAAAACGTATATAGGTCCAGCCAGACCTAGTCCATGGATAGAAAGGTTTTAAAATGGTTATGGACAGAAGGGTTAATAGTTATAGTCTAAGAATGTGTTTTAATATTAGCTCAATTTTACAAAATATGTCAAAGCGTCTCCCTTTCTCTCTGTCACACGCTATCGTTCTCCCTTCGGAGTTCCCAATAATGAGAGTACGGATGAGTGTCTGTTCGTTGGATTGACCAAATGCTCTCTTGAGTTTCATAGAACGGATAAATGAACTTGGATGTGTTATAGAGTAATTCTCTCTTTTTGTTCCTTTTCCTTTATTCACCTTTTAAATACAGTGGTACCTCGTTTATTATAATTAGTATGTGCGTTTTGAATATGTATTTCCCATTGTAAATGTCAAGTGGTTACAAAAATAAGGTTACATAAATTGCCACTACTCAAATTTTTATAACTCAAAATTCCGTTGCATATTTTATTCAAAATAATGTAAAACACGTTGATACATTAATCAAAACGATTAGTTTAGTTATTTTTATAGTTATCTAACATTTTGCACTGCCTTTTATTAAATTTTCGTCGTGATGCACCGCAGTAGTGCCGAGTTCCTAAAGTAACCAAATGTTTTTAAAGCGTTCTGGTTTTATTCGGGATGCACTAGAACTTTTCCGAACATGCACTGAACAAATCCAGTTGTTCGATGAAGAACACTTCTCCAAAATAACAAGGATGAATGCCGCAATCTTCAGCTGTTTGCTTGTACTTTAACGGGAGAGAAGTTAATTTACGATACAATATTTTCTTATTTCTTATTCTGTATACCTCGTATACTAGAGAAATAACTTGGCGTTGGGCACTTGACAGCGCATCTGGCGAAACATTAGCCTGGTCTAACGATTTCGTAACCTCCTTGATTTTGTAGACTCCTCGATCTTTGAAAAGCTCCTGCCCCATAAGAGCCCATGTGAAATTGACAACTACGAGTCGTCGTGACTTGTTATCGTTATGATTGTGTTTATCCAGTTACGTATAGTGAAATGCGTCACCTTATTTTGGGAGTAAAATAAGATGAGTAGAAAGTTGCGAAATATGAAGTAATTTGTTTTTTTTGTTGTTGTTGTTGTACATGTTCAACAACATGTACGACAAATTTTAAAATGTTAACTGCCATTTTTTCCATAATTATTTTGAATTTTAATTGCTATTTGAAAATAGCAATTTTAACTGACATCGTTTTTTCTAACACTCCGAATCTCACAAGGCTAAAAAACTCTTCGATTTTCACTTGCAGTCTTCATAATTTTCAAAATCATAAAAACTTCATCATTTTCTGTTTCGCATCACTTTCGAGCCAATGCGAAAACATTACAAATAATTTGCGTTAGTATTGTATTTTGCGATTGTTGATAAGGAGTGAATGAAAAGTATTTTATGAAATGGGAATATTTAACCGCGGGATTTTTATTGTAATTATTGAGTGTCGAGCCTGCTATATCAGATGGTTGATTTACCGTGAAATCGTACGTGAAATCGTAATTTTTCTGTGAGGTTTTTTTTTCTTTGGTATCTGAAATCAAGTAAAATGCTGAGCATATCAAATGCCGAAATCTTGTGCATAGTTTTGGAAGAAAAATGGAGAAGTCAGTGGAGAGGAGGATGAATCTGAATAGGAAACCATTGAAAACGCAGACGAGGATCCCCATCTGAAGAAGGAGAAAGCAATGTATTTTCAAAGAATTGTGTGTGACATCTATTCTGAGATGCGACAACCCGTACTTTGGGACAATTGGGTGCAACTATCGCCAATGTTATAGAATCCTAGTGAATTCGTGACTGTGGATGAACAATTGCTAGGATTTCACGGAAGATGCAGATTTCGGCAATACATGACCAATAAGCTACAAGGATACTGAATAAAATTCCGGGTACTCAATTGCCCCAAATCATATTATGTGTGGAGGATTCTCCCATTTTTAGAAAAGGAAACCAGCTGTCAACCTGAACGAAAATAGGGCCAAAGAGTTGACCTAGATTTGGTTGAGGGCACAACGTTACAATGGACAATTTTTTCTCATCTTACGAACTTGGACATAATCTTCTCCAACAAAATTTTATAATGGGTTGGACGCATAATCAAGCGAAACAGTTCTCCAAAGCTTTTCGACTGTAAAAGTTCCCGTTACCTTCTCAGTGTTTGGATTTACCAAGGACACAACTTTAGTCTCATATGTAGGAAGAAAGGACAAATGTACTATCGCTCCAAGCACCATGCACCACGATCCCATTGTTGGAGAAGGACCAAAAAACAACCACAAATAATCGAGTTCTAAAATTTTAACTAAGGGCGGCGTGGCCACTGTAGACAAAACGCTTGCAGTTTCCAAAGATAATCTAATAGATGGCCGATGTCTGTTTTCTCAAATAATATTGGCATTTATGCAATGAACGCATTTATTTATCTGGATGGATATAAAAAGTACAGTTTCTAATACTACAGAAGTCGAAGAAAAGTATTTTTACAGGAGGTTGCTTTAAGGCCAAAAGGAATTATTGAACACAAAGAAGTGTTGACGGAATGTCCTGCAGATAACCTCGATTTCAGACCAGACACTTTCAAACAAATGAGTGTTCTTGAAAATCCAGAGCAGACACGTTCAAGATGTTCTTATTGTGCAAAAGTCAAAATGTTTGTATGACAATAAAACAGAAGAAGCTCTTCGTTTACTCAATTTCTTGCATACTATTTTTCTCCCTATCACACTTTTATTTTATCCCAAAAATATTTGAATTTTTTAGCACAGTGTTGCATTATCTACCCAGTATTACATCACTTTACATCAAGTTGGGGACGATAGAAGAAAAAAATACTTCAACTTTTTCACACTACTCTTTTTCATACTACTCTCATTCTACTACATTTTTAATAATTTTATTTTCATAATGACGTAACACATTTAATAATTAAAAACTCCGTTTTTATAAAATCACAATTTATTTCATGAACAATTGTTCACCATTTTACGGAACGCAATCTTGCATTTTTATAATTATTTTCTAATTTAAAAAGTGAAGGAATACATTTGTCGAAATTAAGAAAACTTAAACTAAGTGTTCCTTGTGATTAAGTGTTTTGTCACCGTCAGCAGCAGTATCATCCTTTAATATCGTCATAAGTTATCATCCTTAAGGTCCAGGTGGACCCTGATTACCTTGGTCACCCTTCATACCAGGAGGACCCGGCAAACCATCTTTACCAGGAAGACCCTGTGTACCATCAGCACCAGCAGGACCAGTAGGACCAATAGGACCAGGAGGACCACGAGGACCAGTAGGGCCAGGAGGAGCTGGAGGACCTGGAGGACCAGGAGGACCAGGAGGACCAGGAGGACCAGGAGGACCAGGAAGAGCTATTGTGCAAAAATCGTTCCCAGGGTTCCCTAAAGCGCAGAGCTTTTCTCTGATCCTTTCCTGCAAAATGCCGCCATTACTAGAACACACTGCAGCAGCTAGAATAATTAAACATATTAACTTTGCCGGCGTCATTTCGTCCAGACGTATTCTTTTCACTTGGCTTAGACCGAAGGTGCAAAGACCACAAACGTGTTTGATACAAATTCAGCGAAAATTCAGGGCTTTTATACGGAATACAATGCATGGCCCTTTAACACTCACAACATGCGAGTGCAACTGAGCAAACAAAAGCGCCGAAATAGTTAATTTGAAGTCACATTTGAAGTTAGGCGGGTTGCAACATTGGTAATCAAACGTAACCTAAAGTCCCTCAGATGACAATGTGACAGATCTATTTATTCAAATGGGCTGAAAATGGGTCGCGTTTCATAGGCTGAACGTATTGACTGTCAACGACTGTATCAACAACTCTATCAATTTAAAGTACACACAACTGCAGATAGGATAAACATGGCCCACTTAATACTTAAGAACTTTCGAAATTTTCGGCCTAGAAAATGTTCAGTGCTTTTAGTTTCTCCAGTTTGGTTGCTTTTATTTCTTTTAGTTAAGTTATTCTTTCGTCTTTCGAAAAAAGCTATAAATTTTGCTTATTCATATTTTTATTTATTTTGATATTTATTTATATATTTTATACGCAAACCATTGAAGTATATTTGATCAGAAACTAAGCATCCTGTTAAGAGTGGGCTTGACCTCTTTTTATATTACGCCTTATAGAAGGTAAGGGGGTGTGGTTGGCCTATTTTGCCTTATAAGCTATTAATATTAATTTTAATTGTTAAGAGTTGACACTGTATATAGTTAAAT
Source organism: Myopa testacea (assembly GCA_949629155.1). Classification (NCBI taxonomy): domain Eukaryota; kingdom Metazoa; phylum Arthropoda; class Insecta; order Diptera; family Conopidae; genus Myopa; species Myopa testacea. The sequence continues at coordinate 7,863,670 of OX451347.1, forward strand.
ACAACTTATTTTTTAAATATATTATTAAATGGAATACCTACAAATAGAATAGAATATAAAAAGGAAAACATTTTCTTGTATAAACAAATAACTATGTACTAGCACAGAATAAATAAATACTATTTATTCTGTAGTACTAGGTAAATAAAAAGTGCATAAATTAAAAGAATTTTTGGGGCAATTTTTCACTGTTCACTTACGAGTTCTGTTTTCAAGTTTTGTCAGAATCTTTGAGGTATGGAAGAAAAAGAGGAAAAATAGAATAGGATCAACAGCAATGAATTCTCGACAACAAGAGGGCAAGCAGTTTAACCCGCATGACTGTATCATTAACAGTTATAATCTAAGAATGTGTTTTAATATTAGTTCAATTTCACAAAATATGTCAAAGCGTCTCCCTTTCTCTCTGTCACACGCTATCGTTCTCCCTTCGGCGTTCCCAATAATGAGAGTACGGATGAGTGTCTGTTCGTTGGATTGACCAATTGCTCTCTTGAGTTTCATAGAACGGATAAAAGAACTTGGATGTGTTATAGAGTAATTCTCTCTTTTTGTTCCTTTTCCTTTATTCACCTTTTAAATACAGTGGTACCTCGTTTATTATAATTAGTATGTGCGTTTTGAATATGTATTTCCCATTGTAAATGTCAAGTGGTTACAAAAATAAGGTTACATAAATTGCCACTACTCAAATTTTTATAACTCAAAATTCCGTTGCATATTTTATTCAAAATAATGTAAAACACATTGATACATTAATCAAAACGATTAGTTTAGTTATTTTTATAGTTATCTAACATTTTGCACTGCCTTTTATTAAATTTTCGTGGTGATGCACCGCAGTAGTGCCGAGTTCATGAAGTAACCAAATGTTTTTAAAGCGTTCTGGTTTTATTCGGGAGGCACTAGAACTTTTCCGAACATGCACTGAACAAATCCAGTTGTTCGATGAAGAACACTTCTCCAAAATAACAAGGATGAATGCCGCAATCTTCAGCTGTTTGCTTGTACTTTAACGGGAGAAAAGTTAATTTACGATACAATATTTTCTTATTTCTTATTCTGTATACCTCGTATACTAGAGAAATAACTTGGCGTTGGGCACTTGACAGCGCATCTGGCGAAACATTAGCCTGGTCTAACGATTTTGCAACCTCCTTGATTTTGTAGACTCCTCGATCTTTGAAAAGCTCCTATCCAATAAGAGCCAATGTGAAATTGACAACTACGAGTCGTCGTGACTTGTTATCGTTATGATTGTGTTTATCCAGTTACGAATAGTGGATAATTATTTATCCACTTTATTCCTCATAATTATTTGAGGAAAATAGCAATTTTAACTGACATCGTTTTTTCTAACACTCCGAATCTCACAAGGCTAAAAAACTCTTCGATTTTCACTTGCAGTCTTCATAATTTTCAAAATCATAAAAACTTCATCATTTTCTGTTTCGCATCACTTTCGAGTCAATGCGAAAACATTACAAATAATTTGCGTTAGTATTGTATTTTGCGATTGTTGATAAAGAGTGAATGAAAAGTATTTTATGAAATGGGAATATTTAACCGCGGGATTTTTATTGTAATTATTGAGTGTCGAGCCTGCTATATCAGATGGTTGATTTACCGTGAAATCGTACGTGAAATCGTAATTTTTCTGTGAGGTTTTTTTTTCGTTGCTATCTGAAATCAAGTAAAATGCTGAGCATATCAAATGCCGAAATCTTGCGCATATTTTGGAAGAAAAATGGAGAAGTCAGTGGAGAGGAGGATGAAGCTGAATAGGAAACCATTGAAAACGCAGACGAGGATCCCCATCTGAAGAAGGAGAAAGCAATGTGTTTTCAAAGAATTGTGTGTGACATCTATTCTGAGATGCGACAACCCGTACTTTGGGACAATTGGGTGCAACTATCGCCAATGTTTTAGAATCCTGGTGAATTCGTGACTGTGGATGAACAATTGCTAGGATTTCACGGAAGATGCAGATTTCGGCAATACATGACCAATAAGCTACAAGGATACTGAATAAAATTCCGGGTACTCAATTGCCCCAAATCGTATTATGTGTGGAGGATTCTCCCATTTTTAGAAAAGGAAACCAGCTGTCAACCTGAACGAAAATAGGGCCAAAGAGTTGACCTAGATTTGGTTGAGGGCACAACGTTACAATGGACAATTTTTTCTCATCTTACGAACTTGGACATAATCTTCTCCAACAAAATTTTATAATGGTTTGGACGAAGCGACAAGCGAAGGACAAGCGAAACAGTTCTCCAAAGCTTTTCGACTGTAAAAGTTCCCGTTACCTTCTCAGTGTTTGGATTTACCAAGGACACAACTTTAGTCTCATATGTAGGAAGAAAGGACAAATGTAGTATCGCTCCAAGCACCATGCACCACGATCCCATTGTTGGAGAAGGACCAAAAAACAACCACAAATAATCGAGTTCTAAAATTTTAACTAAGGGCGGCGTGGCCACTGTAGACAAAACGCTTGCAGTTTCCAAAGATAATCTAATAGATGGCCGATGTCTGTTTTCTCAAATAATATTGGCATTTATGCAATGAACGCATTTATTTATCTGGATGGATATAAAAAGTACAGTTTCTAATACTACCAAAGTCGAAGAAAAGTATTTTTACAGGAGGTTGCTTTAAGGCCAAAAGGAATTATTGAACACAAAGAAGAGTTGACGGAATGTCCTGCAGATAACCTCGATTTCAGACCAGACACTTTCAAACAAATGAGTGTTCTTGAAAATCCAGAGCAGATACGTTCAAGATGTTCTTATTGTGCAAAAGTCAAAATGTTTGTATGACAATAAAACAGAAGATGCTCTTCGTTTACTCAATTTCTTGCATACTATTTTTCTCCCTATCACACTTTTATTTTATCCCAAAAATATTTGAATTTTTTAGCACAGTGTTGTATTATCTACCCAGTATTACATAACTTTACATCAAGTTGGGGACGATAGAAGAAAAAAATGCAACCTTCACGAAATACTTTCTGTAGAATTGCCTGTATCAGTTCCCATAACTGTGGCTTGAAGCCTCAATTTACCAAATTCAAATCTTACCACATTCAGTAATCTAGTAATTTAATAATTAAAAACTCAATTTTTATAAAATTACAATTTATTTCATGGAAACTTATTAGATATGTCCTAATTAAGAATTGGATAGAAACGAAGCATTATAATAAAGTATTTCTTGTCACTAAGTGCTTTGTCACCGTCAGCAGCACTCATCATCACCATCAGGACTAGGAGTACCTGGAGGACCAAGAGGAACAAAAGGACGAGAACGAGTAGGTCCAGAAGGAGCAGGTGCAGTCGGAGCAGGTCCAGTCGGAGCAGGTGTTGGACTTGTAGGAGCTACTGTGCAAAACTCGTTCCCAGGGTTCCCTAAAGCGCAGAGCTTTTCTCTGATCCTTTCCTGCAAAATGCCGCCATTACTAGAACACACTGCAGCAGCTAGAATAATTAAACATATTAACTTTGCAGGCGTCATTTCGTCCAGACGTATTCTTTTCACTTGGCTTAGACCGAAGGTGCAAAGACCACAAACGTGTTTGATACAAATTCAGAGAAAATTGAGGGCTTTTATACGGAATACAATGCATGGCCCTTTAACACTCACAACATGCGAGTGCAACTGAGCAAACAAAAGCGCCGAAAGAGTCACATTTGAAGTTAGGCCGGTAGCAACATTTGTAATCAAACGTAACCTAAAGTCCCTCAGATGACAATGTGACAGATCTATTTATTCAAATGGGCTGAAAATGGGTCGCGTTTCATAGGCTGAACGTATTGACTGTCAACGACTGTATCAACAACTCTATAATTTTAAAGTACACACAACTGCAGATATGATAAACATGGCCCACTTTATATTTAAGAACTTGTTATCAAATTTGTTTCACAAACCTCGAGGTATGGAAGAAAAACAGGGAAACTTGAATAACAACAACAGGGCAAGCAGCTTGACACGCGTAACTGTATCATTAACAGTTAGAATCGTGAAGGTGTCAATATTAGTTGAATGTCACAAAATATGTCAAAGCGTTTCTCCCTTTCTCTCTCTCACACGCTATCTTTCTCCCTTCGGCTTTCCGATGTTGGTTGAAAATGGAAGGATGTCTTTTCTTAGTATTTTTGACTATTTTTGGAATAATATTTTACCCGTATCATACTATTATTTTATCGTAAAAGTGTTTCAATTTTTTAGCACAGTGTTGCATTATCTATCCATTATTACATCACTCTATTTCAAGTTGGGGTGATACCAGAAAAAAATGCAACCCCCTGACGTACCCTCTGTTGCTCAACGCTTTTGTTCTTGCAATAAGAATAAGAAAAAAAGAAACAAAAGAAAAAATGTATGTTGAACTTTTTTGCTCAGCTCAGACTATTTCTGCATAAATAGCTGCAGCTAGCAGCAGAGAAAGCATAGAGTAGCTACTATTGTACAACTACAACAACAATAACGCCAGCAAGATCTACAATAGCTTCATCAACAACAACAACATCAAAAGCTGCAGGAGCTGCAGGTGTTGCAGAGAAGACGTTTGAAATTTGAGATTCGAAAAATTCCCGGGTTGACTTAAAATTGTGTTGCTACAGTTTTTGTTTAACAGTGACTTTTGGTCCTTGTTGTTGTTCTGATGGTTATTGTTGTTTATTTTTTGTATTTTGAGCATTTTTGTCAAGCGACCGTAAGGGACCACTGCCGACTCAGTGGCAACCCTTGAGTGATGCCATTTTTGTTGCTGCCACTGAAGAGGGCTTCATATTGAATTGCAAAACAGTTGTTGGATCCATTGGTTTTTTGCTGTAATTCCAGCAAATAAGATAGAGAGAGAGGAAGACAGACAGAGATAGAATGATATAGTGTCGTGGTGTCACGAAAAGAAAGAAAAGAGAGATCATAGACCAAAGTTAGAAATGTAGTAGCTTTGTTTTAATACTTGAGGTCAGTCCAAGGTCAAGTCAATGATAAAGAGAAGCGATCATCCTTACTTTAAGTAGGGTCTCCCAGCACTCACGCTATATATTGTCTAAATATTCTTCAATCTTTTTTCTTTTGTCTTCTTTCCATGAATTCTGATCTTCTTTCTAAAAATAATATTTTAAAATTTCTTGATATCTTTTAATTTAATTCTGATATCTTATGTATTTTATACAGCGTCCGTAAAGCGGCACTTCCAGCCATCAGCATGAACTCTCTACACTCAGCACGGACCCTTCATAGCTGGAGGCATATAATTATAAGTGTTGATGGTGCAAAAGTTGTTTGCATTTCTTTTTTATGAGTACTATTATCTTTAGTGTCGGTCTCAAGTTTCTGGCGCCGTCGTTGAAGTGTTGTTATCTTTATTTTATTGAATGTGTTTGCAGAAATAGTTATTTTTTTGTTGTCATACGGTTTAAACAAAATAAAGGCTAATTAGATTGGTTGCTCTAAGAGAGTGCTTGAGGAGGGTACTTCAACCGGGTCTGTAAGATGGAAGCAGAGTTTGCTTAACGCAGCCATGATTAAGTAAACAAGTGATAAAAGTCTCGATCGTCTTAATGGTTTATGAATTGCTGATGAATGATTTCCTGCTTTTCAACAAAGGACACTTCAATGGCAAACCACTAAAATATGTGAAAAGGCTTCTGAGACAATGAAAACTGAAGTATACTTCAATTGTGTCATATCCGCAACCCAAGAACTCATTAATATTTAAAAAAAAAAAGGCTCTTTCAATTAAAAGATTATAATAAAGGTTAAAAAACTGAGGAGAGAAGAGAAGTTGTTAGTATTGGAGAGGAGGGAAGACTGGATACTAGAAATACTAGACACTAAGAATTTAAAGGAATTCTCCTTTAACTATATACTAGACCGTATTCAATTTAATTTAATTTCATTTATGACTCTTTTACGACATGGAATCCATCCTGAACTTCCAGAGGCAGTAAGAAATGTCAGAAACTTTGGAGAGTCGTAGGATCAAAACTCGTTTCCAGAGTTTGTTTCATCTACTCAATCATTGTCCTTTGTAGCCGGTTTGTGGTACGCCTAAAAATATGGGTAACGAATAAAAGTGTTGTCACTCGTACACTTCTGATTGCATTGGAAACGAATGACAGCTGAGAATATATATTGAGCAAATCTGGAATGAGTAAATAGGAGATAATAGGGATTTTGGAGGCAGTGTGACTGGATGGGTAACAGAAAGGATGCAATTTTGAATAATTGGGCAGCTGAGTGGCTCAGTGATTAGACGGATCGATGACTCGATGGTTGAATGCTTGACTCTGTGTCGTTCTGTGTTCTTTAGGAGGTGTGAGAACAGTCACTGCCCAGTGGTAAAGATCACCATGACATCGTTGATGTCCTAATGATTTTGTTTACCTTCAAACCTTCGAACTTTGATATTCATCGGCAAAATCAGTACGTAATCATCGATGATTTTCAAAGGCCTCCTCAAGATTTACCCGTGGGTGGCTTATTTAATAGTCGGCTGGCTGAATTGTTATTTGAAATAAGGTCTGAATGCAGGTGCGCGAGTGACACTGCTTTTGGTTTTGGAATGAGTGTGGACAGTCGTAAATGTGCTCTGCGTTAGCAACACGCAATTCGTGGTTTAATTAAATGTAAACGAACCATGACAAATACACGAACGTATCGTCATGGATGAACTTGCCACTCCTACGTTCATCATTATACACCTTGATGTACTCTACTCTTTATATAATCGTAAACCAGCGGCGTGGCAAGCAAATCAGCGGTGATCTAAAGTTTTGTCCCCACACATTGGAATCAAAAACTAGTTGAGTTGTTTGGAATAAAGTGGGCGTATCTACATATACATGTATGTATATGTTACCTTTGTATGTGGATCAACGTTGTCCATGTGAGCACTGCAGTTGCTATAGTTTCGGATCGGGACTCAAGTTCGTACTTTTACTGCCGCTCGCTTAATTAATTGAAGTATTTCCCATCAAATTGCTTGCAGTTTGGATAGTTTGCTTGAAATCTACACCTGCTCTTCCACCTGCCGCTCTTTCCAACCCACGCTTTCATATCAATGGATGCATATGAAACAACACCATCGCCTCGAGCCACAAGAGACGCAGTTCCCCAGAGCGAACAGTGAAAATGTAATCATTTTAAAGAGCTCTGCTAAAGCTACGCATCCACAAAAGAGACCTTAGCTCACACTCGCTTGGAGACGCAGGTGTTGATAAACTGTCATGGTTTAGACGTAACATGAAAAGTTGGAAGGTTGCAGAAGAAGAAGAAGCAGCAGCAGCAGCAGCTGAGAACAGAGAGATACAAAGTTTACAAAGTGTTCAGGACTCAAAACGGCTGCTGCCGAAGTCGAACAACCTATGCAACCCTGGCTAACTTGCATATGATCAAAAGGTAGGAATGTTAAAGCAGAGGACAGACATAATGCCGCAATGGCACCGGCATCCCTCAAAGCTGCTGGCTGCCTGCCGTTTCTCGGGCTGGTTGAAAAGTTTGCTCATAGATTTGATTTAAAAGTTAACTCAAACTGCAAAATTATTTGATTTATCGGCTGAAAACCGACCTGTGCTATGGTACTTTGAGCAACTTGGGAAAAGATTTGTTTGAAGAAGAAGAAGAAGGGGAATGCGACCCATCGAAAACAGCTGTACGCGGCTCAGTTACTTGCTCTAGTTTATGGCTCGCTCTCGTTTCGTATACAAATCAATTTAAGCGAAGCCCATAACTCGTACATCAAACGAGCGACCGTTTTCCCAAGTGTACCGAGGTATAGCTTCCAGCTGAGATACTGTGCAGTAAATTACTGTCAATACCTGGTACATACTACAATATATAAGAAAGGTATATTTTAGGCCAAGATACAAGAATATTTACACGTAAAAGCAGAGCATACAGAGTAAAAGTTCAGAGATCGTTGATTAAATATTAAATTAGCCATGACACCCACCCGCCAACCATATAATCGTCAACTCATTTCGTCCATGTTTAAACCATGTTTAAAGCAGCCGCGACGTTCTCCGAATATTTTCGTAAATGTTATATCGTAAGAATCTCTAAGAAAAGAAACACTGTAGATTCGGTAACCGATGCTAAATCGCTGAATATTCTTGGTTGTGGTTGGATTAAATTGCTGTCTTTTATGAAGGACGCTTTCTGCAGCAAGCGTCTTCAAAGCTTTCTTTTACTTTGAATGGGGTCAGCTTTCTTATGGGTCCACAAATACACTGAAACACCTTTTGCATTAAGTTCTGTGGCCGAGTATTGAATTCAGCCAACCGTGTGCCCTTCTAACGCACAAAAGGTCCCTTTTTGTGTTAAAATTGAATTCCATACGTGAGCTCAATTAGAGTAAAGTTCATAGCTTATGAGCATGTGGGGAAAAAAGATATAAAAACGTAGGTAATTCTTTTTTTATTTTCTTTTACCGCAAATTAACTAAAAAGCATCGAACCGCAAATGACTTTTAGGGCACCACAAAATAACAACATAACAACAATATATAAAATGGAAGCAAGAATATAATAAAAAACTAAATAACAATAAAACAGAAATAAACTAAATTTACAGCATTTCAGCGTGAAGCGCATTCAACTATGAAAGAAAGAGAAAAAGTTAGCAGAAAAAAATAATTTAACTCAAATTGAGTGCGAACATGTTTTGACTTTTAAACATGATTCGCTTTTGAAGACGATTTCCTCAACTTTCCTTACTTCCTCAAGTAACTCAAAAAAAAAGAAAAAAGAAGAAAAAATAAAAAAGGAAGATAAAAAAAGGAAGAAGAAGAAAAACAAAAGGAGGTTTGCAGGGGTAGAGACGTCAAAATAGCTGTCGATGGTGACTGTGACTGCGACGGTGACGGTGAAGGTGTCGGCGTTGGTGATGAAATACGCTTGTTTGAGGCAATCTTATGATAGGAGCAGGGGCTGGAACGGGTAAGGGGCAAAAGGCAAGGACCGCAAATAGTACACGCGTGAAAATGATTGCAACTTTTGCTCGGGAAACAAGTTATTTCTTGGCTTCTTCAGCTCAACTTCAAAACGTTTATTGTTTTGGTTTGTCGTTTTTATTTATTTTTAGTCTTTGAACCTGATGCTATTTTATGGCTCAACGGTGCTTGATTTGTATTTCTCTTTCTATCTTCACTTTATCTCTCTCGCTCTCTCTCGCTCTCTCTTTCTCTCTCTCTCTCTCTCTCTTTCTCTCCCTCACTCTCTGTATCTGTCCTCTCTTCGCTTCACCTTTCTGCATGAGTTCTTCTGGCTGTGTTTTTCTGCTTTTCCATGTGTTTATTTTTCTTATCTTGATGCGGTTTTTCTCATTCCCTTTCCTGCATTCGCTTTTTCTTGGTCAGTATTCTTTAGTCAGTATTCTTTGTGAAATTCTCTGTTGGGAAAAAATTGCAATCTTTCGATTAGATTTTTTGACATGTTTCTTTAACTAATCGTACATTCGACTCATTGCATTTCGATGTAGTTTTAATGATGGCAGTAGAACTTCTGCTGTTTAAGTTAATATCAAATATGACAGGCGATGCAGAAGTTATTCCCTCTCTCTCGCTTTCTATCTCGTTCTCCCTCTCTCTCTCACTCTACCTTTTATAAAGGTTACAAATATTGTAGAAATGTTTAATGGAATATAAAATCTTTTGCTATAAAACTTAAATTAAATTAATGTTGCTATGTTATTGTTACGTATTTATTTGTGTTTGTTTTTAGTTTTGTTGTTGCTTCAATTGTTACTGTCGCCGGTGATGCTTCTTCGATTTTTAAATGACAATCATCATTAAAAATTCAACCTTGCATTAGCTCGGGTTCATCAACAAAATTATTACAGAAACAGAAGCAGCAACTGAAAAAGTACATAAAACTAAAACTCAGAAGACGAAGGCAAAAACACCATGTAATATCATCACGTCATATTACGGTAAAAAACCAATAAAAACAGCTGTGAAAACACCTCGAAAAAAATAGGAACCGAAAAAAAAAATTTTGTTCTTCAAGTTTTTCACGCTCTTTAAATAGTTAAGTAAGCAAATAATACAGCAGCTAATGCAATACTATAGAAGGGTGAGGAAAGGGGAATCGAAAGAAGAAGATTATTAAGAAGAAGAAAAATTATAAGAAGAAGAAGAAGTATAAGAAGAAGAAGAAGTAGCAGCATCGAAAAGGTCATTTAATGGAGTAAAACACCGACTCAGAGTTCTTGTGTTGCGTTTTCTGTGTTCTTTTTTTTAACGTTCTTCTTTTTCTTTGGCGCATTCCTCTTCTTCTTCTTCTTCTTTACTGCATTCGTTGCTGGCCTTTAATAATTTCTTTGGAAAACTTTTCTAATTTGACATCGAAAAATAAAAGGTTATGCGGCGTGGTTACTCGTTCCTCTCGTTGTTGTTGCTGTTGTAATTGTTTTTAGTATTGTTGTTGTTGTTGTTGTAATTGTTGTTGCTGCTTCTGGTGTTGTCAAGCTCCTGGCGCCTCAGAAGCTGTCAACAGGCAGCAGCAGCAAAGCGACAGGCAGCTAACGAAGTACTTGAAATAAGTTGAAATTTTAAGAAAATGTAAAAGTTTTTGTGGCACTGTTTAGTCTGTTGGTTTTGTCAGTTAGTCAGTCGGTCGATCAGTAGGACAGTCGGTCGGTCGGTTGGTCTGTCGGTCCATCAGTTGCTAGTGTAAAAATGCGGCACCACGCAGTTGACGAAATCCTTGCTTCTTGTTTTAGAAGTCTAATTTTGTGTTTTTTTTTTTTGCCTTTTTGTTCAACGAAAAATACCGAAAGTAGGGTACAGTACCATTTCGAAGCTTCACTATTTCACTATTTATTAAATAAAAAAATCGTGACCATAACTAAAAATTGCTGCGAACTTTGATGTGCCTTCAATGAAGCAACTTCAAAAATTCGTTCACGTTTTTTACAATTCATTTATTTTACAGGCCGAGCGTGAACAGCGGCGTGAACAGCAAACGAGTGTAAAATAGCCGCATCCTAATCTTCTGCCCCGCCCATTTGCCCTCTCTCTCATCACACTCGCTGCACACTGTGACACGTCATCATCAGTATAACCCTCATCAGCACCATCACCATCATCATCGTTTGCCAGCAACTAATCTCTCTCGTTGTCGTCGCTGTCAACGTGATCATGTCAAGCATCGGCTTTTATCATCCATCCATTTGGTATGCCCAGCAGATGGAATAACTGTATATTTTTCGTTTGGTTTCCCTCTTTTTTTATTAACCAGCAAGAGACGTTTTTCTATGAATCGAATCGAATCGATTTTTTTTATTATTGTTGCCATTTGAAAAACGACTGCAACACAACCAGGTTGAGGTCAGGTTGAAAGGGAGGATAAATAGAGGTAGAAGAAAGGGAGCAGAGAGAGAGAGAGAGAGCGAGTGATTGTTGGGGGACAACGATGGGAAGGGGGGAGAAGTTTATAAAGGTGACAGAAGAGAGGGAGTTTCAAGTCAGTAAGTTTTGAAAAAAGTTGCCAATTTTTATGTCAGTATTTTTTGTGTTTTTTTCCAAAGAAAACAATTTTTCCTGGATTTGCTCGTGGAAAAGAAAATCGCGAAATTTTTCAACAAAATTGCGAACAAGTGCAGTTTTTATTTTTATTGTTTTATTTTTCTTTTACTTTTTTTCATTCTCTCTGAGCATCACTCTGTCATTTGAGTCACTCACTCAATCACGTAATCGAACAGATGTCATGGAGACTTGTCACCGAAATGGTTGTCAACATGATTGTCATCCTCAAAGCGGACAATCGTCCTTAGTTCAGCAAAGAAATTGCGAGACACAATCAAAGTAGTGGGAAGGGGATGAAAAGAAGGGGGACAAGTAGGGAACGAAGTGCAGTCAGGTACACAAAGTAGACAGACAGGGTGAGTGACGGAAGCTGGTTCGTGCAGAAGTGATTCTAAACACGATCTCTTCAGGTTGAGTCTTTGCTTTTATTGCTTTCTGTTAATTAGCTTCGAGAGCTTTTGTCTTTGTTCCAGCAGCGTGCACCCACCCCAGCCCCTCCAGGACCCTCCGAAGCAAAGCTTTTTCATGAGCTCATTGTTGTATGGTTGCTGTTGTTATGGGTTCTTTGTTGTTGTTCTTGTTGTTGTTAGAGCAACAAATTGACCGAGAGTGACCGGCACTGAGTGAGTTTTGAGCCGAGTTCACTTAAGTGACAATGCGGCTGATTGCAGCACAAAAAGCTAGCAGCTGTGGAGGGACAATTTTCTCGCGCTACACAAAATTAGCTGTCGCCGAATCAGCAGTCGAAACACCTTTGATCATGTCAAAGAAAATCCAATATTTGCTCAATGAAACGGAGAAAAAGGGCATAAAAACATGGACCAAAACTTAGGTTCCTTTGATCTCTTCACTATCTGTTTTGTTTTCTTATGTGACAAAAATCTGAAGAAATTTCAGAAGTTTTCAAGAGTTATTTAGAAGAGTATAAACATTTAATATACACAAAAGTTTACAGACAACCAATCTTAAAGTTCATATGATTTTGTTCCGAAAATGGATTTTTATTCACAGTTTTTTTGATTTTTATTTGTATTTTTTTTTGTATTTTAAATATTTTTCTATTTCCTTTCCTGTTGTTTCATTTCGTTTAATTTTTTCAATTTTTAGGTACTCAAAAATTTCATGGACAAATTTATGGCGTTTGGTTTCGTTGAAACGTCCGAAATCAAATCACTGAAGAACGAGAGCGATGCATTTCGTTGAAATAAATACTTTTTTTTATTTTATGCAAAAGCATTATATAAAATTTTTTGTTTGAATATTATTCTTTTTTTAAATAAATGTTTTGTTTGTTTTGTGACAAAATATTTTTTCCAAAGCAAAACGACTTCTTTTTTTCGGCCACCAGCATTTCGGATTGTATTTTTTTCTAAAAAACTGACAAATATTTTATGAAAAATGAATTGTTTATATTTTTTTCCTTTTTTATTAAATTTCCTGTGTATCAAAATTTTTAAATAATAAAAACTAAAACAAGAAGAAGTGTAGAAAACTTTTTATGTGAATTGCTTTTGATGAAACATGTTTTTTTAGAAAATATGAAAAAAGAAGAAATAAAAATCTATTTGTTGAAATTTTGCTTCTCTTTCTTTTGTTATTAGAATCATTAGAAACAAAAATTGCATTAAATTTCTGTGAAAATTTAAGTTGATTGGTTTTCTCGAATCATTAAAACTGTATTCAGGTCGAATTTAAAATAAAAACAATGCAGAGAAAAAATAAAATTAAAAATTCACATTTTTTGCATTGCATATTTTTTTTTTGCATATTTATAGGTTGTCTATTCGACCTCTCGGCTCCATTTACGGGGCACGCTTGTTTTCCAGATCAACGCTTCGAATAAAGTGTTAAAAATATGCAGCGTGTTAGAGAATAGAAATGAAAGAAGAAGAGAAGGAAAGCGATTGAAAAGAGGATAGATCAGAAACAGAGTTCAAGTGATTAGCAACTCGTTATTGTAATTTAATGGTTTACGTATTTTTCTTTATATTAACTACGTCCATTTCTCACTCACTCTCTCTCCCTCTAACTCTGCGGATCTTGCTCTCTCTCTCTCTCTCTTTATCTCTTTCTTTCGCTCTTCTTTTCTTATAATTTTTATTCTTCTACTGATCAGAAATAATTTTTGCTCAGTTTTGCTGACTAAGTTAATCTTCACTTAATTTTCTTTAGTATTAACTTCTCTTTACGGTTCGCTCTCCAACCCCAACACCTCTCCCTCTTTTCCCCCATCATTCTATATTCATCATCCATCAAATCAATTTAATTTCTGTGCAAAATTGAATCCACTTCAAACGGCTGCAAATTTAAGTTAATATCCTGGGAAGGAAATCAAAAGTTAAAATTGCCTTAAAGCCAACGAGGACGAGTTTTGGTGCTGTTCTCTTTGATTCTTGTCGCATTCAGTGCAACCGCCCTCTTGTGCCGGCACTCGGCGACGATGTCTCTTAGAAATGGCGGATTTCCGGTTGCCTGTCGTTCTTCTTCTTATTCTTCGTCTCATTCTTCTTCTGCTGGATCGGATTCTGGCAGTCGTTCGAGTTCCACGAGTTCATCTCAATCGTGATGCTCTTGAGAACTCACCCACCTCATCGCCCCTTTTTTTCTCCTTCTCAACACTTTCTATATTTCTTTCTCTTTCTTATCTACTCTCTTCCTCTCTGTGTTTATCTCCATAAGCAAAATTCATTCATTTATTTATTTATTTTTGATCCTTGTTGAGTTGAAGTTAAAAGTCGATGTAACAGCCGAGTCCTTTCCATGGTTGTTCTACGCTTTGGCTTTGTTTTGATGTTTGCTCACTTGTTTCCGGTTGCAACTTTTATACTTCACTTCAGATGTTATTTTTGCTGTTGTTGGTTGTTTTTTATTGTTGTTCTTTTCTTAGTTTTGTTTCATTTACATCAGTTTTTTTATTAATATTCTTGTTGCTGTGGTTGTTGCTGTTCTTGTGCTGTATTCTATTTTTTTCGTCAAGTTGTAACAGCAGCTGTTGTTTATCATAAAAGCACCTGAAGCATGTCAACCATTCCACAAAAATCACCTTGCTTTTTGTCTTTGTTTTTGTCATTCTTCTTAATATTATTATGGTTTCCTGTGGACACCGAAAGAATGACGTAAGTGGTAAGAACGGATGGAGACAAGGATGGATTCAAGAATGGATTTAACGATGCCGGAACCACTGAAGAAATTCGAAATTTGTATTTAAAAAATGTTCCCCCAATAACCTACATTTCTAGAAATTGGACAGCATGTGGCATAAAATTGTTACTCCGTCATTAACGAAGGAAAAGTTTCTTTAAGAAGAAGGTGGCATTTTTTACCCATCCGTAATACTTTTTTGTCTTTGAATGTAGATCATGAGTGACGTTTTTAGACTTTAACAATCTTGAATTACTTAAAAATACATGAATACAAGTACTAAAGGATTAACACAGAACTAATTTTTACATAGATTACTATTTCCCATCTAAGCCTTTATTTAGTTTGAGAACCTTGAGTAACCAAGCTACGGGAATACTTTATAAATGTAGTATATATTGTAGAGTACAGCTTACAATACCACAATTTAGAATAACTTCTAGATTTAAATATGAAGTTGACTGTGTAAAAAATTCTACAAACAAGAAAATTTATGAATGCTTTCATCAACTCTTTCTTTGCACTATTTCTCTTTCTCTCCCTTTATATTTAATGTATACATAATGAAATACATATAAACTATAGATTACTTTGTCCATAAAATTCTGTTCATTTCTCTCTCTGCTGCTAAAATTCAAATTTCTGTTTTGTAGAACAAAGAAACTAAAATAAATAAAGAAAAAACGAATAAACGTGTAAACTAAAATGAGAAAGAGAAGAGAATTTTATTTATTTTTGCATTTATTCTGGTCAAAAACTTTTCTCATTTTTAACGTGTCACTGACTTTATTCTAAGAATAATAAACACAGAGAAGTCGAGAGAGAGGGAGAGAGAGACAGAGGGAGAGAAAGAGAAAGGGAGATAAAAAGAAAGAGAAGAAAATAAAAGCAACAACAATTGCACAATATTGTTTGCATAATTAATTTGAATAGAAACGAAGGATGCTCGAATGCATGATGTCTCCACTCGCCCCTTGCCATCATTTCTCCTTCTTTTGCCCCTACACCTGGAGCACCCTACCATCGCCATCAACGACCCTGAGAATCGCATCAACGGCTTGCATTTGTGACAGCGAAAGCTTCCGCTTCCGTTAAAGCGTTTCTATTTCCATGTACTGATGCTAGTGTTGTGGTTGTTGCTGTTGTTATGGTTGTTGCTCCCTTTTTTTATACTTTACTACTTCCACTATTTATACTTCTGCTATTCGTATCGTATGCTTCTTTTGCGCCTTTTATTCTTTTTGCGGATGTGGATGCGGATGCGGACTTGTTTTAGGTATCTTTACTCATTGTTTTGGCTTAAGCCAAACATTAAGTTGACGTGAAATATGTGAGTACAAGCGAGTGCTTAATGCGTTTTAAGTCTCGAGACGCAATATTTTGTTGCAGTCCTGACAGAGGACTCGCAAAGGACTCAGGCAACACACAACACACACACATACACACACACACACACACAAAACAACACACACACACAACACATACATAGTAAAACTCTGCAAGTTTAGAATATTTGTTGAGTGACAATGAAAATGTTACTCGAATGATTCTAGCAGCATTTTTAAGACCTTTTTCGCTACTTATTCCTTATTTACTACTAAATGACTACTTTAATGGCTTCCAAATTTTTTTCTGTCTACTACAAGAACATTTTTTTGTTAATTAACGATTTCCACTACCTTTTTCTCCTACTATTTGAGTATTTTCTTTTTCTTTCTGTAGCTGCATCTGATTTTCAGCTACTTCCTTTCCTAGCTTATTTCCTTTTTGCTATTTAATTATTTTCATGCTACTTATTAGTCTGCTTTTTTCTTCATCTTTTTTTCTCCCACTTTTTATACAAAAAAAAAATGCCAACAGCGCAAATCTGAAAGGAAGTATTTTTATAATAAGCAAATTTTACGCTTGAATATCTAACAACGAAACAAAAAGCAACAAAAAACAACAAAAAATAACGAAAAACTGTGTTTTGTTGTCCCCAAAAAAAAAGGAAGTAAGTAATATATATAAAAACGCACAAAAGAAGTGTAAAATAAACGTGAAACTGAAGCGTGGGTGGCCGCCGTAAGTCAGGCGGACAGCCAGCGAATCGGCTTCAAAATCGTAACAATAGAAACAACAACAACAACAACTATAATGAAAATAACAAGAACAATGTTCGTGAGTGAATGTGACCTTTGTCGCCAAAGACGTTATGGCGTCATTTGTATTGTGGATTCTCCCTCTCCTCTCTACATTCTTCTCTATTCTGCTCCAACTCAAAATTAATATTGTATATCTGTGTGTCTGATTATCTGTCACTGACTCTGTCTCCCTCTCTAAATGCTTAAAGGATATGTTTTCTATCCTTATCTCCCACGCTCGAAAACTCTCTTCCCCTTCTCTTTGCCCTCAAACTCTTCATTAAACTGTCAAAATCATGTGGCATTCCTTTAAAACTGCTTTCGCTCTTTTAGTTGTCCATTTCGCAGTATCTGACTTTTCCGTGGTTCCCATATTCATCTCTGTAACTCCTTTCTGTAATCCTATCTCTGTAACCATCCCTCCGTAACCTTCTTCCTGTAACCACCACTTTTTAAACCTGTGTTTATTTTCAACTCTGAAAGTCTGCCTTTAAATCTGACTCTGCTATCACTAGCAAACTCTGTAGCTTTGAGTGCTGCATCCACCTCAGACACTTCTTGGACTCTGTTCCATTCTAAATCTAAATCCACTAAGTGACGTCATCTGTCTCTTTCTCTTTTTTGTGTCTACCTCTGTCACTGCTTATGA
Source organism: Myopa testacea (assembly GCA_949629155.1). NCBI lineage: Eukaryota > Metazoa > Arthropoda > Insecta > Diptera > Conopidae > Myopa > Myopa testacea. The sequence goes on from OX451347.1 coordinate 7,881,125, forward strand.
CATCTCTTTAAACTTCATATATTGTGGCACTTCAATATTGTGCCATATCTTCTTTTCTCTTTCCGCTCAAAAACCTTTCATTTTCATTTCAAAGCTTTTTCAAAGTTTAACTAATTTTTATTAACAAAGCAAGAACTGGCAAAGAAAACAACACGAGGTGAAAAAAGAATCCTAATTGAACCTAGAATGGGAACCTTGAGAGAAAAAGTACATTGAAGTGACAGAGATCTTGACAATGAAAGGATCTCACAAGAAAAAAGAAGTTCTATTTTCTTGGAAATATGGAATTTCCTTTGTCAGTCAGTAGCAGACTCTTTTTCTCACCCGCTCGCTCTCTGTCTCCTTCTCTCTCACACTCTTTTCTCTGAACTCAGTCTGTCCCCCTCTCAGTTTGACTATTTGTCTGATTTCAAGAAATTAGCAATGAAATAATTTGTAACCTCTGTCCAACAGAAATCCCAACAGAAATGCAATGAAACGGGAGATGGAAAGAGAGGGCGACAGAGAGAGAGAGAGAGAGACCATGACAGGCAGTCAAGCAATCGGACGCTGAGTCCTGCCCTGGCCCTGGTATGATGGGCTTGTCTACGAACGAAATGCGAAAGATTTCGAAGTGACAAAGAAAAAGTGACGCGCTCTTTTTAACGAATAACGAAAGATGCAGCGGGGGCAGCTCTGTTGTTGTTGTTGTTGTTGTTTACAATGGTGACGACGTTGATGGTAGGTATCCCTGGTGATACTTATCCTTGAGAGTATGTTTGATAACAAGTGGAGGAAGTTAATGTTGAGTAATGAGCAAAAATTAGCAAAAAACTACGATACAAGAAACTACAGAGAAAAGTAAAAGAGACGAACAAAAAATAGTAGAAAGCAAAAAAAAAAGAAAAGAATAAAAACCAAAATGAGAAAAAAGGATGAGCAAAAAATAGATAAAACTGGATAAGAAAACATCGGATGTCAGTGGAGAGTTTAAATTAGAAGATACTCGGCAAAAACGTTGAAACTTTGTTACAAAAAAGTTCAACTCTTGAGTTATGATGACGAACTACTGTGGGAAAGCTACGTCCAGAGAATCGAGGCAGGAGCAAGGAAAAATAAAAACAAGGAAATGAAGAGACTTTTAAACGAGTCTAATTTCTTGTACTTAAGATTAGTAGGATGCTCCTTTGATTTACTTAGTTACATACTACTTCAATCACAAGGACTCTCCAAGTACTCAAAATTAACGAAGTTTGAAATATTACTTAATATTTTAGAAATCCATAAAAATTCCCAAACTTTTATGAAAAGGGTAAAAATTTAAAAAAATTTAAAGCATTTCCAAAAAGGACAATATTTTAAAAATTGATAAATGTTTCAAATTCTTATTGAATTTCAAATTATTTAAAATTTTCCTTCCATTTAAAATTTTTCCAACAATGTAAAATGATGATTATTTTGTTTTCTTACGAAGTCTTCAGGACAGAAGGTAGAAGAGAGAGATTGATACACGTATGTGGACATCGAGAGGATACAAATAGTTGCAGGTACACTCATCCACACTCGCACATCGATGCACATCGAAGTCCTTCACGTACACCATTAGTTGTTGTGTCCACCTGAATGGACTCTGATTTGATATACTTTATTGGCTGGTGTTTTTTTGTCCTTGTTATCGATAAATTCGCTATTATAATGGAGAGGACACACACACACAAAAGCATACACAAAGAGTGAGAGAGAGAGGGAGAGAGCAAAAAGATTACGTATCTATGGTAGTGTGTGTGTTTATTTGTATGTGTTGTAGCGATCTTAGAAGCATGCATCTAAAAATACTACCACGCAATAAGGTGCAGTTATTTTCTGGTGCTTCTTCTTCATCTTCTTATAATGCTTACTGGAATTTTTCTACACCACTACGAAGAAGAAGAAAATATAAAAATAAAATAATAATAAAGTGTATTATATTCGGTCTGTTCGAAGCATTTACACACTCTACGCTCTACGCAGCCAAAGCATGAATCCAGAATCTGTCAGAAGCAAACATCTTGTAGATATTCAAGTCATTATATGTACATGGATCTATAAAGAGATATATACAGACAAATGGTCGGATAGACTTTCAACTTGTCTTTAGATATGACGTGATCATGATTAACATGAACCGAGATAGATTTGTTTATGTTGCAAACGAATGTCCTTTTCTCCGCTTTCACCTTCTTGCAAAAAAGAGGACGAGCTGAGCAACGCATCTCCTCTGATGTAGGGTATAAAAGCTCAGAAGGACAACGGAGAGTTTTGTTGTTGTTTTGAGTATAAGTTAGCAATTTGATGTAAAATACATTTGCAGTTACACTTTCACACGCTTTCGCACACAAACTCTATCACAGACACGGACACTGGGAGCTGGCAAGTCTAAGAATTGTCCAGATCCAGATCCAGACCGAGACCCAGACGTGTTCGCGTGTACGTGTGTTTGTGTGTGTAATATATTGGTAATTGTAATGCAGCAGTAGAAGAATATGAAGAAGAGTAACAAGAAGAAGAATCCCCTCGACAGCTTTGGCAGCACTGGTAGCGAGTGTCCTTTTAAGCTGTCATTTGGACATTCAATTCTTCTCGAGGTACTTATGTGCTTCACTTGCAGCATGCATGATATACAAACATACGTACATACACACATACATACATACATACATACATACATACATACATACATACATACATACACACATACATGCATACATACACACATACATACATACGTACATTCCTTCATACTGATGGATGTAGTTATTCTTCTCTCCTCTTTGTCCATGATACAATTGTATTTTATTGTTGTTTCAAAAGAGAACCTGATTTTTTTCTCATTTTTTTATTTTTATAATAAAGTAAAAATAGCACCCAAAAAATACATAAGAAAACGAAAAAATTGCAAAAGTTTGGCGCGAGAGAAATGATTTTCCTCAGTAAAGTTGAAAAAATCCCTTTCTTCTTTGGTTTCTTTTTGATATCGATTTCAAAGCAATTTTCTTCCTGCACAAAAATCGTTTTGAGGAAAAAAGAAGGTAAAAAACACGTCAAATATAAATTGAAATGATTGCGGTCGCGTGTTTTTGTTGTGTAAATGAATGAAAGACAATTTATGAAGCGTCGAGGGAGAGAGACGGAGCCAGAGAGGGAGAGAGAGAGGGAAAGAGAGGGAGTGACGGGTGAAGATGAAGGAATAAATCCCTATTGTACTCTAGTAAGAGATTATTTTTTAATTACTTTCCGAATCATTTGAGTGATGTGAATATTTTTTGTGAGATGTGAGTGTTTAAAGAAGAAAACAATTTATTTCAAATACTTTTCAGTATTTCATTAAATTTTCAGTATTTTGTTAAATTTTCAGAGATTCTTAAAATTCCCATTAGGTGAATAAATTTTTTAACTTTCGTTAAGTTTTCGAAATACAGTTAAACTTACAAAAATACCGCCATAATCACCAACAAAAAATCATACAGCTATCTGTACTTGCAGAGGGCGAGTGGGAGAGAGGATGAGAGAGACAGCGAGCGTAGTGTACTTTCATTTCATTTGGAAATCGTTTTGTGCTTAATCGTTTCCCAGGAGGAACATAAACTTCTTAACAGTTCCATTCTTAAATACGATAAAAAACACGATGGAAAAACACATCGAGTGGATTAGGAAAGCCTTAAAAAAATCAGGCGGGTTTTCTTCAGCTCATCCCTACTCTTAAACTTATTTCAGATTCTTTTCTTCTTTCCTTCCTTCTTTTCCTTTCTTTTTCTTTTCTTTCTCCCCAATTGAGGCTCCTCTTCGGTTTCACTACTTTTCCGCTTCTCTGAAACGTTTACGAGGACGAATAAAGTTTGTTGTTGTTGTTAGTGTTGAACTCGATCTCAGTCTCTCGCGCAGCAACAAAATTTATCACTGCAACCTCTGGGAAATTCAAATAATTTCTAAAATAGGAATCTAAAATAAAAAAATTTTCACACAAGAAGAAAAAAAAAACTGCGCTCCCAAGAAAACAGCAAAAATTTTGCAAAACTTCAGCTGAGGGATTTAAAGAAAAGCAGCAGCGATGAAGGACTCGCGACAGCAAAACTTAGGCTAAACATGTGATGGAAGCACAAAAACACAGCCAGACACACATACACACAGCAGCATCAGTGGGTATATGTACATATGTGTGTATATGTGTTTGTTTCACTCAGTGTGTTGTATGTGTGTATAAGTATTAAGTTGCTTTCTTACACTTAAACACATGCATGAAAAGAAACAAAACATAATAAAAAAAGAAACATGTTAAACGAGAGAAAACTTTTAAAATAAATTTCAATGAAGGTTTTGTAAAAAAGAATAATAATGCAAATTACAAAGAAAACCCCAAATATTTAAAAATGCGAAACAGTAGAAACCTAAATAAAACTTATTTTATATAAAAAAGGTTTTCTTTAAGAATTAAAACATTTCACCAACCCTTCGGAGCCTCTGCGGATATTCTGCATTACTTCAAGATGTCACTTGATATTGCTTGCACTTTGAGCTCCATGCCTCTTCATGGCTCCATGGCTTTTAGAAGTCTGTCGGTGCTGCGATAAGAAAGGATTTATTTATTCTAGACGAAGTTTCTTTTCGGAATATTTGTAAGAAAGTCGCTTCGTTGTCGTGTCTCTGTCGCGCCTACTGTCGCACTACTGTTGCCGCTTTGACTTCACTCTGACTCTGAATATTAACCTCTTTTGCACGTCTCTCTCCGTACTCCTCTCTCAGTCTATCTAACTCTCACAGCACTCATAACCTTCACTCCTATCCCTCTCCTAATCTCTCTCTCTCTCTCCCTCTCTCTCTCTCTCTCTCTCTCTCTCTGACACACTTTCTCCCACTCGCTCTCTCCTCATCTCATCGTCTATGCTCGTGAGATGTCTTCAAGGAATTCACATGAATATCTGATGCACTGCATTATTATAGCCTGTTGTCGTTATCCTTGCTGATGCTTTTGTTGATTTCGTGCGCGTTGCTGTTTTTCCCATTTCTTCGACTGTTTGCTCTGCGACTCCTTTTCGATTTCCATAAGTGGATCGCTGCGCTCCAATAATATTGACACTTAATCGTGGCTGAATATCCGCCAGGACTCGAGGGCAACAGCGCATACATCAGTCGCGTAGGGAGGAAGGGAGGAAGGAAGGTGGGAAGACAGGAGAATGGAAGAGCACGAAGGAGGGTGATGATGATAGAGGAAGAGAGAGAGGGACGAGAATGAAAAAGCATGTAGCGTGAAAACTATTACAATTTCATGGTTGTCTAAAATGAAAATTCAAGGGAATTGAGTGGATGTTTTCTCCGTATTGTATTTTATTTTTTGAATATTGTATTATAAGCTAGAGAGGATAAAAAATAGGGAAGCTTGTAGAAAGAGTACGAATAACTGTGGTGAGGGAGAGGAAAGAACAGAGGATCGAATGATGGAAGTAGGAGAGAAAGGAGAGAGCAAAGAATCAGTAAAGATGAGTGTAAAATAGCGGTGAGAGGGAAGGTGTAGTGATTGCCGAGGAATATATGGAATTTTGTTATCCTTCACAATGAGAAAGCGGAAGGAAGAGAAGCAAACGAAAGGATAAGAAGAGAAATGATAGGAAAGGAAAAGAAAAGAGGAGAAAGAAGCGGAAATGAAAAGAGAGTAAAGGGTAGGAAAGGAAAAGAAAGGATATTCAAGGAAAGGTAAGAATGTTAGGAATGCATTTTTATGTGATTTTCATTAATTCTAATTCCTTGTACTGCTAAAGCTTATATTTTTGTCTGTTTTGTTTCTTTAAAGTAAGAGTGATGGCCAATATTTCTCCTGGCCTGTCATTCTGACAGCATCCACAAAAAAAGTCGCTCTGAACACATCAACTCTTAGTCAATATATTCAAGTCTCTCATCTGATGCATGCTACTGCAGCCCTTCTAATATCCTTTTTTTCTGATTGCTTATTCTCTTTCAGATCCGATTCTTCCACTGGGAATGAAAGGACTACCAAAATAAACGAAAAACCGAATGAAACTGAAATCAAACAAAGCCACGTAAACGGATAGCTTTGAAAATTGAACTTCTGTTGTACGAGAGAGAATTCGTTGGTGAAAAAGCAACAAAAACAGAATCAAAATCACAAAAAACTGTGCAAAGATGCAGATAAACGAAATGAAGTTGAAAAGAAAACACACCCGGAAACAACATACTCAGGGTCACGTACACTGAGAGTCACACATACTGATACTCAGACACACTCACTCACACTCATCAATATAACCATAAAAGTTGAATGCGATTTTAATGAAAACACGCAAATTTCGCATTACATTAAAAGTAAAAACTTGAAACCCGAATAATAACGCAAAAAAGCCTCCGAACTCTAAAGTGAATCCAATTAAATGACGTAAAATGATCGAATATATTAAAAGTAATGGGAAGGAAAACATGCGAGTTCAATAAAGAAAACCCAAGCATAAAATGTGAAGCGAGACTTTGAATTAAGTTCAGTCATAAAATCAATTTATTGAAATTATAGTGAAGTAAAGAAAAGAAAAAAAAAAGAGATAATTTAAACGATTTTGAAGAGATGTTTTTCATCACAAAATAATTGTCTATATAAATAAAGCTTTGTATGCATTTTTGAAGCAACAAAATGTGGCTGACTTCACTACTACTCTATCGTGCGTCTTTTCTTTGTTTGTTAATCGCTGTCATTCCAGGTGAGTCACTTTTTAATACATGTATTCGTCTTATTTTTCCCAAAAACTCTACATTATATAATGCTATACTATACTAGATTCTTTTGATTGATTAGTGCTGCACACTTTTCTTGCTAATAGAATAATAAAATACTCTTTTGTGTATATTTTTGAAACTGTCAAATGTGTAGCACTAAAATGAACTGTGTTCAATACAACTGATTGCCAGTTATATAAGTGCAACAGTTTAATCAATTCTATTCAATAGTTTTTAAGACAAAGCCGAACGAGCAAATAACTAGAGAAGAAAAAATAAGGCAACGAAAAGACGAAGTGCACAGAATATTTTTGCCATGGGTTATATTACTACGGATATTGGATATTATGAGTGTAAAATCGAAAGAATGATCGCGTGTTGGAATGAAATGAATGATTTTAATATTTAACAAGGGCCATTACAGGGTTAATCATTGGCATTACTAACAAATACACATATATGTATATACATGCCTCATTAATTAACAAAAATATAATCTCAAAATAAGATATATAAAAGCAAAATTAAATAACAACAGCAACAACAGTAACACAGTAGTCACACTTCACTTCACAGTGACATCAACAAGAAATGTGCTATGATAATCGAAGTCGTCGAGTTCAGTGACTTGACTCTATGCTACAACAATTAAAGCTTTAGTTCTGCATGTCCGTTCCATGAGTTCCTTCTTACGTCCATCCTTTTGTCTTTCCATCATTCTTATCTTCCATCGTTTTATTCCTCCATCTATCATTAAGTTGTTGCTAAATATATAAGATGCAACTGAAGTATATACTTGTATCCTTGATACTCTTGTATACGGAAAGATAAAAAGCCATTGAACTCGATTTCGGTATGGTAAGTGTTGTTGTTGTTGTTGGTATTGTTTTTGATGCTGGTATTATTGGAGCTCTTATGGTCATTGAACTGACAAGATTGTCATCCTCAAAAAATTTGGAATTTAATAATTCTCAGTTCTAAAAAGTAAGTTTAAAGTAAAGTTTTAATTGAAAATTATTAAACTTTATCGTTATTCCGAATTTTTCTTAGAAATTCCGAATTTCATCGAAAATATTGAATACTATCGATTGTTATATGTATATATTGAATATCGAATATTTTCATAAATATTGTTTATTTGTTTTCTTTAAAATGCAATAAATTTTTTAAACATTAATACTTTAAGAATAGAAGAATTTTCTCAATTTTATTAAAACTTCATTATCTTTAAAATTTTATAGAAATGAGTCATTAAGATTCAGTTAGTCTTTTATTGTATTCGTTCCTGCTGTTTGCTCTTCAACCGAGTTCGCGAGTACCACGCTTGTGTCTCGTGCACTCACGTGAACATCGGGTCAGTTTAACGCACGAAAACAACGTATTTTCACGCATCACTGCTGTAGCGTAACACAGTCAGTAATTTATGACCAAATACGCTAAAACAAATGAGCTACATGTAAACACAACATGCAACACAACATGCAACACAACACGATACAAACACACGACAGAGCTATTAGTAAATGTAGCGTACATTTGAAACAACAACAGTTGAGTGAACAGCGAAATTTTGTGATTTAAAAATAGTTCACTATGTGTCTGTGAGCTCGACTGCGTGCGTGAGCGTTTCGCGAACAAGAGCTCCAGTGAGAAAGAAAACGTGTGCATGAGAATGAGCGCGTAAACAAACGTGAGCGTGTACGAACACGTGAGCATGGGCATTAGCATGTGCGTGAACTTGTACGAAAACATGACCATAGATATGAAAATGAGCGTGACCGTGTACAAAAACAGGAGCATGGACATGAGCATGAGAGTGTACAAAGTCGTGAAACACGTTTAAAGACACTCATGTGTACGTGCATGTGTACGTAGTCGTAAGTGCGCACAGAATCTTGAGCATGTACGTGAACCTGAACATGAGAATGAGTGTGAACGTTTAAATGAACGTCTACATGATCGTGGGTGAGAGCAAGAGCATGTGTGATTTTTTATAATTTCTTCACATGAACCAAATATTATTTGGATTTTGCATGTACTTACAATGAGATAGAATAGAGAAATAAGAGAACGAACGAATGAAGGATCAATCTACCGATCAACAAATATGAACCCACATGAACCCCACCCACGGACGACAAAGTGCTCCGCTATCCTCTTCCACCTCACAGAGCCATGTGTAGAGATGAGCGACTGTACGAGTCCTGGCTATAACCGGGTACGACTATAAAATTCTAATTAGTATTCGGTTGAAAGATAAATCGTGATTACGCCGGAAAACGTACGCGTCAACATGTCCGGGTACAATTTCACTTCCGCTCTACCCGGCACTCAAAACGTGTGAATGTATATGAGTGTGTGGGTGTATGTATGGCTGTATAGAGACACCAGCCAGTACTGCTTTGAATGCCAGTGTGTGTGTGGATTGTGTTGTCATCCTTTGTAAAGTACAATTTTTGAGTTGTTCGCTTATTTTCACAAAAGCCGCAGTGAAAAATGGAGCATTTTTTAAAAGCATGGACGCTTGTTTGTGTGGGTGTGCGAATGTATGTGTTTGTAGGTCTGGCATAATACGTGTTTAAAATTTTGAAATCACTATCATTTGCATATCTCTGGGAGTCTCGCTGAGCTCGTCGTTGTTGAGTTCGAGCGAATTTATTTCAACGTAAAGTTGACGAAAATCTTTCATTCTGATGAAACTGATTATTATTTTTTTAACCTTCTTTAAATTTTTCAAAAACAATTCCAGCTTCTATTTAAGTTGAATTGTGCATCATTTTGAATCTCACTTTAATTTCGTTTTAATTGAATCGCCAAGAATCGTGTTGTTGGTCTGCCGCACGACGTCGTCGTAATTTTCCACCATTGAGAAGGGGAACCTTCAGGAGTTGGTTCTCGGTTGGCTCGTTCAATTGTTTGTTTGTCTGTCCATCTGTTTTTGTTTGCTCATTTCGCAAATTGTTCTTAATCATTTTGTTTTCACCTAAGCAAACAAATAGACTGAAGCAGCTGAAGTGCAGGTGGGTTGCCCGGTTGCGGCGAGTGTCCTTGCCACTGTTTCATACATAATTCAGCACTCGTCGTCGCGTTGCTGCTGCTGGACGAGTTGTGTAGAGCAAAAAAGAACGTGCCGGTCGTGCTTTTAATTGTGGACATTTACTTGGTTGCATTGCATTTGCTTGTGGTCGAGCCGCTTGGCTTTCTGTGGTGCCACAGCCGCCGCCATCACCGCCACTGCTACTGCATCTGCTGGTCAGTGAGCGCATTCAGTGCTCATTCCGGCTGCTTTGCAGGATCTCACACAGAAAGACATACATAAAGAAGCCATAATGAAACCACCAAAAGGACGAACAGAAATATTATTCGCGCCTCGATGTTCAGCTCTGTTCTGCTGGGCGTGGAGCAGATCTAATTTAAATAAGACGTCATTTTTGTTGGAGCGCGACGTGTCTGCGGCCGAGATTCTGTCGTCCTTTTCGCAGCTGGTTTTTGTTTTAGTTTTTCCCCGGCCGCTTTTTCTTCTTTTCTCTCTTTTAATCCCATGAATCTGTGCTCTGCATTTATGACTCTGTTTATTAGGGTTAAAATGTTCAGAGGATGAACATTTCGAGTTTTTGGCCACCTCGCTAAAATTTATTATTATTTGAAAAACTGTGAATTTTAGCGATGTTGTTTGTGCCTTTTATGTGCGGCGGTGTTTGTGTGTGGCCACTATATTATTATTAAAAAGGTTTTAAAATGTTTTGCAGCACACAAAGTATTTTATTTTCATTCTAATTTAAAAGTTTTAAAGATTTTATAATATATGCAAATACATTTATCTCAATTATACACAAAGCCAAATAAAATTTAATTAACAAACTTCAAATCGAAATATTAATAAAATTTTTGAATTTACAAAAGAGCGTAATTTGTAGCTAGGAAACGCTGCCAGAGTGGCCACATGACAACCGATTGGGATCAATAGTCAAGCATAATTGCTTCACAGGCTCAGAAGCATCACGAAAATAATCCAACATCCAATCATCTGAAGTTTCCTTTCAAATCGCTTTTCCAAATTCGTATACTTGTTCTTGTTGTTGTAGTGAAATGCTGATTATTATCCTTGAGGCCGTCGGAATTGCGTCTACTAAATCAATTAAGCTCCTTCACAAATCATCAATTAGCTGCACACGCGGTCACTTGAAATGCTATCGTAAAGTGGGAGGGGGGGCGACGGCGACGACAGGAGGGGCCATTCTTGTGGATGTTGGTTGAAGTTGAGAACTGAGTCTGTTGAGGAATGTAAGCTGCTTGTAATTGGAGTGTATTTTATTGCTGCAAGACTCTCACTCAGCTGGAAGCTGCTGCTAATTTACGACATCCAGACGTTGAGTTTATTTATTAAGCTCCTGGAATAAAATTAACAGCATTAACTACAAAAGAGAAAATAGAAACCAAGGAACAGGACTAAAGACTGGAAATTAATAAATGAAAATTAATAATTAGCAACATCAACAAGAAACATGAACTCGATGAACTCGAGCTACTGTCGCAAGGACACGGAAGGTGCTGAAAGCAAGGACCTTTCGAAATATCGGAAGTGCTCGAAGTTCAGCTGAGCTCCGTTCAAATCAGGTCCGTTTTACATGACGCACAAACGGCGGTGTGTTAGTTTTTAATAAGTTTTGCTTCATTATGCTTCAAAGTGAGTCAAAAATTTTTCGTCCTGCTGCTGCTTCTACGGTCGCTTCTGCTGCTGCTTTGTTGCTTTGTGTGGTTTGGGCGGCATTTCACTCCTTCCTCTCATCCCCACCCCTCCCATGAAATTTTCATTTTAGTTGGATTGCTTCATTAAGCGTTCATTTGACTCTAATGAAATTCATTGCGGCAATTTTGTGGCATAGAGAGTTTTTTTGCTCGAGCCTTTTTTGTCGTCTCGCTTTCTGCTGGAGTTGCTATAAATGCTAATTAAATACTTTCATGAAATACTTGACATTTGGCACCAGTTTGATGGAGGTCGATTGAGTTGAGCAATTTTTTGCTGACTGTAATAGAAAAATTTGAAAGTTTTCGTCTGTAGATATAGAATGAAAGAGACAGAGCTTTTTTCTGAAAAGGCTAAACTATTATGGTAAAAGAAACAAAACACTAAAAAATAATAGGTGTAGGAATTAATAATGCGGATTTAGATAACAGATGATGTAACTAGCGTTATGTGCATCAGAGCACGAGGAATCAAATAAATGCCATTTTCAAGCCAAAAAATCCGCATTATTAATTCCTACACCTAATACTTAAAAAACATTACAGTGTATAGTGGAGAAAACAGCACAAACAATTTTCAGAGACTTGAGTTTTTAAGGCTTGAAGTGCGAGAGCTGAAGATTATCTTCAAAGTCACTGAAATCCTGGCAATTACTGAAAATCATCTTCACAGTCCTTGAAATGCATTTTAAATTTATGAAAGCTACATCGAATGAATATTAAGAAAATTGTACTCAAACAGTTACATCGATTGATGTAATGATGAGCACTTTAAGGTTATTAAATGCAACATACAGACTCCTTTAGGGAATAGTATAGTAGAATAGAAAGCAATAAGAACAGTTTTGCTTAATGAAAGATAAGTTCTTAATGAAATAAGATAAGATAAAGAGAATCTTTGTATAAACTAAAATTCGATAAGTGTATTCAATTTCAACATATTAATAAAAAAAATCACTCATAGCGAAGTCATTAAGAGAATCTCTATGGTTTATTAACTCGAGCAAATACAATAAGATGGACATTGTAATAATCATCATTATCATCATCATGCTAGAGAAAATAAGGCAAAGGTTTAGTTTGTTGTTTATTTATTTAGTTCTCTGCTTTGTATAAATGAACTGAGTTCATCATCGTATGTCTATTTAAGGAAACCGACTGAAATGCGGATTACGTAATACAAATTCACGAATACAACAGAGACTCAATACAAAATACACGCGCGTGGTTACACAACCTTCACAAAATCACTCGAGGGAATAATTTGAGCAACATTATTCATGTTCATGTGAAGTACGATGTTAGCTGAAGGATAGCCCGAAACACGGGCGCACGGCAAACCTTAAACACTCACCAGAGAGGAAGGAATTCATTTCAGCATCATGACGTGATGGGTAGCAAGTCATTCAGATGAATCGCTCATATCTTCGGTACTCAGGAATGTGAAATAACTGCAAAAGGATCAACTGATTCCGAGGAGAGGGGGAAGGAGTCGAGTCTCTCCGACTTCGCTACTAACTAAAATATAACCAATAGAATAGAATATGGAAAAAGTATTCAATTCTTGAGAGCAATAAAACGAAATTTCAAACTCATCATGATGTCGCTAATGAATTGGGATGAGTCGGCAAAAATGGCCACGAAGCGCAAATCAGGAGTCATAGATGAGGATAAGAATCATAGCAAAAGGAAGTCAGGAGATGAAATTCAAGAGCAAATTTAAATATAAAATTAAACCGTAGGAAAGAAGACAAGATAATCGATTTTGTCGTGAACTAAGTAGAATATTTTCGACTGAATCACCAAAGCCGGAACGTAAACAAAGAAGGTGGAGGTTTTCCAGAGACTTTCTACAGAGGGAGGATCTTTATTTAGTATCCACTCAACTGCTTTGTAAGTACTGAAATATTAAAGTTTTAACAAAAGCATGAGTTGCGGGTTTCAGACCTTATTAAGGATTGAGGGACCCTTTAAAGAAGCGGATTTCTAAGGTGTTTTCAGTTCCAAATTAAATATTCTAAAATATGAAGAGTGCATAAGGAATTCCCTTGTGAATAATAAAAGGCGTCCCTTACTTTTAAGACTTAATATCCTGATCTACCTTCAGTAACTTCTGAAGCATGTATTTAAGGCACTTTCTGCTTTAGGAAAGCTGTGATTAAGCTGTCGTTGTACTTTTTCAAGAGAGCCCAAGATGTTTTAAAAAATAACGATAATCGATTATTAATAACACTGAATAATCAGCCCATCGCATCCCATCCCGGAAATGAATGTAGATGAACGGACCGAAGTGTTTACACTGAGATGAGCACTGAGCTGATGAGTTGGATCTCTGAGCTGTCATGGGTTGGGTTGTCATGTGATAGCTAATGCGATTTTCATTTGGTTGCTGATGGATGGATGAAGGATCCACGTGTTCAAGCAGGGAACTCGTATTTAAGCTCTGAGGATGGGGCAAATGGATGTGGACTCTGTGAGATAAGATGAGATTTCAATACAAATTAGGAAATATTAATATATTTTACACTTTAACTGGCTAAAAGTGTATACAAAGCAATCATCAATAACTCAATATTTATCTATATACATACGGAATGTATCGTGTATATCTGTATACATTTCCTTTAGTGTAAACTTTAAAAAATGACGAACTTTGATATGATTTTATTTTGGTCTCCCTTCATATAAAATTTGAAATCATTTCTACGCACAAACTAAGAAGTTTGTTGAACTTGTATACCTTCTAGACAAACACATTTACACACACACACACACACACACACACACACTCTTCTATTCTCGCTCACTCATACACACACGAAAGGAAGCTTTCCAGTTTCCGTTTTCCGTTGAGAACATGAGTATTTTTCAACTCGTGTTGAAGTGTCACGATTTTGCATTATAAATCATCGCATCTAAGCTGCTGGTAAAACGTGATCTTTTGATGTATGGCGCTGTTCTCCGAGAGAGAGAGAGCGATGCAAGAGAGTGAGTAGTGGGACGTCGTGTGTCTGTATGTTGGTGTGTAAAGAGTTATTTATGGTTTCGACGACATCCTCGATTTATCAAAAAATACATCACTTCATCAGAATTAATAACCGAAAAAACTTTTCACCATTTGTAAACACTTTAAAACACGTTCGATAAAAATTCCAAGAACAATTGGAAAACCTAAATTATATTTTCAAATAACTTAAAAGTCTTAAAGACCACACTTAAGCTGTTGGTTGAAATAAAAAATAATTTAAAATTTTTTACGAACTCGAAATCGTTTCAAAGGCAAAGAAAAACTTTGTGGAATTTGTTGTGAAAACAAAAACTTTTGCCACATGACGATATCTCGATAGCTTGCAACATACGATGCAATGATTTGCCCCGCCACACTCCCCCGAACTCCTCCTCCTGTCGATCTGATTGATCCGAGGGTTTTTTATTTTTCACTGACTGAGGTTTGTTTTGAGCAAAACTTTTTCCACATTCTCGAAAATCTATGCAACGCTTTATATATCAATACAAATCCAAGGACGTGTGTGTGTGTGGAATCGCTGCGGAGTGAGAACACATGTTTTGCATGACAGCCTGGCAGATGCCGGGGCGGCGGCCTTAGAGCAGTCTTTTGAACAGCTTGAAAATGTTGACTGCATAACATGTGAAAAGAGGGGAGGAAACACAGCAACAGCAACAGAATCAGCAGCATCCACAGCAACTAAACAAGAACACAAACAACAGTAATAATATCAAAAGCAACTACAACAACAACAAAAACATTGTTCGTTAGCGGCAAATTAAGTTTTTAATTCTTGATTGAATGCTTGACTAAAGTTCAGCTGCATTGTAGATATTGCAGTTGTTACTGTTGTTGTTGTTATTGCTCTTGTTTTGGAATTCTTGTTCATAGTTACAGTTGTTGTTGTTATTATTACTATCGGTATTGTTGTAGTTGTTGTTGTTGTAGCCTTTGTCGATGTCGAACAATTTCAATTGAATTTTATGCAAAACTTTTGCCCCTTGCTAATGTTTCGAGGGCGGCCGACAGAATGGGGCGTGGTTGTAGCCGTGCATTTTAGTGCATTCTGATGTGTATAAAAGTGGAATGAATACGTGTGTGTGTGCGTGTGTACGTGTGTGTGTGATTTAAGCTCACTTTAGTTGTACCACGATACCACTTTAAATGCTTTTGAGTCAGGAACCCAATCAAAAGAGATCAACATAAAATATGGAAACCATGATACGGGGAATAGAGAGAGAGAGAAATGAATAAAGATAGAGGGTGATAGAAAGAGGGGAGGAAAGGATCAAGAAAACCACAGGAATAGTGAGATGTGTATAACTCTCGAGAACGATATAAATAGCGATACTAGATGCTTTTGTTCTGAACTTTTGAGTTTTTATTGTTATTGTTTTAAGTACCGAATAGTTTTTGTTCTATAGTTTTGAATTCTACTTTAAATTAAGTTCTTGTATTTTAATATAACGGATCTTTCCGAAAGTCTCTGTTGATCCTCCATTCTTTAGAATCGTGATTCTAAACTACAAAAACTATTATGAACTCAGATTGTTCTCGAAACTGAAAACCTCTCTGCACTGTTTTTCCTGTAAAATTTAAACGCCTTTCTACACTGCTGATTAATTTTCCCTACTTTATACCCACTGTTAAATTTTCACTACTTCATTAAAATGCTCTCACCTGTCTCTCTCTCTCTCTCTCTCTCTTCACAACTATCCATCTCACTCTATCTCTTGCGTCTCCTTTTATACTCGTTCTCTTTCCATCCTCTCTTCTATCCTCACTTGATTTTATCATCACCTTTCATCGCTCTGGCATGTTTGCGGCTGTTTTGTTGTGATTAACGGCAACATTTCAATCACGCTTCCAGTCATCGCGCTCTCATCGGCTTAAATTAAATACAAAACATGCTATGAAACGATAATTCAAAGTGGCAGCCCGGCCAATTGATAATCAAGTGGAGTTGAAACATAACCAGAAACCAGACAGACGAATAGACAGACAGGCGGTCGGACAGACAGGGAGAGTGGGCGAAGGAGAGAGTCAGAGGAGGGAAACACTTTTACTTAAACAGATGCAGAATTATATATGCAATTATGTGCTATTCGAGGGACGCCTGTACTCCGGTTAGGGTTCGTTGGCTGTTCGTTGTTTTTGTATTATTGCTGTTGTATATCTGCATCTGATTTATTGCATTATTACAGGCAACAACTACAGTGTTGAGCCACCGAATCCATGTCGTCGTTCACGTGGCCCCTCCTACCGCGCCTGGTACTTTGTTGGGTTAAGTTGAGGGCGCGCTCAGGCACCTAAAAGCATGCAATGTTATTAGGCGCCAACCGAAGAATATGTAATCGCGTATCTTGATAAGTAGTTTATGAGCATCTTTTTGGTTTCTATAAAGTTGACTGAAAAATTTAGCGTCTCTTTCTCTTTGTCTCTCTCACTCTCTCTTTTTCTATCTCTTACCCTCTCTGTTTCTGTACACAAATCTTTACCATCTTTATACCTGTATAAAGGAAAAAGTCGATCATCTGATTTCTGTGTAATTTTTTCACTTTTTACTCACTTTCCTTTAAGAATGAAGCTTAAAATCATGTTTCGATTGTAACATTAAATCTTCTTCGGGAGCAACAAAGGAATAAGAAGAAAAAGAATTGAATAATAGCAAAAAATTTCCTACATTTTCTTTGTTGTAAAATTAACTACTCTTCATCTCAGGGAGCCAAAGAAAATGGAAGACCGTCCTTCAAGTCTGCTTACAGTGCATTATTTTTTCATTTGATTCTTCCTCTTCATCCTCTTCTGCTTCCTTTCCCGTCATTTTCTACTATTCTTTGCCTCATTTTCTGCTTTCTTTCTGTTCACTGCAAATTTAGTTGTACGTAAGTCATGATTAATTAGAGCGAAGTCATGAAACAAGGACATTCTTTTGAAAAATACATTCTATCTTCTTGACTTAATATCCTTATGATTTTCTGACTCCCTCTCTCTCTATCTATAAACCGCTCTGTCTGCTTGTCTTTTTCTATCTCTGTCTCTCTCGTTTTCTTCTTCTCATTGCGTCTACTTAACTTTCACTGATTTATTAAAATCCTATAATAAGCTTACTTAATTCACTACTTAAAAATTCTTCTCTCTACATCAAAAAGTTCCGTGAACTTTTAATTTTGTGTTTTGCTTTCCTTCATTTTTTTTATCTTTTCCTGTCTTTAAACTTAGTACTCTTCTTTTAGTTTTAAATTCTATTGTGTTATGGAAAAAATTAGTGTCAGCGATGAAACTTTAGAAATCTTTTTGATTTTTTAGTAAAAGAAGAGAAATTTTTATATTTAAATTTTAAAGTCAGGCAATTTTTAAATATTCCAAAAGGAAAAAAATCCAGAAATTTTGAAATCAATTTAGAAATTAGAAATTATAAATTTTATCAATTTTTAGGAATATTTCGAAATCTCTTAAGAATTGCTTGAAAATGCCTTAAAGATTTATTGAAGTTTTTTAATTTGATTATTTGCTTATTTTCCCTTCCGTTGTTTTAATGTTGTTTTCCTTAGTGTTCGATTTTCTTCTTTTTCCTCTTCTGCTTCTTCTTCTTTTTTGATTCGATCGCATCTCGATTCAGCATTTTTTCAGCGTTCTCCGTCTTAACCTTGACCACATCCTTTTCTTGCTCTTTCTGCGGCTTAATTTATGTCTCAATAATGTTGCCAATTGGCAAAAATTGATAATAAGAAAAACATTAGCACCACATTTAGGAGCAAAGGGAGCAGCAGAAGTAAGAAAGGAGCGCCGTGCTGCTTTATAAAAAGCATGTTGAACATAACAACGCAGCGGGTGACTCGAAGCCTGGAAGGACCAAGAAACGAAGGACGACACAGCACCACAAAAATAAGAAGAAATAAGAAATTCATTCCCTCTCTTCCTCACTCCATCTCCGTCTCTCATTCTCTCTCTTTTGCTCTTTGCGTCTGTCGTTCTTCTCTCCTCGTTTATTAATGGCATGAAATTAGAAAGCAATTAAAGTGAAGTGATTTATTTATTGACAACCATTACGTCCGAAATAAATGAAAAAAGTTTTTATGAGCCTAAAAGTATGCATGTTGTTTTGCCAATTTGTGTAAAAGTATCTAAAGTAAAAGGAATTCTTTGGATGATTTGATTTGCTTTTGAAATTAGATATCAAAAGAAATGAATCATTGTTCAAATGTGTTCGCTGTTGGAAAGTTTTCCAATATAAGTATCCACAAAAGAAATAACAAAAACAAAAATTCAAGTACCATTTTATCCTTGAAATTTCTGATTCGATTTGTTGTTTGTGTAACGAGAAAAAATTGCCTAATTTGGTCTAGAAATTTATTGAAATTTGTTTACATTCGCCATTAAGTATTCAGTGATACTTTGCGATCCAGTTTTATGGCTTAAATATTATTCTGAATGTGTCCTAAATTAAAATTGAAATTCTTCCCAGAATTAATAAAACCTTTCTTGGGTCCTGTTGACAACCGAACTTCTTTCGCTCTCTCGTAGGCTCTCTCTGCCAGTACTTTCTTTTAAGTAGATGCTTAAACTTGAGCCTTTTTTGTCATCAACATTTTTCTTTCATCCAGCCTCTTTGCTTAAATTGAAATTTCATCTCTTGCTTTCTTGTCAATCATAATAAAGTTGAAGCAGAAGGAGGAGCGTACGAGGAGAAAGAGAAGAAAAGGAAGAAGAAAATTGAGTTGAAGATGATGTCGTGCAGCCGCAATATTTGCTTACTTTTAACCTCTCCCATCCGATTCTCTGCCTCCCCCTCATATTTCTCCTTCCCTCCTAGACGACTTCGTCTTTTTCTACTCCTCTTCTCCTCATCGTCCTTGCTGTTTCTTTCTTCGCTACTTTTCCCTCTTCATTTCCTTTACTTTTTGTTAGTTTCGAATTATTTTACCCTTCGGTACACTCAAGTAGCCTCTCTTAAGTGGTTTTATGCTGCTTCATGGTATTTTCAGTGGTCATTTTAATTCGTTCATTCTTTTGCTTATTCATTCGTACGATTCGTCCTTAAGCAGCTTGATGAGATTTTATATCCTTAACTTTTGTTGTTGCTGTTGTTGTTGTTGTTGTTGTTGTTGTTGTTGTTGTTAGATCTCAATCTTAGCAAGAAAGAAATCTTTTCTCTTCCTCCTGTTCTTGTCTTTTTTTTTTTTTGCTGTTGAGTTTGTTGTTGCTGGTGTTGTTCATGTTGTTGTTGTTCTTCTTTCATCTCTTTGAAAAAAATTCCCAAGAGCTGCTTTCAAAGATTTTTGAGTAATTCTGTAAACGTTTTTCTTAACCTTTCTATTTTAACAACATTAAGTAGTTTTTAAAAGCCCACTTTAGTCTATTTTAAGTACCTGAATATAGGCAAGAACACATTAAAATTAACTCTTCTGTATCCATTTAATAAGTTGGACTTCAATTTGGTGAAAACTTAAGTTTGATTTCATGCTTAAAATACTTAAGGAACCCTCAATAAGTAGGCAACATTTTTGTATGCTCGAGAGTTTCCCGGTTGTTGTCTAAGCTAAACAGGAAAATTATAGAAAACAAATATAGTATAAAGGATATTGAAAAAACCCACTTTCTATTTATTTCAACACAATTTTTAAGTAAATTCCTCATCTCCAATCGTCATCGATTGACATTTAATGAAATTATGTAGACATCAAATTATTATCAAGAAAATATGAAACGTCTAGAAATCGGAATACGTTCTGGGTGTTGTCTAAACTAAAAGAAATGTAAAGAATGTTGCATATCTCTTAGATTTCAATAAGATGATGTAGAAAGTACTATATAAATGCAATGATAAAAAGATAATTAATTAATTAATAATAATAAAAACTTATAATTTGCAAAATAATATTATCATATAGAAAAAAATTTTATTAAAATTAAGCCTTCTACCAAAATCACAACTAAATATAACAAAATATAAAAACAAAAATTAAATTTTAAAATCGTTCATATATTATTTTTAGTTAAAATATAGAAAATGTGAAATAAAGTAAAATTTTTTAAAGCGAATTTCTCATCTCTTCATGATGGTGACGATGATTGCTATTGTTATGACGATAATATTGTGGCGTTAATGATGAGTGAAAATTATTATTATTATTATTTTTATTCTTATTTGTCCTATTATTTCTATGCTGCGGTAATATTTACGTATAAAAAACCATATAAATGAATAACTATTACGACTTTACACAACATTAAGTCAAACGATCATTAAAATTGAAATGTCGAGTACCATAAACAGAAAGAGAGAGAGAGAGAGAGAGAGAGAGAGAGAGAGAGAGAGATGTAGAAAAGAAGAGGAAGAAACAGACAAGGACTGACTACGTTGCAGGAACGAGAGCAGTTTATGTGAAATAAAGCAACTGGCGAGGTTGAAATATGAAATACAAAATAAATACAAAACCAGAAATAATAATAATAATAGTCGAATGATAAAATTAAATAAAAATGTAAATACTTTTGTAATGATTTCCCGATTCGAGAAATGGGTCACTTTTCCCATTTAATACGCACGAATTAATAAATTATTACACAGAACCAAATGGATAAAAGAATTCTAATTGAAAGCTTTTGGCTTTGTATGCAATATAAGTGAATATAAGTTATTTCATGTTTGCAGATATATGTACTATGTAGCAGTATATGATAATAATAATAATAACTGTAGAATAGGACAGCTATTATGGAACTGAAAATCTACAATACTTAAAAAGGATTTAAATCAAAAGTCACCGCATGATTGTCACAAGTCAGCATTAAAGCTCTCTTCAGAATCATACGGCTGTACAGTATCTGAGCTTCGGCCAGACCGTAGTTAACACTCTTATATTATGTGACTTTGTAATGTTGGAATTTTGAAATATGAGTATATAAGAATAAAAAATCCGTTAATCGTTGTTACACGTTATCTACACTACAGTTTTTTATATGGATTTCTGAAAAGGGTCCTAATTTTTTTACTGATGGTTAAATTGATTCTAGTGCAATATAGTAACCAATTCAGAGTGCGTTACACTCGCAGCAACCAACAATTTTCTAGGCAAGAAAATTGCTTTGGCCAAGAAACCAATTTGATGCTATCAAAGAAGAGCTGAAGAGAGCAGAATAGAGCAGAATCGACCAGACCATTGCGGACAGGACCTGACAGGCGTTGTTGTCAAAGGAAGAACTCTGACTATTTCATTACACTTTTTATTTGCAGAATTTTAATTAGAAAACAAAAGCGAAAATGAGCGTGAAAATTGTATAGAGAAAAAGTTGCACAAAGGCAGCGAAAGAAAAAATTAAAAATAAGAAGAAGAAGGAAAAGAGGAGGAAGAGGACGGACGTGGAAAAAGGAAAAGGAGCAAAGAATCAGACATAAAGTAGTAAAACTAGGAAAGAGCGTGTTCTTTGTTAGAGTTCAAGAGACAATAAAACATGAAGGACGCGATGGTGTGTCTGTGTTTGTGTGTGTCTGTGTCTGTGTGGTAGTGAGCTGTGCGGGGTGGGATGTCTTTCGGTATCCTCCTTGTAAAAGAATCATTTTCATTTCCGTTGACTTACTTTTGATGCTGCGGCGAGAGAAAAGAGTAAAAAACAAGCGGAGCAAAGAAAGAAAATCCTGGAAACAGCGTAAAAAAGTATATCTTTAAATTACATTGCAACAAAATGTCGTCGAACAAGGAAGGACGCGAACACACACACACACACACATACATACATACAGAAAAACCGTATATACTATTGTATATGTGAGTGTCTGAGATTTTATATTAATACTGCTGTTGTTGTCATTATTGATGTTGTTTTCGTTGTTGTTCTTGTTGCTTCAGTCCATAAACCATTTATTACTGTTATGCAGGCAGTCCGGCAGAACGAGGAAATCGGAATAAAAAATAAGAAGAAGCAGCATCGACAGTAACAACAAAAAGCAACACAATAAAAGAAGCTTCCACTTCAACTTTAAAAAAGTCATCCATTTTTGTGCGCTTCGCTGTTGTCCTTGCATTTAATCGAGAAAAAATATGCACATCATAAATTTTTATCCACCGACGACTTTTTTGATCACTTCTCTTCTACCTTCACTCCACTCTTTCACTCTCCTTTCTTTTCTTTTCTTTTCTTTTCTTTTCTTTTTTTCTCTTCTGTTGTTTTGTATTGTGTTTTTTGCCTATAGAATGTCTTCTTGTTGAAGTTTGTTCTTTCCCAGTCCTTATTTTTGTTCTTGTTGTTGTTGTTTTTTATTAATATTGTACTTATTATTGCTGTTGTTCTTGTTGTTGTCTTTATTGCTTACTTTGTAACTTTTTTCAATTTCGTGCGCTGAAAAAAGTAACAAAAAAACTAGAATCTTCTTTGTGATTAATTTATATTTTTTTCCTGTTTTTCTTTTTCTCCCCTATTTTTTTTTATTTTCTTCTTCCTGGACAAAACACTTCACTTGACAATTGAACGACTGTTTCAGTTGTTGTTGTTGGTGTTTTTGCTTTTGTTGTTGCAGTTATTATTGTTGATTGCGCTTTTTTATTGTTGTTATTGTCATTTGTTGTTGATGTTGGAGGTGAACTTATTATTGTAGTTATTATTTTTATTTTTTTTTTGCAAAGTTATTAAGTAAAGTTTTTGTTTTTGTTGTTATTGTTGCTGTTAATGTTGTTGTTGCTGTTGTTGTTGAAATTTTATTCTCCTTCTTCAATGTTTCCAACTTTTGCTGTACTTAATTTTTTTTGCTGATGTTGTTGCCTTTGTTTGTCTTTTTTTTATTATTGTTATTATTATAACTACAATTTTTTGTTTGTCAAGTTAAAGCTTTCACTTCTGTCTTTTCTCGGTTCTTTTTTCGGTCCGTTTTTTTTTATTTGTTCTTCCTTCGTATTTTTTGCTAATGAAAAAACAAGAAGTTTTATATTAAAATGCATTCTTTGTTTTTATTATAAAAAGTTTTCTAAATTCGAGGCTCTTTTCGTTTGGTTATCCTCTTTATTTTATTTTGACTTTTGAACGTGTTTCCGTTTTTGTTTTTTCAATTTAATTTTTGTTTTAAATTACGCCGAATTGTATATCAAACAACAAAACCAACATGGAAATTTTTTCCATTAGATTTTCTTATATTTTGTTTTTTTGTTTGTTCCTTGTTATATTTTATGGATAAGGGTCAAAGGGTAACCACCTTAACCACCTAAATTATGTTTCCTAATAATGTCCTAATTAATCTGAAGTTCGGAATGAAAAAAAGAATTATTTCTCAAAGATAACTTTATAGGAACTCATTTAATGAGGATTTTTACGGTCAGTTCTGATGTTTCATTTTGCTATGGTTTTGACTGGATAAACTAGAACAATAAACTAAAGAAAAATTCTGCTTAATAGATGAATGATGATATTTTTAAATATAAAAATATAATTTATAAAAATGACTCCCGAAGAACTCAAGAAATAACGAATAAAATTAAAGTCTGTAATAAATTATTAAAACTTTCTTCAACATCGCTTTGCTATTTTGGTCTATTCTGTATCCGAGGCATTAAATGTCTCTCTTTAATAGTCTTTAAATAGTCTTTAGTACATTCGGAAGACTGGGAAACACTCTTTGACTAAAATAAAGTTACTCATCAACTGAGAATACTTTCCTTTCCGTTGTAGCGTCCGAAACTGCCGCAAACTGGTAAATGATATGAATGAAAGACGCAGGTAATGAAAAACCGGATGAAAAGGATTACAAGGATGAAAATAAATGACTTTTCATGAGTCGGCAAACGATGACGACGAAAAATAAAGCGCCAACAACAACAACAACAACCGGGAAGAGTTGAGAGAGTTGGAAGATATGAAAGAGTCATAAGAGGTGATACAGTCGAATGAATGGAAAGGGAGCGAAGAGCTTTGGCAGTGCTTAGATTAAGAGTGAGTATGAAAGAGATAGAGAGAGGAAAATTAAAGAGAAATAGTGGGAGAGACAGAGTGGGGAGGATACAAAGAGTAAAGTAGTAATAAAGTTGAACAACTCATGCAAGGATTCAGTGTAAAAGACTGACACAAAACCACAACACAGACTCACAGAAAAACAAGCGTGATTGTATCGCTTAGAGAGAGAGCAAGAGAGAGAGGGAGAGAGAGAGAGACAGAGAGAGAGAGAGAGAAAAAGGGAAGCGTAGAGAAGATGTTGAGCGGAAGTTATGCCAGTAACAAGAGCAACCATAGAAAATAACTGTTATTTTATACAACACATGACTTAACTAACGAAGCCACTAACATGTGCAAAAGGACAATTAAAGGACATGACTTTAATTGGTTGTTGCTGCCCCAAAACGTCGCTAAACGCACCCGCTTGGATCTGGTTTATTTGGTTGGTGGAGCATTTTTGGCAAAAGTTTTCTTAGCCAAGCTTCGGAGGCGACAAGTTTAGACATTAAACTGTGCAAATGATTTTAATAACTAAATTAAATGAGCATTTAAAGGACTAAACATCCTGTTTAATGTGCAAATGAGTTTGTTGGTGCAACGTGTGGGGACGGAAGTGGAACAGGAAGGAAAAAGAATGAGGAGAGAAGAGAAAACGAGGAGATTCGAAATTCTACTGAAATTTTGCAAATTTAAAGAAATTTTGTAAATTTATCGAAATTTTTGATTCCAACAAAATTTCTCAATTTTAATGAACTTTTTAAACTTTGAGGAAAATATTATTCGAATTTTTATAATGAATATAATCATCGATAAAACATTTTTTCACGATTTTTTGTTTCTTTTTTTACTGGTATATAATATAGTATATTACTCTATATAATATATATATAATATAGATATTATACTATATAATATACAATATACGTCTATAGTAACTCACTATTTAAACAATATACACGTGTGAAACATGATCAATAGTGATATAAACAACAAGAATAATAATAGTACAACAACAACTACAATTAGCAAAAAAGTACTCAAAAAGTAGTGTGCAAAAAAAGTACAAAAAAAAGAAAACTTCTCCGGTTGCACAGAATGTAAAAGTAATGAAAATTATGAGCGCGCAAAAAATAAAAAAGAGCAACGATTCTGTTGAACAGGGAAAAATTAATAATGAGCAACGCAGGAATGAAGCTGAAATTCAACAGCCACAGAAACAGCAGCATCAGCAGCAGCGGCAAAATAGAAGGACAGCCAAGAAAAAAAAGAAGAAGAAGCTAACAAGAAGAAGCAAACATTTCAAAAAAACTCAGTTCAAAGGAGATGAAAAGCTAAAAACGTATTAAATAAAAATAACGGAATAAAAAGGGGAAACTCGTAAATTTGAAGCAAAAAAAGGGCAGAAAAATGCATCGTCAAATTAAATTAAGTAGCGTTCAAAAAGTTTATCCCGAAAAATTGCATTCAACGATTTATGTCCGGAAAATTCACAAAAATTCACAAACGACTTGCGAATGACTTCTAAAATTGTCACTCGTTTCATGTTATTTGACGACAAGCAACCCAAAAAAACACCGCCCAAAAAAAAGACGAAGATTATTCTCAACAAATTAAGCTACTCGAGAGCTCGAATCTGTTCCACTTTTTGCACCTTTGAACAGATGTTGCACTCGCCTCGAACAACAAAAACACGCTCTCGCACACGCTTTTAGCAGAAAATGCATTTAGCAGGAGTTCAACAAACCGTTTTAACAACTTTACAACGCTGTCAGGAGCTTTAATTGAACTGTCAGTTGTTGCACTTGATGTTTGACATCAGCAACACCAGCAACAACACCAGCAACAGCAACAACACCAGCAGCAATACAGAACAACAACGATTACAAACAACAAAAACTAGCAATTATCAACAAAAAGTTTTGTGAACACGTCTGTTAGAGGGTGAATATGTGTGTATTTGTGTGTGTGTGTTTCACTGTGTTTGTGACGTCCAAAGTTTTCCAATTTGCACTCAATAAAAAAACAAACAAACCAATTCACACAAATTTCAAGCAGATCAAAATTGATGAAATCTCCTTTTGATAAAACTTCAAGGATCTAAAAAAAAACGAAACATAAAAACTTGTAACGAAATCAACGATTAAATAAAATAGAAAACAACTAAAACTAAGACTGAATGACATAAAATTAAATTAATAACTAGAGTAAAACAATTGAAAGAAAGAAAAATAAATTAAATTAAAATAAAATTGAACAAAACAAAATAAAATCAATTAAAATAAAGTTCAATAAAATATAAATAAAAATAAAATAATATAAAATAATATAATCCATGAAAATTCTCCATAAGAATTCTACCGACGCCAGTTGGTCTCTATATCGGTGATTCTTAGGACAGGACAGAAAATGAGAGTCCAGCCATCCTTTCCTTTTTGTCCTTTTTGTTTGTGAGTGTGTGTGTGCATGAGTGCGTTTCTGTGTCAAAGTGTTTGTCGGATTATTCTAGGCAAATTGTTTGCTGATACCGTCCGTTCCTAGAAGTGGAGTAACCTGTTTCTTTATATCATGTCCCATCCCATCTTCTCATCAGCGACAAACGAACGAACGATAGTTTGAGGATTTCGGCGAACGAAGAAGGAGTGAAGAAGAGATGAAGGATTCAAACGCAAAGAATGACTCTTTGGCATGATTGCGTTGTTGACGTTGTTCGGATAGGATGAATAGAAGCAGTACTTTGAGGGAACAAGAAGATAGGCAGCCAGGGAGAGGGTAAGGATAGGAGTCACGGTGGAAGTCAGGGAGGAAGTCAGGGAGTGGGTCAGGATAGGAGTCATGTTGGAAGTCAGGGAGTGGGTCAGGATAGGAGTCATGGCGGAAGTCACGGAGTGCTTCAGGAAGGGATTTCATTGGATGGGGTGATATTCTAACAAGTGTTGGCGAGAGAGCAAATAATTTATTGCTATTCATGTCATAAGTTTTTGACACATTCATCAATCAACACATCATGGCAATTGAAATCATTGAAAGAAACGGGAATAACAAAACACACACGCACACATCCATGCATAAACACACACACATACAACGCACATGTACATACATCCGAGCACAGTATCAATTGAAAAAATATAGAAAATGAGGGTGTTGAAGTCGATGCTGTTCGTTTCCTTCGAGGAGTCGTGGTTGGAGGATTCCTTCCTGAAGCGATGCTGTCAAAGTTTATTGTTGTATTTCCTGTGTATTTGACAGCTTGAACTTCAATAAGTTGTTGATTGCTTTTTTGATAATAATAATAACGGATTTTCTTTCCTCAACAGCGAAAGTTTAATTGTTGTTGTTGTACTTATTGTTAGTTTATGTTGCTTTAATTAAAAATCAACTCCGGAAAGAAAAATTAATTAATTTTCAACATAAAATAAAGAATAAATGAACATAAAAATAATTCTAGAAACAATATATTATAAGAAATGATTTAATTTTGTATCTTTTGGATTTTAAACAAATTTTGTATGAAAAAAGAAGTTTTCTGAATTCATTATAAATGTAGGATGAGCCCTAAACCATGGTTCCAATATAAAGTAACGTTCTCTAGTTTTATTCACTTAGCACACTGTATTTGTCCATTTAATATTGAATAGAGTTCAACCGATAAGGTTTAAATAATACAGTTTTGTGTAATTATTCAAAATACAAATAAAAAATAATGTCGCAGCTTAGCGGCTGTTCAGGTCCACGTTCGTCGTACTACTGTTTTCTTGTTTTGTCTGATCGTTTGTCTTCGTCTTATGGTCGGCAGCTTCGTGTCCTCGGTCGTGAGATAGCTCCTACATAAAACTGGAACTCTTTCTTTTTTTTTGCATTTTAAAATTTTAATTATTTTATAGCTCATTAAAGATTTATTTTAAAAAAACTTTAAAGAAATCGTAAGTACAGTTAAAATATCGCCAATTTGCAAACACTGGCAGCACTGTAGGTCATTTCGAGTATTTTTACATATATATTATTGCTGCCAGTGCTGCCAACTCAAGCAGTCAACAACAATTTGTTCAGTTGAGAAGAAAGCTAAAGGTACACAGAACAATAAAGATTGCAACAACAATAAATTAAGATTTTATGGTGATGGAGTGGCAGCTGCAAGAAAGGGGGAAGGGGAGGGAAGGATGCACAGAAACAAAGGACTCTGTAGTGCATCCGTGAACCCTGTCAAAAGAAACGGAAACATTTTTTACATGTTTTACGTAACTCTTTACGTTGCACTCATGCCACGACATCGACAGTTATTGAAAAATAAGCCACATCTTTTGTTTCGAACGAGTTCCATTTTCAGCAACAACAACAAAAGACAGCCGACAATAACAGCAACAACAACAATAGCAGCAACAACAACAATAGCAGCAACAACAACAGCAATAACAGTCGACAACAATAACAACAATCGGCATAAAATGGCAAACAAAGAAAAAAATACAACAAGTTCACCGTGCAACATCACATCGTAAGAACACAAACATCAATAAAAGGCACAAAGGAACAAAGCTACTCCGATACTCACAATACTCGAAGTACTCACGGAGTACCCGGTGTACTCTGAGTACTCAGCCATTCATCTCCCCAGACCACGAAACATTACCAACTTCATGCCGCACCGGAGCCCATTACAACAGATACGAATAGTGTAACAGTTGTCTCCACTCTGACGCTTCGTCCTTCATCCCGCCGACCCCCTGGCTACCCTGTCCGACCGCCTCCTCTGTCGATGACCGAGTTCTCGATAGCAAGCTATTAAATAAGAAATTGAAATCGGCGGTTTTTAACGATGGCGCTTTTATTTCTTTGTTTGTTTTTTGTTTGCTTCTTTTATTGTCCTTATTTTGGTCTGGAAAAAGGAACACTCTACCGTTCTGCTAGATATTAAATTTCACATCGAATAAAGAAAAGAATTGCTTTAATAAAAAGACAAAAAAGAGGAAAGAGATTCCGTTTCAGAGAGGAAGAGAATGGAACAGGATTGCGATTGGGGAGGATTTTAAATTCTTGAAATGCTTTAAAAATAGACCACATTCTATAATCTCTGATTTCAGTCTCATTTTGTCTAAGGTTTAAATTCTTAAAATATACTAAAAATTCTTCAAATTTTAAAGCAGCTTAAAATTAAACCATTGAAGCAACAACAAAACATTGTGTGATATTGTGTAATATGAGTTCAAAATAAGAATACAAATATATTGCTTGTTATTTTAAACACATACACATTCCATTAACATATCTCACCCTCCCCTTTCCTCTTCCTCCTCCTCCATACACCCTCCATTCACCATCCCAACCACACTCTGAAAAAATAGAATTTCAATAAAATTTGATGAATTGATTCCATCATAAAAATTGAAAGAATAAACAAACTCCTCCGAATCCATGTTGATGTATTAAGAAAACAAATAAACAAACGAGCACAAAAGATTAAGCAAATAAAAAAGAAGCGAAAAAAGACAAAGGAAGTTGGATAACGAATAAAAAGGAAAAAAAAAGACGAATAAAAACCATCGAACAACGAAAATCTGTAGAAAACACTCACGTCATCAGCTGGGCGTCATTTTTTGCGTTGGATATGAAAATCTTTTGTAGCCGCAGCCTGAAAGTAGACAATCTTAAAATGTTGTCTGCCAAATCAACAAAACAAACACTATTTACAACTCAACTGAATTTAAAGTAGTTTTGCATTAAAAGAATATTATTGACGGTCAGTTGAGCAAATGATTGTTATTTTTGTTGTTTATTGTTGTCGTTTGTTTGTCTTTATTTCTCTTTTTATGAATTGTTTTATTATACAATACAATTTTTACATAATTCTAAATCAATCTTTGAATAATTTGATAAAGTAAATTTAGAAATTTTGTTGGTTTTTTTTTTAGTATTCAACATCTTCCGGAACAATACAAGTCATTAAATATTCTCTATCCTGTCTTTCTTCTCCTCGCCCTCTTTCTCAGTATTACTCTCATCTCTCTCTCTCTCTCATCTCTCTCTCTCTCTCTCTCTCTCGCTCACTCTCTGTCTTCGCTCTCTGTTTGTGTGTTTCTAAAGAAGCTTAGAATAGCAGCTCGTTAAAATCTGTTCGTACAACTAATTTCTGTCAGGTTAACATGGCCAAAAACTTTCAATTAACTTCTCTTAGAAATCTCACAGAAATTTTATGCGTAAACTTTTGATCAGAAACACCGCACAACACAAAACCGAAAGCAAATTAAACAACAAACTACGAACAACCAACAACAGAGAAGTACAGCGAAATGTATTCAACAACAACCTTGATAACAACAACAGCAACAACATGAATTCAAAATGCACACACATATACACACGTACACATACACACACAAACAATTACACAAGGACACTCATTAGCAAATGCAAATTAGTAACGAAACTTAACAACAATAGTCAAGTGTTAAGGAAGTTCTTAATTTTCTTTTATTTTCTTTTCCTTTGCTCTTCCTCGTGTACTTCTTTTCTGTTTTGTGTTTCTTTATTTAACGGTATTCTTGTTTCTTTGTGTTTCTTTTTTTTTCCTTTTTTGTTTAATTTGTTTTAACCACTTTTTAGTTAGGAAATAAACTCAACTTCGAACACTTCCTGTTCACGCAAAGTATAAAGGAAAATAACAACAACAACAACAACATTAAACACAATAGCAAAATGACGAATAACAAGGATAGCAACAACAAAAAAAACAACAATACTTACAGTGGCACAAAAATAAAAAGAACAACAACAACGACGGCAAAAGAAGCCAAGAATACAGAAGCCAGGACGTAGCGTAAAAACTTTAAACAAATTCATCGAAAAGTTAAGCAAACAAGTGCAGCAAAAGCAGCAACAACAACAATAACAACAACAACAACAATAACAATAGCTGGTTGAATAACATCAGAGTACCATCAGCAGCATGAACATGAGCAACTGAGGCAACAACAACGGCAACAGCAACAACAACAGCAACAACTTCATGCAATGGAAATTTTGTAAGTGAAACCACGTTGGCTGAGTGAGGCAAAAGCAATACAAAAACAACTACAACAACAACAACAACATTAAAAACAACAATCGAGTAGAAGACAACCAAAAGGAGATCCTTTTTTTGGGAGGGGGAGGGAAGCAGCACATTAAGTAAAGCAACGCGAACTTCTGAACGATGCATTGTTATATTATGCTTGTATTAAAGAACTGAAGAAGACTAACGATGAGTGGATATCTCCTTCCTTCTCTCTCTCTCTCTCTCTCTTATTTTCTGTCCCTCTCTCCCTCACACGCTCTCTCTTTTTCGCTGTTTACTTCGCTCTATGATCCACTTCACATGCAATGCAATCGGCGGAAAGTGAAACTTTGAAAACTTTTTGTGTTGCATACTTTTTGGAGCGGCCAAAAAAGTTCGAACAACCTACACACCCCGAAGTGAAGACATGACTACTAAAGGGAATGAGAAACAAAAGCAAAGGAAGAGTGAGAAGATTAAGAAAAAGAATGTGGATAAGAGAAGAAAAGAAAAGCGAAGAAGAACAGAAGATGTAAAGCACTCACTTATAATGCACGCAGCGCATCGACTGATACGGAGAATGTTCGGTAACTCATCCGTTCATCTGCTCCATTCGTGTGTTTTGTGCCCGTTCCTTGAGATGTTGCACAGGCTCCCGATTCGTGTTGCACTTGTGCGTGTTACCCGTGCGTTGTCTATTATGCCACTCTGCCGTCGTCAAGTTTATTATCCGAGCACGTTAATCCACCATTCAGCCGAGCACATTTCGAACTTCCTGTTCGAGTTGCATGATTAAAAGTTTTCAAATCCCTCACAAAGCAAGCAACCCAGGCAACGAAGCCATTGCAACCAAATGCAGAAGTACGAGAAGAAAAACGAAAGAAAGAGAAGAAAAAAGAAGGGAGGCGAAGAACTTCAAGAAAGAGAAAAACAAAAGAAAACTAAACTAAACCAAACCGAAGCGAAAAGTAACAAAACCGAAGAGAAACCGAAAAAAATAACTGTAGCATTAAGAAAAACTTACAGAAGCAGTAACGTCTTAAAATTAGACTGAATCCCACAGAAAGCAGTAAAAAAACCCTGAAAAAAATACTGGAAAAGAAAATCGAAAACTTCTTCTCATTCAACTTCTGTGCAAAAAGTTGCAGTCACAAAAGTTTACCATTCTACGTGGCTTTTGCATCAGCAGCAGCAACCGAACTCAAGTTGATGCGGTTACTGCAAAAACGCCTGCTGATGGTGGGTTGGTTTGGCGAAGGGAGGGGGAGGGGGGAGTGGCGAGGTGGCAGAGGGGAGAAAACCTTTTCTAAGCCTTTTCTTGGATTTCGCTCGAAAGTGACAAAAATAATGATTGCCATTCTAACAATCATTACAAGAAATCTGAAATTTGATGCTGCTAATTTGAACCAGACACACAAAGAGAGAGGAAGGGGGAGAGAGAGAGAGAGAGAGGGAGAGGAAGCAAGTCTTGTGGGAGACCTATTAAATTAATTACAACGCATATGTCATAGTGATGAGTAACACGACGTCGAGCAATTAAAAAGTTTCATCTTTGTCACTTTGCAATTCGTTTAGAAATTTTGACATTTTAAATTATCTATCTCAGAATCTATCTTGACATTATTTATTAGAATTTATGGAAATTCGTTATTATTTGAAAGTCTCTAAAAAGCATTACACTGAAATTTCTTTAAATGATGGAATTCAGTTCAGTCTTCAAAGTCGTTAGATTTTCAAACAACGTTAAATTATGAAATGTTCGTTAAAATTCGAAGTTTTGAAATTTTAAAAAAAAATTTGTTTAATTCTATAAATTTACTACTTATAACATTTTTGCTATATTTCGTTAAATTTCTAAACAGTCTTTAAGCCTTGAAATTTTGTTGAATTATGAAATATTCTGTAAAGTTTTAAAAACTAAAAGTTTTAAAGTAAGAAAAATCCTCGGAGTTAAAGTTGTCGTTCAAATTTTTTTAAATTTTGTTAAAAAAATATTATAATTTAATGAACTCGCGGCCGAGAGTTCCGTTTTCTTTTGACGTCGGCGCTCTCGCTTGTTGTATAAGCAATTGTTTTATGATCAGCCGGCTGGCTGCGCGTTCCTTCACTCTCTCGCCCTGTTTCCATCCCTCTTTCCCCCTCTCTACATCCGCTCTTCCATGCCTCTTGTGGAGGTTGTTGAATCCTTTCCTCCTTCATTCCTTTCTTAATTATTTCCATGCTGTTTAATACTCTGTCTGCTGTGCAAAGCTAAGTTTAATTTTGCTTTGTTTTTGGTTCCTTTGTTTTTCACGTTGTTGTTGTTTTTCATTGCACCGCACACATCACATTATCATTTTCACATAAATGAAAATGGAAATGAAAGTCGCGGTTGGTTGTTGCTCTCTGCAGTAGAAAATCGTGCATTCTAACAGGACCAGAGGGCCTGCCAGAACCAATCCTTGTTAGCGAACTCACCCACCCCCACCGCGCACAGTTCTCTCTCTCTGACTCTCTCTTCACCTCATTTTGCTTTGTATTCAGTTTACTTGGCTTAGTTGAAAGGTTTGCCGTGTCCTGTCGCGTCGCAGTCTACGTTCGCCTGCGGATTACTCCTTGTTAAGTCCGAGACTTTCGCGTTCTCTTCGTACCCGGCTGTGTTTGTGTTTTTGTGGCGCTGCAGTAATTCCAACTGCATGAAAAATTCAACATAATTATTAACATTGTTCACCGCAGAGACGATTTTCAGGACACTCTGCGGTTGATTATATTGAATTTGGCGATCCTGCTGCTGCTGCTGCTCCCCTGGATGGCCGAATGGCTGGCTTGTTGCTCTCACCATTGTTGCTGTTGTGCGAGGAGGGGCTTTTAAATGGACAACAAGTCGAGCGGCAGGGGACACGGCAGCCCTACAGAAGTTGTTACAAAAAGGACATCATTTTGTCGGCATTTTTATTTATGTTCTCATTAAAAATAATAAAATCCCACGAAAGCCGAAGACAAAAGCAACCTGTAAGAAAGGGAAACAGGGCAATTTTGCATTACTTCACAGGCAGGAGGGCCCAGGAATCTTCTGTTTTCTTCTCTCCCCTCTTTTCTACACCGTTTTATTTCTCTTCCTTTTTTTCACTTACTTCTTGCCTTCTTTCGTTCGCTTGTTGTAATTATTATTTAGTGTTATGACTGTGTAATAAAATATTTATATTTGTCCCCGCCCCCTCCATTGTCAACACTCACCCCACCCCCTTCATTATCACAAATCTTGTTTTTTTTTTTTTTGGGTGAAAAAAAAAAAAAACTTCAACACTTTGAAGCTGTTTATTTTTCTTCCTGTTTTTTCACTTAGCTTAAAAATGTTACCACCTTTAAGAAGCGTGCGAAGATTTTCTTGTTCTTCTTCTTCTTCTTCTCGAGACTCTCCCCCTCTTCGTAGAGTTGTGTTGCTCCATTAGGCTCAGCATATAAACAGCGCCACCTGCTGTCTGTTGTAGTTATTTAAACAGCCTACAAACGGTGGGTGGAAGGTTAGTGGAGGGCGGTGAGTCGGGGGGCGGGGTTGGATTGCTTGATTTGTGTGTGCAGTGTGAAAAATGGAGAAACTCTGATGAATGTTCGTCGAGGGAAACGATTCAGGGAACCATTTTCGACGTCCTTCCGAAGAAGGAGGAAAGGAAGGCAGGACGGATGAAGGGAAGAAGGACAAATGGATGAAATAATGAGCAACAGTGTGAAATACCTAAAAGAATTATAGCCTCAACATCAGATTTAGTGTGTTTTTTAATGATGTGAACTTAAATTTTATGAGGGTCTTAAAAGGTCTTAAATGAGGTTTAAATATTTCAATGTTCTTGGTTTGGAACTTTTTTAGGGTAATTTTTTTTAATACTAACATTTCTAAATACTAAAACTATGCATTAACCATTAATTATCAATTATTTGAATTTTAAGAATTATATTTTATTTAAGTTCAATTTTGTGACGTTTTTGTATATAATATTTATTTATTTCCAACAATAGGTCAATAGAAGAGTCAATGCAATAAAGGTACCAATATGAAGCTTATACAAACATTTCTAGAACCTTCTAAATATTTGGGTTGAGAAATTGGCCCATTGTTTATGCAAAACCAATGGATTTTTCATAAACAGCATGGCCAAGTAATCAAGTCCAATAATAGGCGTGGTCCGCCCCTTATTACTGTACACACCATATCACAATGGTATTTAATAATTTTTTTTTTTATTAATTTCTAAGGTTTTTTGATTAATCTTAGTAATGTTTCTCAAGAGTTGTTATTTAATCCGTACAAATTAAATTTTAAAAAAGAATTCTAAGTCTGATCCCTGCCGATTTGCTTGAAAATATCCTTTACCCATCACACACTGTACGAAACTTTTTTATATTATACAACAAAGGCATTTATTTAGTAAAATATTTTAGGAAAAATTTCATCAAATTATTTGGAGTAGGAAACATGATAAAATGTCTTTGTTGCTGATGTTGTTATTGTTGTTGACGATACTTCAAACAACAAAGTAGAAAATTTAATCAATCTGACTCACTTCCAAAATTTTCTCTAAGAAGAGAATAGAAAATAAATAAGGAAAGGATACAAAAAACAGCTTTAGCAACAAAGAAGTTTACTTCAGGTAGAAACAAAGCACCGAAAAAGAACAAGAGAAACGGATTTCGTTGGATGCCTGAAATTCACGTAAATCAAGAGAATTAAGCGCAATCGATGCCGGAACCCAAACATTTACAGAAATCCTTTTGCTACACTTTGTAATACAACGGAAATTACTTACTTTCATTTGGGTGAGCAAGTAAAGGCGAAGAGGGAGGAAAAGTGAGTGGGAGGAAAAGAAGGAGCATGGATCATACAGCCTGATGTGAGTGTTTGTGTGTGTGTGTGTGTGTTTGTTTGTGGGACTGATTGCAGGTAAGCCGCCACTCCTCCGATTGCTGACAGCGGACGATTGCTGTGCAAATCCTTTAAATTGGTTTATCTGCTTGTGTTTTGACGCCAGTTTGCAGTGTAGTCGAAACTGTTGCCGACTTCAAACTAGTTTCCGCCCTCCTTCGCCATGATTCTCTATTCTCTTGACTGCAATATTGCTTGAGTTCCTGATGCTGCTGCTGTTGCTGCTGCCGCTTCTGTTGTTTGCTTACCTTCCACAGAACGTAAACGAAATTACGTGGAAATCATTCATTCATTCATCCATTGAAACGTGGTATCCTTGGAATGAGTGAGCCACATCCGCAGCCGCATTCATCTCTCATTCGTCGGTTCGTTTTTCACTGGGTTCTGGTGTGCTTCTTCCAGCCCGCAAATATTATTCACCCGGGTATCATTAGTGTTTATTGCGGTTGCTTCTCGGTACTCAATATTGTCCGGCACGTTGCGGCCCAGCAGCAGCCAAGAAGCAGTAAAGATTTTATATTGCTCCAATCTACGATGTCTCGCTGCCAAACTAAGTGCTTAAGTGCTTTTGTGGTGGCAACAAGAATGCTAAAATATGTTCTTGGGTACGGAATCACACGAGAAAAACCGAAGGAATTCGTTTACATCTATAAATCCAATAGAATAGAGCTACTTACAATTTATTTCTTTAAAAGTGGAGAAAATATATCAAGTGTAGTAGTTAGTTAGGAAGTTCCTCAAAGGAAAGCTTAGTTTCGTATTGGCTCACAACATTGAGCTATTATTATAGGAATTGTGAGAGTATATATTTCCTTACTTCATATAAACTCTTTTCTGATTCAATTATAAATAGACAATAATCTCTTTAATAAAATAACTTATTTTAAGGATAAATCACGTTAATTCCATGAGTTACGATCTCAAACAAATAATCCTAAATCTGGTAGCATTCTCAACGGCATACAAATAAATAAATTAATACCATAAAACATAGATAAATATATATAAATGTCCGAACTAAAAAAAATGCCATTTAAGTCGGTGTGATGTGAAAAAAATTACTACAAATTTTTTTATGAATCCTCGCTTAACGTCAAGTGTTCTACCGTGTGCTGGGAGTCTGGGTCACGCATGGCTTGCGTGTGTCACGTGTGGGCGGATTCCAACAACAGCGAGAGAAGACCGCCCACACAAGTACATGGACTCTGGCAGGCGCAACACTGCGTCGCTGGTCGTCCTGTGATGCATGCTGAGTCGGATGTTAGTTTATTTCCACTCACTCCATCCAGCGACTGAGTGTGTTCATTGCTAGTATTATTTTACGTCTGCTCTATCTTTTTTACGCTCTCCATCTGTTGAATAATGCCACTTTATATAGAGGTATTCTTAAAGCACTTAAAATTGCTGCTAAATGACCCGCTCTGCGTGAGATTTATTTAAACGTTTCATGCAGAGATTTTAAAAGTCCCAAAGTGATGATATATTACAAAAATGAAGAAAGTAATAAAGAGGACACACGTAGAGGTTTCACAAAACTTGCTCCAGTGATGTCAAATTTTGAGAGCTAAAAGACATTACATTTATATCTTAATTTTCAAACTGAAATTTCAATAAAACTGTGAAATTCGGTGTGTAGAAAGTCCCTTCGTTAACACAGCTATCTACAAAAGTGCACCGGTTTAGCTACAAAATTAACTAATAATTTCGTACTTGAAAATAAATGTTCAGTTTTTCCCCCCTTCTATTTTCCTTTTTATACTCACAATTCATAGAAATAAACTAAGATTGATGGCCAGCATTTACTCATACCCTAAAATATTTATCAGTAGACGGACTTCTCTAAAATTGAAGTTCAACCTCATCCTTGAATGACAACCTCAGGTTTGTGGGTGCTGATTATTCTCTCTAACAGAGCAGAGCTTAAAAGCACGATGATTGCCTTAACATCATGTTGAGGAAGAAGGAGAGAAAGGGAAGAAAAAGAAGCAGGCGAAGTTAAAAAAGCAGAGAAAGAAAAACACACAAACCAAGAAAAACATTTGATGTTTTTCCACCTGCTGGGAATGTGGCTTAAATTGCAGAGTTGTGTGCTTTTTTCGTTCGCTTTTTTCCCAAAAAAGACTGCACGAAAATTTTTAACTTATCTCATTTCTTTATTAGTTTTTTTTATAATTTTTTGCTTCTATTTTTGAAATCCTTTGAGGAAGCTTCTCCAAAGAAATCGAAAGACTGACAGATGCAAATATTATGTTTGTTGTTGGGTTACTAATGCTGATGCTATAAGAAGGAGCAGTAGAGGAACAACAACATTATTCTGAAGTTACTGCTCATAAATCTAAAAACAAATGCACAAAAAACACATTCAGATGCATAAACAGCATGAATGGACACAAACATAAACACACAGACACACGGAGAGGAAGAGAGAGAAAAAGAGTGAGATGGATAGAGAAAGATAGAGAGGAAGACTCCATAGAATATGAAGTTCACGAGGAGCGTCTGCTCCATCAAATTATGACATCAGCATTGACTCCAGCTTGAATTCTCGAGGATGTGGTAAGGAAAACTTGAATGCTCTTGACTGCAGCTCCTCCCAGTTTTAATGGAAACTCGGACGTATTTCATAAATAATTCCGTTGATTTATGAAAGCTTCTTCCATCCATTAATTTAGGGTGCACAAAACGGATGCAAGCTCTTCCAAGGATCAATCATGGAGAAAATCAATATTTTTAAAAAGCACAATTTTTCAGATACAAATTTTGAAAATTTTTACTTTTAAAGTTAAAAGTAACTTTTAACTTTTAAAATAAAAATTAAAGTCCTTTGTCGCTCTCCCTCTAAATCAATTTCATCCTCTTTCCGTTCCTCCCTCCCTCTCTCTCTCTCACTCTCTCTCTCTCACTCTCTCTCTCTCTTCTCTCTCTCTCTCTCTCTCTTCTCTCTCTCTCTCTCTTTCGTTCTTTTGCTCCTCTCTTCACGCCTTTTGCAATCATCGCGACTGCATTTAATGCAATTTTCATTAACTGCCGCACTTCATTCGACGACAGCCTGAATCCTGGCCGCTTTCGGTTGTCCTTTCGTACGACAGTCGAAATGAAACGGGACTCACGTTTCCCGGCCTCGGAACTCTTTTGCAAGTTTTTTATGTAGAACCGAGCCTTGTGACCAGACCATCCTTATATCCTTCATCGCTGCATCCAGCGACTCCCAAAATTTATGCATTTCGATCAACGGTAAGAACTTAATACAGTTATGCAAATTAAGCGACCTCCTGTAGCAACACCGGGCGGTTTCTGGGGCCATTCGGGGTATCCGAAAACAGCAAACAACAGGTAGATGAGATGAGCACCTCATATAGACAGAGAAAAAGAGAGAAAAATCGTGAAAGAAAGAATGAGAGGAAGAGAAAGGTGGAGAAAAAGAGAGAGAGAGGAAGAGTAAAATAAGAGACAGAAAATAATAAAAATTTCGGGAAGAAATTCATTACAAAAGAAATGAAAACCAAATAACCAAAAAAAGCGGATTCAAAAAATTGCAAACTCTGCACAACAACATCAGTGAAGATGTAAGAGAGCTGCACATCCGCTTCCGAAACATGCAAAATTCATATCCTTTTTCATTAGCCGAGGCCCAACTGGTGAATGAATAATGTTCAAAAAGGGAGAAAGCAAAGAAAAACAAATCAGAAAACAGCAGAAAAGAACAAGAAACAAAATGAGAAGAGTACGAACAAGAGAAAGAAAGCAAGAGAGAGAGAGAGACAGAAATTAATAGAAACAACGTTTTGCACGTAGCTAATGTTAATGTCACACAGGGGAGGGGGGGGAGAGGGGGCAGTGACACAAAAACAACAAAGCTAATAATAACAACAACGAGTAGTATTTTTAGCAAAAATTCTACGTGAAAAATATAATTTTTTTATTTCAACTGAGGAAAAAATGTAACAAACAGTGCAGAAATCCTGCAGCCGGAAGTCGTATGAAAGCCATAAAAAATGCAAACGAGAAGCTGCAAAAAACAAGCATCAGGAGCTGCTGAGGAAGGACCAGAAGCTGAGAATCGCGCCCGCTAACTTTTATATAACATTTCAAGCCGCTAGTAGCAAGCAACAAGCGCCCACAGAGAATTTCTGGGACAAGGAAGAAAGCACACAAGCACACTCTCTTCCTCGCTCTCTCCCTCTCTGTCTCTCTTCATAAACACACACACAAACACCATTATAATTCCAAGATAGTCGCCTCAGCGTGCCGCTGCGTCACAACAGCGACACAACACAAGTTTTTTATGCTTTGTCAGCGACTTCCACCTGGAGACTCCATGTGAATACATCGCCCTCACCTGCTACTTCATCCTCAGCCTCCTCTCTCGCCCTGGCACCATCCCATCGCTTTGCCATCAACCTCAGCTCCATGTCCTGTCGTTTCTTGTGTACGAGAAAATGCTTGCACGACTTTTATGCAACGTTAATAAAGTGAAATTCCACGAAGACGCCGAGGCAACAGCAACAATGGTCCTCCCTCGGGAATACTTTCACCGTACATAAGCCAGAAGCCAACCGAGGATGGTGCGCCAGGTGCTGCTGCAAATCCTGTGGTGTTTCTGAAGGTCCTTGTTGCAGTCGTAGTTGGCAATTTAAAATTGCCAATATTGATTTATTGTTGTTGTTGTTGTTGTTATTACTAGAAAATGCTATCGTTGTCGACGTTGTTGGTCTTTCGGTTGTCGTTGTTGTATTGTCGTTGCTGTTGTTGTTGTTGACTTCCCATACGAATTCGCAGCCGCATTTTTCACTTAGATTTCTTTTTCTACATTCTTCTCTTCCATTTTGAGCCACTTGAAATTTCAAAATAAGCTGTAGGTTTAGCAGAACGACGTCTCGATTCAGAGAAGGTGTTGGATGCGGGAGGTGGAAGAAGGAGGGCGACCAGGGGCGCTGGGACCCAAGCGAACACATCGCTTCAGTGGGGCATGTAATTTATTACCCTAGTTTATTTTAGCTTAACGACTTCCTCGGAAATGTTGAGTCAATTTCGCGCCTTTTTTGTGCAAACAGCAAGAACAAAAATAACACCAAAAACAACAGAAAATAAATGAAAAAATTTTTAAAAGAATACATATAATAACTACAACACTTATTAAATTTATTTCTCATTCTTTAACATTCGGAACAAAAAACACTTTAAATTATAGCAAAAGTTTTAAATTTAAAACAGCGACATGAAAATTTATAAAAATTAAATGTTTTAAAATAGAAATTAAAAACTTCCGAAATTCAAAACTTTGAAATTATTTAAAGTTAATTTAAGGTCAACCTAAGGTCAATATTTTCAATTTTTCAAAATAATTAAACACTTAAATTTTTAATATTAAATTTAAGTAAAACCAAAACTCACTTTTCATCTTTTTGTTTCAGGTAACATGAAGTGTTTTTTTTATCCGTTTCCCGAAACACTTAAAAAGTAAGTTCGACGATTTGTATGTTTCGAAAGGATTCATTTGAGGAAAATATTTCACAAAACTCCGAAACTCAAAGACTTGAAAAATAAAACAAAATAAATTGTTGATATAAATGCAATAAATTACCGTACAACGTTTCGCAATAATTTTTCAATTTCCACAAAATTTCCGTCCGCTTGAAATGGTAAAAAAATGAAACTCCTCTTGATAAATAGAAAAAGTGGCTGGATAACACGCAACGTCCTGTTTTTCTTTTATTCTCATTCAGATTTTAGTTTTATATAAAAATCATTTTTCTTAACGACGATGAAGGATCGCCGCCATCGCCACCGCAGCGTTGAGTTCCGCTCCTTTACATCACATTCATTTTTCATCGAGTTGGAAGATTTTCAAGATTAATTGATTTTTCCTTCGCTGCTCTGTGCTGAGTTTCATGTGTCCTTGATATGATCACTGCTTCCATCAGCAACATTATTATCAGTATAATAATCATCACTTCCATCATCATTGCTCTCATCATAATCATTCCTATCAGCATTATCCTCATCATCAATATTCCTATCCTCATTATCGTCATTCTCATTATCTTCATTATCATTCCCATCAACATTATTCAATATCATTAGAATCATTATCAAGAACAGATTTTAACGATTGTTCGCAAATTTGAAGCATCATTTTAGGAGGTGTAAACTATTCGTTGATTTCCTTGATTTTCAAAATAATTTTTTTTTATTGAATAAAATAATTTGCATTAAGTTAAGTTGAATACAATAATTTGCATTAAGTATATGTGTGACCTTTGCGAACAAATATTTTCCCTAAAAAAACTAACGCCCTGTACGATACCCAAGCACTCTGTATCCCTTAAGATTCTATTAAAATACGCTTATTTTCGTTTATCCTTGAAAGTCATTTAAAGATATGGAAAATACTATGAAGTACTGAAACATCAAAGGGTTAGGGGATTACGGCATACAAGCAAATACCACGACAACAACAACATAGAACAACAACAACAATAGAACAAGCTATAAATATAATTGGACATAAATTACAAATGTAAGAAATAACAAGAGATAATTAGCTTTATACTTGAAGTCATTCTCTGAAGCGCATCTCTCAAATGAATACCAGAACATTAAATTTAAGAATCTCTGAGGAATACTACGGGTACCATTTTAAATGGGATGTGAATGCGATGTGGTGGTTTGGTGGTGGAGTGCGGGGGCGGATGGTACTGAATTGTAAATGCTACAGTCGATGTTTCTTTATTATTTGTTTTTTTCCGTGGTCTATTCTTAGGCTTTTAACTTTCACTTTAAATGAAAGAGAAAGTATTTAAATACATAGTTGATAGAGTAGAGCAGAGAGAGAGAGAGATAGAAGAGGAGAAGGAGGAGAAGGAAAGGTAGGGACTATAATGTTAAGAAACTCCTTGATTTATGTGAAAATTATGTACGAATGAGAGATGCAAACATTTTAATTGTATTCTGAGAAGCTCTTGTAAAAGTATATGTATACATATATAAATGTGTATGTATGCATAGAGATAATATTATTTTGGTGGAATTAATTAAACAGGACATTCAATACAGGACATTCTACTCACAAACGAATTCAGTATTTTATGGTATCGTATCCTTGTGTATGGAAAACGGAGTCAAACTGAAGGAAATGTGTATAATTTTTATTATACTCATTAAGGATTGGTTTGTGGACATTGATTAGGGTAGCTTTGGTAATAAAAACCGTATTAAGAGTTGGGACAGTGTCTCAATTTGGCATTTTGTGAAATTTATTTTGTTGGGAAACCGTAATCGGAAGTTTATGCTATATTATGCATAATTCTCTCCATTTTATTTACTCCCTCATTCTATTCGATATTCTAATATTCTAGATAGGGGCGTAAAGCATATTTCAACAGGATGACAAAGACCATGATATGTAAATGAGACACAATACTCTTCATAATTTATATACATTTTTATCTAATTATATCCCTTATCCAATTCTTCTTTTTATTATAAATCCTGAACCACCACCATATAGTATGGTGCTACTGATAGCCCATATTTGTTACATTGAGACGAAACCTCTATATCTAAGTTTTGGGAGATCTTCATAGCAATAGCATAACCCACTTCGGAACACTTGTGCTAAATTAAACACTGTATCTCCTGCAATTAATCCTTCTAATCAGATTGTTTAGCTAAACAGAAGATTTTAAAGTTGTTGCCCCTTTCTCAAATGTGCTTATCAAACTATAAGCACATTGCTGAGTTTATATCTTAATAAATAAATAAATTATTATTATTATTATTGTTTCTAAATGGTAGGACAATATTATCCCTTACTGTGTATAGATAATAAATAGTAATTACTTTTGTCGCAAGGTTCGATTCTCGATATTCGATTAACTCATTAATACCCAGAGCTGTCTCTCCACAGAAAAATGGGACCTAAATAAAATTAAATAAACGCTATTAAAAACCTCAAAAAAGGCCTGTTAAAAGGAAAAGAATAAAAAACCAGAAAAAATAAAAATTACAAAAAGTTAATAAAGTATAAAAAAATACTAAAACCAAGCTACGTAATGGAAATGAAATTGTGTAATACTAATAAATTAATAAATACAAGTAATTAAAAAAAGTTGCAGCAAAAAAATTTAACAAAAAAAAATATAATTAATTAATTTGTGATTATCGCTCACTCACATACACACAAACA
The DNA here is from genome assembly GCA_949629155.1 of Myopa testacea. NCBI lineage: Eukaryota > Metazoa > Arthropoda > Insecta > Diptera > Conopidae > Myopa > Myopa testacea. The sequence continues at coordinate 7,925,655 of OX451347.1, forward strand.
AATGATATCCGTCTCACATTCTGATGCATCGTTATCGTGGTTTAACTAAGATTACTTTTTACAGATCAGGTTTTTTTTTGTTTTCTGGACGAATTCAGTTAAAAACATTATAAATTTAAAAGCCGTGAAAAATACACCGGGTAAAAAACCGGATTTAATTAATTAACAAAATCACAAATAAACAATATAAATGACAACAACAAGAGTATCAGCAAACTTGTTGGTTGCTGTTGTGGTGACAGCTTGACAAACACTCGCCACACTCACACAGCTACGCACAAACACAGACAGAGAGGCGCTCACAAATACATACACTAAAAACAACACTCACACAGCCGAAGTTTTATTGAAGCACAAACAAATTAATTGTCGCCATTTAATATTTAAGCAAACGCAAATCGATTGAATGTTTATTAATGAAATCATGTTGGGTTTTTTTATTTTTTGGTCTTCTCATTTTTTGTGGTATTGTGTTCATTGAATGCATTCGATAATTGAAAATCCATTCGTTTAAATATTTAGTCAAATTAATATCAAAACATTTGTGGATCCATTTTTATATGAAAAAAAGCAATAACAAAATCGACGGCCTCCAAATTTGCCCTCATAGTCTGCAGGTTGTTCCACGTAGTCTTCGTTGTTGTTCTTTGTTTGTATAAATGTCGGAAAAACATACTTAATCACAACATATCCTTGTTGTTCTTTTATCCTTTTCACTTCATTCATTCCTCTTCTTTCTGTGTTTGTCCGTAGCTTCCTGGTGAGCTACTCAGACTCACCTTTAAAGACTCTCCACTGTCGCATAAACACACACGCAAACACTCACACTCACACACGCACACACATACGGATACATATATAAACATCCTCTTCTTGTTAGTCGAATGCTGACATCCTGCTGCTTTGGCTGGTTGTGTTGATGTTGTTTTTGCTGTTGCTGTTGCTCCTTCTGTTGTCCTTGAATTTTGTGTCGAACACCCTGATTATTTGTTTGTCTGTTAATATTTGCTTGATTTCTTTGAATGAGTTATAAGCAAGCTTTTCTCGTTGCTGGTGTTGTTGCTGTTGTTACCTTTCTTTGATTTTCTTTCAACTTTTTATCTTTTCTTGTTGTTGTTGTCGCCTCTTTACGCAATTGGCTTTTAAAAGTCTTTTCAAAAGATGAGGCAGAGAAAGTGCTGGAGACACATAAGCGCCCTGTAGTATATGTGTGTGTGTATGTGTTTATTTGCTTTACTCTGAAAAGAAGACTTAAAATTTTCTTTCAATTTTCTGTCACCTTTTCAATTGGAAAAGCAGAAGCAGCCACAGCCACATCCATGCTTGTTGTTTGCTTAGTTTACAGAACATACACGGAGCTTCTCTTCGTCCTCATCTTCTTCTTCATCTTCGTCCTCATCTTCTTCTTCTTCATCTTCTTCATCATCTTCTTCTTCGTTATCATTTAGCCACAACACATCAACAGCAGCCGTAGCAACTTTTTTTAAACGAGTTACGAGTGATTTCCTTTCTATTTATTTCTTAAATAATCCTTTTATGATTTTCTGTACACCGTTTTTACACACAAGTTTTTTCATAAGTATGTTTTTTTTACTCATTTTTTATACATTTTCTATCCTCTTCTAATCTTTTTCTCCATTCATTTCTTCTTCGGTTGACGTGTTTGCGGTTTTTCTTGCTCTCGTTCTTGTTCACTTTGTTAATAGAAACGTCAATCAGTTGAGTAAATATTTGATGCGAGAATTAAACGATTTGCCTGTATATTCTCAGAAGAAACAAAAAAGGCAACAATCACAACAGCAATAACAGTAACAATAATTTAAAAATTTAAAACTTTACAAGAAATTATTGTAGCTCACATTTTATTGCCATTGCACATGCATTCAAGGAATTCGTAGCAACGAAAGCATTGAAATTTGAAGATATATTTCGCTGTCCTTTATTTTCCCTTTATTTAGAAACTATATTATCTTCGTTTATACCTATCATGTGTTTGTACATATGTATATACGTGTGTATGTGATTTATATGAAATGTCGTAGTGCGATTCCTCTTGATTGCCTTAACAAGGATCTATTGTGTGGATCTACACAGAAGGATTTGCTGTTAATCCTCAGCAATTAATTAATGCAGCCAACATGTGTCAATAAATTTCACACAAATATACACTGAGATCAAATACAACATGAACAACAACAACAAATAGCCAACAAAGCAATAAAACAACATAAGCAAATATAACATAATTACGATGACGAAAACCATCGAGAAGAATCTACTGCTAAAGGACCACATTAAATCAGCATGTAAGCAGCAACAACAACAATAACAACAACAACAATAACATTGACAATAATAACATAGAGAACTAACAACATTAAAAACAATAACAACAACATTATTGTTATCTTTATCTAAAGGATCCGAAGGATGCGTGAAGGAAGCTTTCACTGCAACCGTGAAACTAACCAACCGAATACTAACTGACTGACTGACTAATTGAGCGACTGACTGACTGGTTGCCTGGCTGACTGATTAACTGGTTGACTTACTGACTGGCTCATTAGCTGATATATCACTTGTAATTCCATGATTTAATCAGGCAGGTTATCGACCGAAATACGCAAACACAGGACCGAAGATGAGAGGGAGAGAGATAGAGAGAAGAATCGGAGACCACCGGCATATCAGACAAACGCATACATGAAGCTGCGTGATTGTATCGAGGTTTGACTTAAGAAAGCGTCGCTGCACTACAACAACATCTTCGAACACGATAACAACACTGATAACAACAACATAAACGGTGGCTGCATTTACAACAGTATTTTGTTCTCTTATTTGACGACACCTTTTACACGATTATTGTAGAAGCAGTCAGAATGGAAGCCCTGTCGTAGCACAAAAAATATTCCATGTGCTTGGGTCGTACTCTTTCACTGACGGATCAAAGAATGTCAAAATAGTACATCTGAAAACTTTCTTGAGGAATCTAATCATTAATGAATAATACGTTGTTGTTATTATTATATTATTGTTAATACTACAGCAGTTGAGTACAGAAAAGAAATATTATCACTCGCTCAATAAATTTACATTTACTCAGAATCTTGCATGTTTGTTCAAGAAATCCCGAAAGATGATTAAATAATACGATGAGCCTGGTCAATATAGCCGTTTATACTGACCGAATGGCTTTATCATGGCCGTGATATATTCGTATATTAATGATGGAAGCGCTCACATGCAGATTAGGTCACATACAGGTCAAGTTATTATCTTAATGGACGTATAATGTGCAAATATATAAACCATCACACAGGCACACATGTACATGCATATGTCTATGTATTTACACCCATGTTTATCTTATATATGTATATAAATACGAGAGTATCTAAATATCCATCTTAGCTTAGATTAAGTTATCTTAACTTATTTGCATTTAAATATGTTGATTGATGATGCTGTTGGTATGACTTTGAAAGACATTAATTACATTGTCTGATTTGATGAGGGGAAGAGAGAGAAAAGAGATAGCAAGAAAACGAATGAAATATATTTAATAAATAAGCAAGTAAATAAAATTTATGCGATAATCAGAAGCTGAAAATATACCTCAAATATCAAAAAGTTATACAATATAATAAAAAATTTTATAAAAAATATTAGTTAAATGAAATATTAATGACGAATTTTGAGAAAATCGATTGAAATTTTATAAATAATTGAATTTTACTGGTTTAAAATGTATTAAATTCATTATATATTTATTATATTATCATTGCTATTATTATTTTACGTTTTTTTCTTTTTTTGGGCGATAATTAATTTTAATATTTTTGCTTTATTGTTACAATTATTGTATTTCGTTGTCAACTTATCGAAAATATTGTGAACTTTAAAAATAATGAAGAGTTTGATATTAAATTAACCACGAACTGAAGCTAATCATTGATATTTAACTGTGAATTGAACGTGATGAAAATTTAACATTCGGACAACATAAAAAAATAATTTTATTTACCAAATTAGAAATAAATTTTTAACTATTGTTATAGTAGCATCAAATTTAATCAAAAAAAAGTGAGTAGTTTAGAGAACAACTGAAATTTAATTGAGTGTTTGGTAAAACACAAATATAATTAATTAATTTCAAAACTTAAATGAAAACATGGAGCATTTAATTGAGAAAAGTTTTAGTTTAATAAGGTAAAAATAATTTTAAATTTATGTCTAAATCAAACCAAACAGAATCAAACGTAAACGTCACAAAATCGAATTATTAAATGTAAGTAAAAATGTAGTTTCCACTATTAAAAGTGTTTATAAAACGCTTTAATAAATAAGCTTTTTTTGTCAATTTATAATCACCATTATAATCTTCACTTTATCAATTTGGAATGGGTACTGAATAAATATATATTACTTATTTTTATAAGCTTCTATAAGCAACTTTTAAATCCTAGGAACTAATAAAAAGTCCTCGCTTTTAATCTCTGTGTTTATTTTATTTATTTATTAATTAATTTATTTCTATATTAATTCATTTATTTATTTATGGCCGCGTATATTTTCTGTGGTTGCGGTTGTGGTTGTGGTTAAATTAGTGATCGGGTTTGTATCTCAGAGTTACATACATCAAAACAAACAAAAACGGCCGACGCTACACAACCGCAATTCGGCGTGTTAACTACAACAAAAATAACAACAACAACAAGAACAAGAAAATACAATAACAAGCATATTATTTAAAAAATAATTGATTTTTTGTCCTCATCCAAAAAACCAAAAAGCAACTACAAACGATTTGAATAAATCCAAAAATTTTACACGATTTCAAATACAGCAACGAAACCGGAGCAAAAACAAAAAAAAAAACCAAAAAGAAGTTGAATTTTTTGGTTCCTTTCAATTCCGCAGATCAACAAATTAGAGCAGATCAATCATTCGCCGGATTTTCAATGGATCCGCACCCGGGTTGTTCGGAAAGAAAGCTATTAAAATCGGGAACAATATAACAATCAACTCGTTCGCAACTTTCAGCTATTTTAAACATTATTCCCTTCATTAAATTAAAGATAAAAATTCATTTTTAAAAACTAAAACAAAATTCTACTAATTCTTTAACTTTCACAACTTAAATTTCTTTAACTTTAAAATTTCGATTAATTTTTAAATATCTAAATTTTCATTTATTTTTAAAGATTACAACATTTTATAATAATGCAATTTTAATTTCGAAGTTTTGATTTATTTTTTTTTATTACCATTCGTTGAGTTTGTTCCACTGTGCAGCAACACCAGATGAGTGATTAAAAGTTTCGAATAGCGACAGCTTATATTGGGTCAATTTTTTTGTTGTTTTTGTTGTTGTTATTACTTTTGTTACTGTATTTTATCCCCGTTCGCGTTGTGTTTCGCATTAATACTATATTAAGTACGAGTAGATAACAATTAAAAAACACTGAATAAATCTTTCAATTTAAAACTGAGTGATTGTTTTTAAAAAGCGGTTGGTTGTTGAGAAAACAAACATGTTGATAAAAAATGCATTTCATTTGTTACTTGGTTGTGGTTTTTGTTTTTACAACTTCGATCACTTTGTTGTTAAAAGTTATAGATTAAAAAATGTGGTTTAACTTTAAATGAATAAATTTTAATGAATTCGGCAACAATGCGGAGATTTTAATTCATTATTTTCTTAAAAAATAAAATCTTTAAAGCTTTTTTAGATGAAGAAATTAATTCAGTTCTAAATAATTAGATTTTCGTTTAATTTTAGTTTGTTTTAATTTCTGAAATGTTGTAGAATATTTTGGATTTCGGATTTCGGATTTCGTAAATTAAGATTCAAGACTTTCATTCTTAAGTTTATAGAGTTTTTAAAGTATAAGTCGGTGTATCTGAGCATTAAAAATTAATCTTCAATTTTTCTCGTTACAACATCGAGAGAAAATCGTCGCTTAAAACATTTACGAACCCTCCAAGAAAAAAAGAAAAACCAAATCAGAGACGTGAGCCTCTTTAAGAGCTACGTGATTCTCATTCTTCTTAATAATTCCTCCCTCCTTCTTCCATTCTTCTTTATTGCCCTTCGTTTACTTTATTTCCAAGTTAGACACAATTTATTTCCTGTTCGTGTTTATTTTTACCACTCCCCTTCCTCCTCCTCCCCTGACACTCCTCATCCTGCGGCGAATTTCCGGTCTAATTTATGGTTTGGATTTTATTTATGTTTGGATATTTGGGCCCAACGATGTTCGCCACATTTATTCCGCAGATTTGGTGTATTAATTGTCAACGGATACGCGTTTTGAATTACAAATGCGACGCGTCCAGCGTCAAGTTGATCCGATATCCTGCGGCCGGGAGAAGATATCGAATAATATTTTGTTGTTAAAAGTTTCGTGATTGAAATCGAAATCCTTTGTAAATATTCAACGGAACGAATCGCAAAAAGTGTTTGATTATTAAATTTAATGAAATCCCTCCTGGTCGAAATTTATTCCGTATTTGGAATTAAAGTTAAGAGCTTTGTTTATCCTTTTTATGAATCTTGTTCTTCACCGTTTTCTGTTTTCAATATTTACGCTCTTGTTTAGCAGCTCACTTCTGATAGCAGCACTTGTTTCTTGCGTTCCCGCAAAAACTAAAATGTTGTGATATGAACCCCCTTTTTTTAAGGAACCCAATCAAAAGTTCTTTTAAAACCGTCACGGGTCTTTTCGATAAAGGAACCTCGAAGCTTCTGTCAAGTTTCGTGCTCCTTTATAATCAAGTCAATTTTGACATGTGGCTGTACTTTTGTGTGGTTGGCTACACTGCACTGGAGAGGTCAACGTTGTTGTTTTTGCTTTTTATTTACATTTTATTCTTGATTATTTCCTCTTTTTGTAAAGTGATTCGCTTTTATGGTGTTATTTATTATTTGTTGTTTTCGTTTTTATTATTGTAGTTTTTATTTTCTGTTCTTTTTGTCATTTTATCAAGCTTTACTTCTGAAGCACTTAAATAACAAATATAATAGTAAATATAAATATTAAATAGTGTAATAAATAAAATATTACTAAATAGTCTCTCTCTCTCTCTATTTACAGAAGCCTCCTTTATATTAATTACTATACAGTCCTAAAAAATTAAATAGCTGGTTAATGATTTTCAAGTGATTGGTTTCTGAAAAATTGATTCTTTCGATTTCTCTTCTTCGTCTCTTTTCTCTTTTTAATCATTTTCTTTTAAAATAACTTAATGACTTGATTTCACTGACTGACCTGCTGATTATGTTGATTTCGAGGCTGTTTCGTTATCAGTGTCATTTAAATTGAAACCATCAAGACTACAGACGACCTTCGGGATGGGTTGAAGGACACAGAAAAGAAATTAATTAATTTTTCTTGAGCTCAAGATACTCAAGAAGTTAATTGAAAATTTATTGAAATTAATCCAGGAGTGGATTTTATTATTAGTACGTATATAGAATACTCTCTCTCTCTGCCTGTCTCTCTCTCTCTCTCTCTCTCTTTTCTGTCTGTCTGTCACTCACTTTCTACTCAATTTAGATCTCTCACTGTTTGTCCCTTTTTATCTCTGTCATGTTTGTATCTCTGTCTCTTTGTTTTTTATTCTATTATGTCTCTTATGTAGAGTAGCTGTATTGGGTCGGTGAGGCCAATGTTACCAGGGAGCCGATAGACTGTTCATCCTCTTTGTCAGCGGCCTCGTCGTGTCCATTAATTGTTGTTTTAATTTGCATTGAGTTCCACTGTAATCCGCGAATTTTACGGATACGAGCTCTAAAAGTATGCAAAGTAATAAAACACGTTTAATTAACAAAAACGCTTTGGGCTGGTTTTTTCACGGTTTTGTTTTTCCTTCTTTTTGCTGATGTTGTATTTGTTTGTACTTGTGTATTAATGAGGCAGACTTTGCGGCGTCGATGCTCGTAAATCCAAACTTGATTATATTGAAAATTTAATTAATATTTGACAATTTAAGAGCTCTTCAATTACGTGTTGTTGTCCTTGTTATGCTGTTAATGAAATGTTGATTTTATTTTGTGATAAGAACGTATTTTTAATTATCAACCTTTATTTAAATATTTACAAACTGGACAAAACACTTCATTTAAATACTAAATTTATATAATATTTTCGAATTTGTTTATTTTATAATAGATTTCAAAGTGTTTATTTTATATAATTTCAAAATTATAATAGAAAAAATCCAAAACTAGAGTAAAAACTAGCCTCAAAAAATAGCTCCAAAAATAGCTTCAAAAATATTTAAAACGTTTTTTCTCGTAACTCGTAAAAATACTGTGAAAAATGTTGCCACCAGAAGGAAGAAAAAAAACAGCCTAAAAGCATGCTTCAACTTATGGTTATCGCTTCAGCTTATTGTTGGCATCGATTAAATACAATATTTGAACGTTTTGTTTTTTACGGCTTTTAGTTCATGTTTTACGGGTTTTTTCGCTTTCATTTCCTTTTTTTTTTTCCTTTCCGCTTTGTTCCCCAGATGGCGCTGTCAGTCCAGCGAACGATTTATTTGACACCAAGAAAATCTTTTAATGATTTTATGCTTGAATAAAAATCGTTTATTTAAACGTAGCCAAGGAAAAAACTTGCCCATATTTGCATATGTATTGAACGGTGAAATACGAACAGTATACAAAAAATGGCTCTATACAAAGATCTCTATACAATATGTGTGTATATGTCGGGGTTTTTTTTCTATAACGATTTTGTTTTTTGTTGTTGTGATGTTGCTAAGCGTGACATTCTCTTAAATTGTTATTGTTGTTGATATTCAAACTTATTTATATGTCTATATGTATATATATGTGTATCTGTGTATGCATCTATGTGTGTATTTATATATGTAGACATTTCATTGTGTGTGTGTGTGAAGACACTTTTTCATCCAGGTCAATATTCACACGCATTTTTAATTTAGTTATTTTTATATCTCTATACATGTATAAATACATACATAAATATACATATATATATTAATAAATATAATATACATATAATAAAAGCCAAGTCTCGTGTATTTAATAGATTTCTGCACCGATTTTGTTTTATTTTTATAACTTTTATTTGCAATTTTTGTATTTTTTGTTTCTTTATTTTTATATCTTATTTTGCTCATTTCACATACAATAAATAATAATAATAATATTAATATTTCTCACACGTTGCGTGGCTGGAATTCTTCCTGAATAACTGTTTTTTATGTACTCGTACATATATTTTTATATATGCTTTTGTAGTTTATGAAATAAAATGCTTTTTAAGAATTTATAAATAAAAACCTTTTCATTTAACATACAATAAAAATAGTGAATATTTTGTTGTATGCGATATTTTTTTGTCTACAATCTCTATACAAAATAATATGAATGAAAATAATTGAAACTGCGGGATTCATGCTGACTGGATTACGTTTTGTGTCCTTAAAAAGTTCAAAATTTAAAACTTTTATAGACTTTAAACATTTTACATACCAAAGTCTGTATAAAATTTTAATAAAGTTAAAAATTTAAAAATTTTAAATAATATTCATAGTATAGTCAAATATCAGCTAAAAGTTCAAGGCCGGAATTAAAATCAAATTCAACTCTGATATCCTGAGAATTCCAGTTGAGTCAGCAGCAACCTCAAATTAAGATAGCAATCAAGGTCAAGTCAAGTCGAATTCTAGTTTAAATCATAGTCAAATAAACTGAAAAATTTTAAGAATATCCTTCAAATTGGCACTCACTTCGAGGAGTTTCCAGAAGAGGTTCAAGTTAAGGGTCAAATGTACGACTTGAGGGTGAAGTGTATCAAAAACCATCAGAGTTCCACAAGATCATAGTACGGTATAAAAATTTTTTTCCGCTTTTATAATAATAAATTGAATAACATAAAGAAATCTTTTATTTAATATTTTAATTAATTTAGTAGCTTCAACCTGTTAATTAATTAAAGCCCCCGGTCAAACATAAAAAGTAAGTACAAAGTAAAAAAATAAGAAAAAATAAGAAAGGAAACAAATTTTAATACAGAACGAGAGCATGAGAATTATGATAAACTAGGCTATAGGTTTTGATAAACCTTCAATTTACACAACCATCCGACATAATTAGCATCTACGGACGGAGGGACGGACGACGGACGGCCGGACGAGACCAAAAGCCGCCATAATAAAAAAAGTGTATAAAGAGGAAAAAATTTGCGGTTGTTGCCGTTGTTTTGTTTTTTCGCGCGGAGAGAATATTAATCAAGCGGCTTTTTTTTTTTTCAACAGGATTCGCCGCTTTTTTAATTAAATCAGTTTTTATTGTTCTCGAATTTCTATTTTTTCTCCTTCATTTATTAATAATAAAAAATATACCGAAGGTGTAACAAGTTTCTATGGAAAACCTCAGGAACCTTAAAAGAAATGCAAGGATATCAGCTACGAAGGAGCCTGATTATTGAAGTAAGATAAAAGAAGCTTCTTAATATAGCTTAATTAAGTGTTTATTTTATTATTTAACAAAGAACACAACACAAACACACACAAACACACACATTCACATGCATTCACCCACACAAGCATACAATAAATCCATCAAGAAAACCAGCCGCTTTTCAAAGTTCATTTCAAAGATAAGCTTACGCTGTGAAAAGTGTTCTGCAGCCGGCAGAATTGTTATCCTTTCGCGAGTGATGGGCTTTTCTTCGTGTGAAAGGATCCTTTCAAAGCCTTAAAACAAACAGGAAGTTGTTTGTAGAGCTCATCGCGCTCTCGTCATTCATCACGAACACTCAACTCACGCCAATGTTTTTGTGTGCAGGTGGCAACCCTGTTGGCAACCGTACTGCCACCGACGCCGCCTCAAATTAGACGGATAACTGAACAAACGGTGATGCGCCATCTGGCGACGAACAGCCGCAACGGTGAAGAATTAAGCTCCGAAAATTTTAAAAGAAACTAAATTAAAGCAGATTTAAATGACGGCAAATGTAATATATTATAAATATACTCTTTATTTTATTATTAATTATTATTTATTATCACTTACTTGAAATTATTGAATTAATGTATTTACACATTAATTGAATTAAACTGCATTGAAAAAACGGAAAAATAACTAAATCAATGGAAACTGCTCACAAATAATTCAATTAAAATTGAAGTTAATTGAAATGAATTCGAAATGACTTAAAATTAAGAGACTTTGAATTAAATTTAATTAAAAACAATCGTATTGACCTAAGTTAACCTAAAGTAACTAAATTTAATTTAAATTAAGAGAAATGATAAGAAAGAAAGGGAATATTATTGGTGTTTAAATGAATTGTAATGAATTCACTTGAAATCAACACTTTTTTGGGGACTTTTTTTGATGATTTACAATACTGCATTGAATACAATTTTTGAAAAATCCTTTAAATTCTACAACCGAGTAAATTCTGTAGTGAAAAGAAATAGGAACAAAAGGCAACAAAACCCTTTTCACTCCTAATAAAACTCATAATTAAATAGTTTTTCAACCCTAATAAAAACCGTTTCATTAAATTCTCGTGCTGTTTGTTGTTGTTTTTTCCTTTTTATTGTATATCAGAACAATAAATCCTCTACTCGCCTTAACATTGTGACACACATTCGAGCATACATGATTCACTACATGCAGAAATGGCATACATACATGCCGTACATGCACGCATGCCGACAATCCTACGCGTATGAAGATAGAAAATGAAGTATGAAGTTGTGTGTATGAAGTTGAAACACATGTTGCAGCGAAATGCAGCATAACAACAATAGCGACCATGAGTACCAACATAAAAGCATGAAAAACCAAAAGAAAAACACACTTTTAATGGCCTCGTGTAATAATCTCACAAATAAAACAACCTACACAGTGACTAACACACACATATTCTCACACACTCACACAGACACATACTACATCATCAGAGAAATTGTGATGGTCTTCAATTTCAACGCCATCTTTTTTGTCTTTTTCCTTTTTTTAAAATTTATAATCTTCTTTGTTTTTTTTTGTAAAAAAATAGTATTATAAATGAGAAACACAAACAAATAAAATGAAAACCTGAAATACCATTAAATACAACAACAAGAACGAAAGACTCATAAAGCACTCTCGCAATGAAATAAACCCAAAGGAAAAACATTTCCCAAGGAAAACAACAACAAAAATCATAGTCAATGCAACAGCTTAGAGTTGCCAACGAAATGTGTTAACAGCCAGGGACAGAGATAGAGAATGAGGTTGCCTGTTAGGTAGGAGTGAGAAAGAGAGACAGAATAAAAGGGGGCAAAGTGAGAGAGAGGGAGAAAGGAGATCAAAACAGTTCACATCTCCAAGTTTTAACGACTCTTAATACTCACAAAAAAATAACAAAAGAAATAAAATATTGCATAAAAAATATAAAAACTAAAATTTTAAATACATTTTTTTCATTTATTTCAAAAGATCTTTTAACGTTTTTTTACTTTTACTTTTAAATAATGAGTGTTTTACGAGTAAAATTAATGCTTTTAATGATGTTGATAGTACATTTGTTGGTGTTGTTTTTTATGTTCTCTATCTTTATGAAACTTTATCCTTAAGAAAAGAAAACGAAAGTGAAAAAAATCCTTTTTTTCTGGACTAGAAATTAGATTAAACATAAAGATGTTGATGTTTTATTTCACACGTTGTTTTTAAAAAAGGAATAAAGGTTGGAAGCAAAAGGGGAGAAGAAGAATAAGAAGAGGAAAAAGGAGCCGAGAAGGTGGGAAGAAGAAGAATTCGAAGACTCTTTCATTTTTTTGGCGAGAAAGTTTTTAGACTTTACTGAGAACATTTAAATGTTTATATCTTTTTTGTTTTTTTTTTCTATCAGTTTTCTTCATTTTTTTCAGGTTTTTAATATTTTGTGTTACACACGTAAAAAAACAACTACCAAAACAGATAAACTAAAGAAAGGCTAAACTAAAGACTATAAAAAGAGCGAAAAATCGATTAAAACCATAAAAAGAGAGAAACTAAAAACGACCACAAAAAAAACATTAACTTATATTACATTTTACACTCTCACAGAGCAATTTTTTCCTTGTTAAGAAATTATTTCAATAATTAATAAATAAATTAAATAAATTATTATTTTTGAATGAATAATCTTCTTATTTTGTTAGCGTGAAGCCTTTCCCATCGTTTTATTTATTCACAATCTATTCAAAAATACAAAAAAAACATACTAAACAAATTTAAAAAAGTCTTTTTCTTGCTAAAACAGAAATAATTTTTAAGTTTTATTATCGACAAGCGTCGAGAGAGGCCTATCGTCTATCGATTTCTGTCCGCCCATCAAAATTAGTACAAAACACCATGAATCTCGTAGACCGACTCTACCACTGAAGAAAAATGGGAAGAAGAAGCAGATTTCTACAGAGAAACACAACAACAATTTAAATGTAGCAACAGGTTCGATCTTCTACCCGTACAGCAGATCTATTGTTGTTTTTCTTAGTACTCATTCGAAATAATATTGTCGAACTGTTGTTAATAGCTATTATAATATTATAATAATATTATAGTAATAAAAAGTAGAAGAAGAAGAGGTATATTCACCTTCGCCGTTCGTTCGTTCTGAAATCCAGCAAACAATTTATGATTTTTTCTAACAATTCAAGAAAACCAAAGAAAGAAACAACAAAAAACACTCCAAAATCTAGTCTCTCTTAATCACTCTTTAAATATTTTTGTCTATCTGCTTCTTTCTTTCTCTATTTTCTGCTTCTCTATTACTAAAAGTTCAATATTTTTTTTGGTTTATGAAACTCAAACTTTTCAAGAGTTTTTCGAGAATTCGTTTTGTTTTGTTTGGTCTTCGATTTTTACGTTAATTTTCTACTGAAAAACTTTACCATGCATTTGTTTATAATTATTATAATTATTATATTATACTATTATATATTATTATTGTATATTATATTACATTAAATTATTATTATTAGTATTTAGAAACCCAATTTTGTGCCTATCATGCCTCGTGCTTCATTTGAGGTTTGAAAATAATATTTAAAATGTAATGAGGTAGAACAACAATAATAATAACAAATATAGCAACAACATCCACAACCGTATATAATCCACAACAAAGCAATACAAATTAATTAAAATTATTAAACTTTTGAAACAGTTTGCTAATTGAATAGGCGATCAGCTTTTGTGAGATCGACGAAACGAAATGAGACACGAAAAATAATATCAGAGAGTGGAAAAAACTGGGTTAACTTATTTTGGGGACAGTCGAAAATTGTGAGAGTCAAAATATGAGTGCTCGATGAGAGGCAGACTATTTAATGAGACAGAGGGGACCGTAAAGAAGCTTTAATTAGAGTGAGTGAGACAAAGCAACACCTCAATCTCAGTTCTCTTGTGCTGTTAGTAGAGTAAAGAATGATGATGACTCGATCAGAGGTCGAAAACGATGAAAGGAAGAAACATCAACAACGATATCGTCAACGTTGACGTCAGCTTCACGGTCAAGCAGTGAGAACAGACGTAAGCTTCATGGTCAAGCAGTGAGAACAGACGTAAGCTTTAGTTGGCTCCCGCTTGTGTGAGAGGGAGCAAGAAAGCCGAAACAACAGACGATTAACAACAAATGCGATAGTAGCGCGTGTTGTCTGTAGGTAAAAAACGCCTGATACTTTTGGCTACTCTTGTTGTTGTTATTGTTGTTGGATTTTGTATCTATTCTTCTTTTGATTGCAAAGAGTATATATATAAATGTATATAAATATACATACAAATATGTATAATATACAAACATACAATATAATATAATTTAATATAAAACCTAGATATACTTTAAAATAAAGCTGCTTGAAAAGATCAAGAGACGAACAAAACAAGGCTATAAACAGTCAGAACAAAAAAGAGCTGCTTGTTTATACAGTACCACCTCGTAAGTGTGAACACATAAAGTGTCGGTTGTAGGCGGATTACTGGAACTTTCGGATTATAGAATTCATTAAAACACTTGTGATTTTTAACATTTTATTAAGTTGTCCAAATTGTAGACTGAAATTTAAACTCTCTGAAGTGAAGAGCTGATCGGATTACTAAATGTCCCTGGGTAGCTACTGTCCGGACCAGCGAGGTCGTACTGTACTTAATGACCATCAAAGTGATTATCAACCAAAACGAAGGCAACAGTAACAGCAACAAACAACCTTGTAGGGCTTAGTTAGTAGAGACGTAACGTAACGTAACGATACGTGCGGAACCCATGTAAAAAACTAATGATAATACAAACAATGAATTATGAGCTCTACTTATATCTTTAATAACAACATATTTAACTATAAAAAATACTATTAATTCTCTTAAAAAGACTATTAATTATCTTAAAAAACTATTAATATTATTAAAAAATGTGTATATGGAAATGGGTTATTTAATGAGAAATTCGGCATTGCTTTTTTGCCATCAGTTGCCCTTCATTCGAAAGTATAGGTGCCACAGCAACGCGCACGCAGCTTTCTTAACCGTACATGGTTTAATCTCGACACTTCACGTTACGTTATGTCTTGACTAACACGATAACATGAGCGATAACATGAACGAATACGATCTTAGAGTGTTCACTGATACGAGAGTGTGCACGCTGAGATTGTGGATAATTATTATGGATATAAATGACAATAATTTTTGTGATTCCTTAACTTACAACACAATTTATGTTAAACGAACGAAAGCTTGTCAGAAATTCTGTTCACATTTTCAGGCCTACATACTCTGTTCACCCTTTCGAATAGTCGGTGGGGAAATCTGTTGTTCACCTTATTGGATGTTCACCGTTTCGCGAGTACGCTGTACTATTATATATATGTTACATATACCCGTATATATATAGTAGATACATGCATAATATTGTATTAACAATATACTCGTTTATATGCTCTCACACTCACCGACTGCTTGTTTTATTCCCACTCTCGTTGTTTCATTCACTTCAGAGAACTTAATTTGAAACCGCGTTGTTTGCGTAGATCGTGTGAGTTGGAAGGGGAGAGTTTATATAAAACATGAATACACACGAAAAAAACCATTCGTGCTGCTTTTGTTGTTGTTGAACTTTTCGGCAATTCACAGCACCGTGTTGTCTGTTGATTATGAGCGCCTGTTCGAAACATTACTCGAATGATTTTTCTTTTAATTTCGAAAACTTGTAGAAATTTTTAACAGGCAAATTTTTATAATAATTATCTTCTACATCTTCATTATATATATATATATACATATATATATTCTATATATATGATGTATATACTATAACATAATATATATTCATTCTTTTTGTACTTGTTCTTTCTTAATTTTATTTTTCTCCCTCTTCTTCTTTTTATTCTTTTCCTTTTTCAATGTCCTCCTTACATTATAGAGATAAAAATAATAGACATAATACTAAATAATTTCCGATATTAAACATTTAACCAGAAATTATTGATTGGTTTGTTTTTTCAGCCTGTGATAATACGTACCAAGTAAGGTCACACTTAATTTTATCGACATTCCAGAGGGCTTTCATGCTTAATTATAATATAATAAGGTTGTAGTAGAGGTTATATAATAAGCAAAGGTTATAAAATGGTGACCTCTAAATATATATGTAAAAGGGTTAATAGACTCTGCTATAAACAGATCTTGAACCTGACCATGAGCAGGTTTCATGGATTTTTAAGGTTTTGGTTATTTTAACCTACTTACACAAGTTCAATGACATTGGAAACTCTCTGTCTGTCCCCCTCTCTCTCTGACAATGATAGGTGTTTCTTTCACTCTTCTTTCAGTGTACCTCTATCACTCGTGTCACTGTAGCAATGAATCATGCTCATGATCATTATTTGTAAGATCGCTAAAAACCTTGATATAGTTTTTTCTTACTCAAATAAAAGTTTCTTCAGACAGAAAAGAGTATAATTTAGCAAGTTGTTGTTGGCTTGATCTATAAGTATGTATAATAATATAAGTTATATTTATATACATATATAAGTATGTTTTTATTTATTTTAATTTTGTGGTTTCTTCTTCTTCTTCGACGAGATTCACTTTCGATTTTTCGTACAGAAATCGATAGTGTTCTTTGAATTCGTATCAGGCTCTCAGAATCCGGAGCAGAACAACATTAAAAGCACACACGAAAAATGTAGGTAGATACACATATTTTTTCGGGGTTCATTGAATTTGGGAAGGAGAACCGTATGACGTCATCGAGCTGTGACGTTTTCTTGTTATTATTGTGCTTTGTTTTGTTAAAAGTTGGTTTCTTAATTGTCGTTGCTTTTTGTCACGTCATAATATATGTATATTGTTGTTGCTCTCTTCTCTCTTGATTAACGATCGTGAATCATTCCATTCATTTCAGTATTCGCGATCAGTAAGCTTGTTTGGTTTTCTCTTTCGTACTTTCAAAACATGCTACTAACTAAGAAGCTTCTTCTTTTATCGTCGTTGTATTGTCGTTGTTGTTCTTCTTCTTCTTCATTCCATCCA
Source organism: Myopa testacea (assembly GCA_949629155.1). Classification (NCBI taxonomy): domain Eukaryota; kingdom Metazoa; phylum Arthropoda; class Insecta; order Diptera; family Conopidae; genus Myopa; species Myopa testacea. The sequence continues at coordinate 7,943,203 of OX451347.1, forward strand.
TAACTTTTATAGTTTATGATGATCATCACTCGGAATCACTTTCGTTTTTAAAAATGATCAATAATATTCGACAAGAATGGATCAGGCGTTCAGAAACGCACAGTAGGCTAACATAAAATTGTCTCTCCTTCTTCTTTGTTTACTCTTCTTCTTCCAAATGCTTAACCAAGAGTTTTTGTTTTTTTTGGGTGTTTTTCTGTTCACACATAAAAAAGCGTTGATGGGGGGTCGCTTGATCTTCATTATATTAGGTTGTACATACCATAGTATATAGACTTATAAATAGATAGGGTACGGGAGAGAGAGAGTGATATACTCTGTTGTAGAGTTTAGCAGAGAGCGCGATGTATGCATTGTTTACTGTATATGCTCCGTTATTTACCATGGTATTTCAAGTTTCATAGACTACAAGCGGATTAAAGGGGCCTGATAATCGTGAGTGATCTAAAAAGATGGTCGAAATTTAGGGTCGTTAAATATATAAATACAGATATGAAAATAAATTATATGAATAAATATAATTATAAAGAAGACGTGATATGGAGAAATGAGAAACAAAAATAAAATAGAGTCAGGTAAAAAAGATGAGAGAGGTAAAAACAAAAAACGAAGTGTATAGAGAACTTGAAACGATGAACTTTATTTTATCGAAAGTTTACTTTTGTGATGAGTTTTCACTTTAAAGCGATCTGAGATCAGTTTAGAGATCAAATAAAAGTCATCCTATTATCTTTTATCCGTCTCTTTCTCTTCCCCTTCCTATAATGTATGTACTTTTATATCGATTGTGGTTAATTATCATGGCATAGTCACGAGTAATGTTAAGATTCTCTTATGTTCATTTTTTTATCTGCGTTCTTGTTGTTGTTGTATTGCGATCAAGCTCGTTTGTGTTTTATTTGTTTATTATTTTTTTACTCACTTCACTTTTCCGCATTTTATAGGAAGTTTCATGGTTATTTGTACCCAGTTTATGAGGCGATCAGAAACGATCAACAAAATCTTTTTATCTGTCTTCAAGAGCGAACTCACCTCAATTTTGGATAAAAACTTCAAGAGACGGGAAGAGACACTGTAGAGCTTTATAAAAAACTGGTTTTGTGTATGACCTCCATTTCACTTCTTCCTCTTATTTTCTTTTCCCCATCTTTCTGCGTCTCGAATTTCTGAGGGCTTTGAACTTAAATACAGTCAAGTGAAGCTAAATTTCGATTATAATCTTTGGCTTGTTTTCTTTCTTCAAAAGAACTAAAAGCTCGTTCTTATTTTACTTTCGTCACAGAAGATGAACCTAAAATGTTTCTCAAATTAAATTTCAGATAAGGTCGTAAATATAAAATAAATTGGGAGTTTCCGTAGGCATCCCAAGCTGGGAGTTTCCTAAGGTATTCCAAGCTATCTTCATCATAGAAGGTGAAGAATATAAGTAATGAGGATCAACTTAGGATCGGTGAAGATCAAAGAGAAGATGAAGCTGATTGACTTCCAAATGAAAGGCAAATCAATCAAACAAATTATAATGAATGCAGAACAAGTATATAGTTAATATAACTATCTACTATATAGTTAATAACCACTCTGGATAAAATGGCTCAAAAGAAACCCATAAAGATTACCTTCAAGACAACGATTTTTCTCCCTTCTAAAAATCTAAGGAAGTCAATTCCATAAGATAGCTTTATAGCCTTATTTACCCAAGAGTCACCGACATCGTCGTTGTCGTGGCTCTTGGAACACGGCTCTTAGATTTTAACCTAAGATTTAAAACTTTACATAGACTTAAAGATGTCTCAAAGCGAATAACTTCCGGGATGAAGAACTAACACAAAAATATGTACACATGTAGATACATACATATTATTCATTAAACCATCGTAAAGGTTGTTGAACTTTAATAATTTTGATGAGTCTTCATTTATGATAGACTGAGAAACTCTATGATGAGCTTTTAATACGGTACGATACTCGAACCTACTCTTATGATAGCCTATTCCTTAATGTCGTTAGATTTGCTAGCTGTTCGTGTATCGTAGATACTCATTTATCAACTCATCCCAGTTAAAAATAAAACATTAAAGAATTTATATCATGAAACTTTTTAAACTTTCTACATACATATGTATACGATACATATTATACGATACACTTAAATACGAGTTGAATGAACTCATGGTTTGGGTACTCAGTTAACCAGGTATAAATCTATGATGGACTAGGAAGTCTCTCGAAGTTTTTCAACTGGGCTGGCAGCAATTCGTAAAAGGTTTTTAGTACATGTTTATTATTAACGATTATACGAGTAAGTAAAGTTTTCAAGGTCTTCAAAATGGTGTCAATTTGATTTGGTGATTTTTTTGTAATTTTACCTCCCCCTTTATTTTTGTGGTAACTGTTGTTTTTTATTTATACTACTTTTCCGGGTTTTTGTTTCGACTTTTAACTCACCTTGAAAGATTTAAATTAGGTTATTTTCTGTGTGTCTGTTGTCGAAAGTCTTTTTCAAATGATTCGTTCTCGAGACAAATTTAATGAAATTCGTTCTTTTCGAAAATATGAAAGAAGTGAAAATGACTAATGATGTCATATGTAATTTGGTTATGATTTAAAGTGATATAGTGATATGATCTTTAAACATTCTTTGATTAAATTGGAACTTTGAGGTGATTAAAAAAAATAGGTTTAATGTTTTTCTAATGTCACCGAATTCATGTCTATTTCCTTCTGTCTCCCTGTCGCTCTCTTGTCTACAGATTTTATAGCAGGTCTTCGTAATGTCACCGTCTCGATCCCGGCGGCGGTGAAACGTGGTGATAACGCGTTACTTGCCTGTAACTATGACATTGAAAATGACACCCTGTATACGGTGAAATGGTACAAAGGTCGTCGGGAATTCTACCGTTTTACCCCGAAAGAAAATCCTGCTTGGAAAATATTTCCTTCGCTGAATGGCATCAATGTTGAGGTGAGTACATAAAAAAACGAAAAAAGCCAAAAGAAAATAATAATTTATTCATTAATTATAATAATTATATATTATTATTTTATATTTATTAATAAATTATTTATTAATATCAATTGTTTATTGTAAAACTTATTTATTAATAAATATTAACTAATAGTATAATTTATTAAATAATTATTGCGGCTTTTTAATAAATTTTATAATATTTAAGAATTTTAATAATAATTTTGTATTAATATTTTTGAAATTTCATTTACATTATTGTATTGTTATAATTAGATTGAATGAGTTTTTAAAATGATTTAAATTAATTAAAGTTACTTTAAAGAGTTTTAAAATCTGTAGGAAAACCAAAAGGGCGATGAAACGAACAACAATGTAATCTTTAAAATAAATGATGATTTTATTCATAACATAACATGACCTTTCGTCACGTGTCATTCAGTTGACTCACATCGCTGCTGGTGATCGTAATGTTATTCTCGTTGTTGTTGTTGTTGTTGTTTTCAGAATTAAATATAATTAATGAGAGTCCATGCATTGAAGCTTCGGCCAACAATCGATTCGTCCTTCTGCCCTTACCAACAATCGATTCGTCCTTCTGCCTGGCTGTCTATTTCGTTGAATGTCTGTTTGTCTTCATGTTTGTCTGTGCTTCTGTTGATCTCCTTCTGTCTTCCCTGTCTCTCTCCTTCTTTCACACTGTCACTGTTTATCTGTCGATGTAGTTTTAAAAAGATTGCATGTTTGTAATAAAAGATGACTGTGATGACTTTCATTGCTACTCCTTTTCTTTGTTCTTTGATTTTAAATAAATGCATTCGTGTCAATGTATACTTTAATTATATATGTACGACGTATATGCGTACATACATACAATATACACAGTATATATGTATGGATTATATGAATATCCATCGAATATTCGCTTTCATTCGTTGTTCTGGTTGCATTTAATTAAGTGGAAGGATTCAATAAAGAGGCTGTGAAGAGTTAACGAACGATTGAATATTCCAGTGACGATGAGAAGAAGAGTGTAGAGGGGGGAAAGGAAGGAAGGACGGATGAGTGAAATGGACGAACGAAAGTGCACAGAAATCAGGAGCAAAGATTAAAATTATACGAAATGTAAATTAAGAACGCCTGAAATTATGCAAGGAACGGAATGAGGAGGTGCCGAGCTTAAATTAAAATGCAAATAAAGTATGTACTTTAAAAAAATTGCGGACGAAAAATAAACAAGAAAAGTACAAGTCAAACAAAGAAATGAGAAAGAAATGAAACAATGAAAAACATGAGATATTATAAGAGATTTTAACTAGCAGTTTAATAAGCATGGACTTAAAACTGACAAAAAATCACATCGAGATTTAAAATAAATTAGAAAATATTATATATTAATCGAACATTTTTAAAAATTTTAAAAGTTCTAATTTATGAGTTTATTTTCTTTATTTGAAGTTATTTATTTAATATTTAATTTAATTTAATTTATTTATAGTAGCCGATTTTTTAGCCTAAACTTTTATCCGTATTTTTAATTATTTATTATATTTATTTGAGATTTTTGCAAATAAGAGTTCTTTTCATTTTTTATACATAGTATGTATGTCTATAAATACATATCTATATATACTATACATAGCTATACATATGTATATGTGATACTTAAATCCTTTGGAAAAGAGTTCATAAATTTTTAATGCATGTTGGTACAAAGCTCTACTCTTATATATTTTTTTTGCAGACTTCACAATCGAACGCCAGCCGGGTGCTCTTGCGTCAGGTGCCGCTCTCAATTTCCGGCAAATTTGCATGCGAGGTGTCAGCGGATGCGCCATCTTTTCACACCTCCATCGTATCCGGCGAACTGGAAGTTGTTGGTGGGTGTGGCATTGTTTTTATTGGCATTTTTGTTTTTGTTGTTCTCAAAATTCGTTATTTTCACCTTGAATTTCATAAATTGTATTTTTCTCTCTCTTTCTATCTCTCTCTCCTTCTCTCCTTGTCTCTATCTGTCTCTTTCTCCATTTCACTGTATTTCAGAACTGCCCACACAACGACCGATTATAACGGGCATTCATTCGAGGTACCGTCTGGGTGACATTGTTAACGGTAACTGTTCTTCGGACTACTCAAAGCCAGCAGCGAATTTAACCTGGTGGATCAATGATATTCAGGTGAGTAGAGTAGAAAAAAGGAAGAGAAAAGAGAAGATAATATTTGCTCTTTTGGTTTTTTCCCTATTTCGATTAAAGTAGTGACGCTTATGGCAACACATGCATAGTGTAGAGTGTTATGCAGACTTCCAATTAACTATAAATCCCTTTTATAATTCTGAAGTTTACAGATAGGGTGGACATCTAATAATAATATTGAGTTGAGTGTTGATTTTCTGCTTTAATTGGATGAACTTCTAGTCGAAGTTTATACTGCCACCACTTCCACCATTTAGCGTAGGCGCAACTCACCATAACATTGCGTTTCTAAATAGTTGTCAATGAGTGTATATGCTTAGATTTTCTATTTGAATTTAAAAAGAATCTCAGTTAAGCAATACTTTTGAAGCTCAACACGTTTAGAGTTCTCAAATCAATCAAAATTTGAATCCGAAAGAATAAGAGAAAGATAGTGTGTGTGAGAGAGAGAGAGAGATAGAGAGGCTAGATAGAGATAGAAAGAAGTCTTTTCTTTTTATCAATTAAACTGAATTAAACTAAACTTTCAAGCCTTCGCTTGAAAAGGTCAGCATAAATTAAATCGAAATCAAGGAATCAGAATTTATCAGTTACTCATTAAATTGTCTCTCGCTCACCCGTTCATCCAACAACAGGCACAGGAAAAACTTTGGGCAAAAAGAGAAGAAAACAAAAAGAGAAGAAAAAACAAATAAAAAAAAAAATAAGCCAAGGAAACCAAAAATAAAAAAAGTCATGGTAATTTTTAGGTTTTTGCACGGCCAAAAAAAGACAGAAAGAAAGGGACGAAAAATTGCATTATAGAATACAAAATCAAAAGAAATCACAAATTAAATTAATGAGAGACACTTGAAACAGAAAGGAAATTTTAAGAAGAAGAAGTCGATGATGTTGAAGATGAAAAAAAGAATAAAAAAACTAATTTGAAATCGGTACGAATATTGATATTCGATGTTATTTAATATTATGTCCAAGACATGTGGCTTGGAATATAAGAAAAGATAAAGAAACAGATTTCAAAAAAATGGGACAAAGAATCAAAAAAGTGAGGCTACAGATGAGAAAAAAAACCAAGAGATGTTTTGACCAACAGTCATCGAGTAACATGTGTTGTACGAGACCAAAGAAAATTATGCAGAAAAAACGGGAAGATAGAGAGAAAGAGGAAGAATGGGGGAGAGGGAAAAGGATAGGGGGATATTAAGCAAAAGTGTGGGGGGTGAATCTCATCAACCGTCAGTCAAGTTTTTCGAATTCTTTATCATACGCCGTTTTCTGAACCAATCTTTTTCATTACCAGCCGGCGCTTGCTTTACCATTCGATCGATAAACCTCACAGAAACCTTGAAAATTTTTATTTTCTTTAATGATATTTATATTTTTTATATTTTTTAACATTTATTTGCTTCTTAAAATTTTTCTTGTTTCGGTTCATCAACTTTGTAGTGAATTTTCGCTTACATTTTGCTTTTAGTTTCAATATCGTATAATAATTTTAGGAAATCGACCCTCCTCCCTCCGCCGCTCCACTCGCCATAATTTCTCTTTGGGTCGATTTTTATTAAATTTGTATTCGGATTTGGATTTTTTTCTTTTCAATAAAATACCCCACGTCTCGCAGCATTACGTTCTGAAGCGTTACGTCACATTAGTGCGGTGAATATGACGTAATAGGATATCTAGAAAAAGGGAGATAAAAAGAATAAAAGTATTTTTCATTTCAGTTGATTTTTTCATTGCCGATTTTTGTCCTTTTTCAATTTTATCCAATTTGCGACGTTTATAAATCACATGATTTTTTCTTTTCTTTGCCTTCTTTCTGCTGCGTCTTCTCCGCTATTTTTGTGTCCAACGGTCCAGAATCATTTACCGTTATTGGATGATTTTATGTGTGCGATTTGAAACACATTTTTTGGTCATTTATACGGAGTTTTTTCGTCTTTCATTCATTTTTTTCACTAGTCTTCATTTCTTCCCCCTCTCCCCTTCTTTTAGCATTTTTCCGTACTTACTTTTCATCATAATTTACGATATAAAGTGACCATTTATTTTTATTCAATTTTCGAAAACCAAAGAAATTTTTTAATATTTTGTGGGATTATTTTTTGTTGTGGTTTCTTATTTTCCATTTCAAATTCATTTTATTTTTTATTGGATTATTTTATATCCGCAAAAATGGAATTATATTTCATCTTTCCTTCTTCTTTTTCTTAATTTTTTTCCTTCTTCTTCCAGGTACCGTTTAACTATATACGAGTCTATGATGTGCAGAAACACATCGAAGAAAATTTAGAATCTTCGGTGTTGGAAATCAATTTTATTGTCACACTGCAGCACTTCATCAAAGGACGATTAAAGGTTAGCATTTAAAATGACCCCTTGATTACAAAAAAAAAGAATAAATTATTTCAAGAATCATGAGACAAGATCACGATGACAACATCATCACCATATCCTACTTTTCACACCTCCTTTTCTTACTACTCTCATATTTGCTCTCTTCATGTAGTTAAAATGTTCCGCTCGCATTCATGAGATATACGCCCAGGAATCGGAGAAAATCATTGAAGAGGATCGTCCACGTATCTTGGCCTCAGGACGATCGCCGGATGTGAATTTATACCCTTTCGATCAGTCGAATGGGGACGGCGAATTCAACGAACAGAATGAGCTTTATTTAACCCATTATAAAAGTAAGTTTATGAGATTACTGATTGCTGCTGTATTTAATTTTAGATTACCGATGTATTTTATTTTCTAATTCAAAGAAAGAACACACACAAAGAACTTTATATAAATATAAAAACTGAATAATAGAGGCTTAAGAAACCTTACATATCAAGTAGTTTGTCTTATATTGGAAGTGGCTCATACTTAATAAATCTATGAATATAATACAAATCTTAAAAAAGAAAAGAAATTATTATTTATATACATACTATACTATAGTAGGTCAGAAGTTGTACTAGGTACTTGGTGATCAATCATTGATTACTTAGAACTCATACGCATTAATTAGCTTAGAGTTTATTTTACCAAGTCTATATATCATAATAAGTGGCTCATACCTTGCATTCAATAACTCTTATAGTAATCTAAGTATTCTTACATAATATTCGTTCATAGATCATTCTCATATAGCTCACAAAACGTATTCAAAGGTTCACATACTGTTTTTTAGTATCAAATCAGACCTTTTTAGTATTTCAAAGAGGTAATCGCAAATATTATCTTTTAAAGTCCATTAAAAATAAATACAAAAAACTACAAGAAATAAAAGCCGAATGCACTTAAAATCTTAGCAATAAAATTGAACTTGAATTGAACAGTTTCTCTGAGAAAATAAGGTAAAAATTTTCTCTTTTAACGATCACATCGTAGAACCAAATACATTTATTTATTATATTCACTCTACCAATAAAACAGCCATTTTGAAGGGTCTTTTTATAGTCCGAATGGTTGTTGGTTTGTTGGTTATTCGAGTTGGTGTGATTTAAATAGAGAGTTGTTTAGATAACTGTTTGGCTATAAATTTATCTAAATCTTAACTCAAAATAAGTGAGCTTCTCTATGTTTTGTGTGGCTGTAAGTCGGTGGGAGAAAGTGAGAGAGAGAGAGAGAGCGAGAGAGGGAGACGGAGAGAAACTAATAAAATCTCATCTCAGGTCTTTAATTCTGGGCAACATCAATCAAAGAATATAAGTGTTATTTAAGCGTAAGAAATACGAGTATAGAGGATGAAAGTACATACGAGAATGAATGAGGTGTGGAATTAAGAGTAGTGGGGTGGAAGAGAGCAGTTTAGGGCTGAAGAGACCTTCATGGCAGCTGTATAATCGAGTATAAAGACTACCTTGCGTTTGGTTATAATTCAGATGGATGCATGAAGGAATCAAATCCTTCCAAGTCAGCCCATCCTCTCTATTGCCCCTACGCCCATCGTCATCATGCTTACATAAAAGTAGAGAAAATCTCCCCCGTTGGTGAGATTAATCTGAGAGGAATTAATTGCCAACAACAGCAAAAACAATAACAACAATAAGACCAAAGCCACCCGTAATCGTTTTGACAAGGAAATATATGTAATGTGTGTATGTATGTGTGTGTATGTATGTGTGTGTATGTATGTGTGTGTGTGTCTGCACGTGGTTTATATACATACATTTAAGGAAATCTGCGAAGAGTGGCTGTTGAGGTGCTTGTTTTTGCTGTAGTTACACTCGATCTTGTTGTTGTTGTTGTTGTTATTATAACCACTTTAGTTGATGGCATTCCATCCTTTTTTTTGTAGTTGTTGTTCTTGTTGCTGCTTTTCCTCATTATTCAAATAAATATTAAAAAACAGAAGGTTTTATAAACGAAGGTTTAATGTAGGTGAGTGAATAAGCAAGAGTTTTAAGAGTATCTCTCTTTCTGTGTTTTCCATCACTTTAAAATGTTGCTGCAGAATTAAATAAAAGGAAATAAGAATTAAATACATAAACATTTCGTGGTTACATACGGAAATAACGAAAAAATTTAACCCAAGAAAGAGAAAGAGAGAGTAAGATGTAGAAAAAGGATAAGCGAAATTGGCAGAGAGAGAGAGAGATAGAGAGAGTTTTTCCTGTCCTTGATTTAATACCAGACACTTTGTCAAAACATTTTACATACAAAAAACGCATTATTTCAGCAGAAGAGAAATAAAGAGAGGGGGAAAGAAGGAAAAAGAGAAAGATAGCAGTGGAGAAAGAGAGAGCGAAAGAGAGGATGAAGAGAAATAGCGAGTTATAGTCGTTGTAGCTATTTTTCGTTAGAAAAACTATCAAAGAAGTATTTGATGTGGTTTCTGCTACGAATGTCATTAAAAAAGATTGATAACGTCAAAGTACGATTTTACACTATATAAACATGCAAAAACATTTTCTTGCAAACACACACACACACACACACACAACACCTCTCGATTACACGAACTCTTTTATGTTTAGTAGTTCCATTATTTAAGGGTTTTGTAATGTTTCTATGTTTTGTTTTTTTTTCCTTTTTTTGCTAAACACTCTGTATAGTGTTACTTTTTGTAGCGTAAAACTTCTCTATTAATCAAGTAGATTTTTAATGCTCAGTGGAAAAGAAGGAAAAAAGCAGAAGAAGACAAATGCTCTTCTTCAGCATCAAGAGAGTCAACGAAATAAAATTTCACTCCTTCTTCTTTTTATGCATTCAAAAAAGAAACTCAGAAATAAAAGAAATGAGAAAAAATAAAATAGAAATATAATGTTGTGCTTGTTTTTCTCTTTTGTGAATTTTATATTTATACTGGTGTTTGGATATTTTTTTATATTTTTTGTTGATTATGTATATTTTTGTATTATTTTTTATATTTTTTATTTAATAATTTGGTTGTTTGTTTTTAAATTCCCATCTTTTCACTTCTTTCAGATCAACCCTCTTCTGCCTCTACAACAACAACAACAACAACCACAGCTCAGCACAAAATGCAGCTGAACACAAGGAGAATCGTTTTGTTGCTTCTGTTTACGTTGACGATCATCATCACGGGTGATGGTTTGACCACGACAGGGATGGCCAACAATATTACGACGGTGACACAAAGAAGCAGCTCAAAAAAACCGAGAGAAGAGGAATTTAAGGACACTGTTAAGAATTCTGCACAAAAGGTCCCGGTGACGATTAACAACAACAACAGCAACAACAGTGTGTCGACAACACGACGGTGATAAGTTAGAAAAACACACGTGAATCTAATACAATATGAAGAGTGAGCAGAGAGAGAGAGAGAGAGAGAGAGAGAGAGAGAGAGAGAGAGTGAGGTAGAGAGACGCATAAAGAGAGAGAGAGAGAGAGAGAGATAGAGAGATGGAGAGAAGACAGCGATAGAGCCAAAAATTTAAAAATAGTCTACACAACCATAAAGAAAATATTATTTTAATCTAATAATAATAAAAATAATAATAATAAACAATAATAATAACAAACAATAATAATAAAATAAATAAAATTAAAATAAATTGAATAAAATTAAATTAAATAAAATAAAATGGAAAAAACATACTTAAAAAATAAAATAATATTAAAAATAAAATGGATTAAAACAAATTAGAATAAAATAAAGATTACAATAAATATTTTCAAATTAACTGAACCCAGTAAACAAAAATGCTTAAGGAAGTTTATGATTATGTAATATATTGCATAATTTCTTAAATATAATATATGTTAATAATCAATTTTTATTGTAATAAACGGAAAATATAAGAAAATTATTCTAATATAATGTCCACTGTAAATCTGTTGTTACTTTTGTAAATAAAGGTTAAGTTAATAAACACGTGATTGAATTTAATTCTTATTAATGTCAACTTAAAGAACATTTTTGCTTTTTATATAATATATTTATATTTATAGTGTATGTGTGTATGTTGTGTATGTTTACATGTTAGTAGAAGTATATACCGTATATACATATATAAATTGTATATGTGACCATAATGTAATCACACGCTATTTAAAAATATTAAACATATGAACATTAAAGCGATTACTTTAATACTGAAGTTTGACATTTTGAAGGCTTTGAAACCATTAAGAAACTTATCTTGTGCTGCATTATTATTATTTTGAAATTAAATTCTGTTAACCACATCGTTAAGTAATAACAAAGTATATTTCATGTAATAATATACATATTAAAGTAATATAAATAAAACAACCTAAAATTATATGAATTATTAATAAACAAAATAAACGCAGACAAAAAAAATTATATGAAGAATAAAAGTTATGGTTTAACGGTGATCAACTGTGGCATTAAAAAAAATAAAAAAAACAAAAAATGTGTTTTTATTTAATTTTAACATATAATATTAATGTGTAAAGGACAGAATCTCTGTTGGGTTTCTTGTGGATGGATCTGTGATCATATTGAAGTGATATAAGCAGCCAGAAATGGTTTCTTGCTGTGTTCCTGATATTTAAATGATGTCTTAAATGTTATATTTGTTAATATATTACTTATGATATTTAAAAAAATATTCAATGTTATTTATGGAACGATTGCTTCCCCATAACTTCTATAACACTTTTGTTTAGAGCGACGATATTCGTTTATAACAGCGAATTCGATTCTTTGATGTACCAGCATTCATTATATGCTGGTTTGCGATTATTGATGCGGCGATCGCATCATCTAGAGTGCGATTCAATCATTTGGAATACGATTCAATCCTGTAGAGTACGATTCAATCATTTAGAAGGTTATTTGTATGTGACACGATAGACTTTGAATTCTGATGGACGAATTTGTGATGTACAATAAATCTGCGTCTTTATTAACGACAATTAGTTTTCAATATTGTTTAAATTGCAATTTCCCGTTGTTATTGTAATTGAGGTCTTTGAAGTTCTAAAAGTCCCTTGATTCCTTTTTATGTTTTCATATTATTTCTTTTCATATTATTTTACCGTCTCTCTTCTGTCGTCGTTGTTATTGTTTCTGATGATGGTGATATTCATGTTTCTGTTGCAGTGTCATGTTGCTTTAAAGTTGTCAAGCAAAGCTTCATCTGCGCGGATGTACCTGATCCTTTATATATTTCGTTGCACTACATTACAAGCTGGTTGCTTCAGATGTCCGTCAATCAATCATTTCAGTTAAGCAGTCTGTCGTCATTCACTCATTCGTGAAGAGAAAAGTTGCTGCGACTGTTTTTCACATAAGCATATGTTTCTTTGTATTGTATTGTTTTTAATTGTGATGTTTTGTGTTGTTACTGTTTCACAATTTTGTGTCTTTAAAATATTTCGTTGTTGTTTCTTTTTTCACGATTGCTTTAACTGATTAAGTGTTGCTGTCTACAATATTTCACTGTCGCATTCTGCTGCTGTCAAGGAGGCTTTCAAATGTAGCAGCAGCAGCAACACCGACACCGGCATCTGCTAAGTCTGAATACCAAATTTGGATTTTATTATGCTTAAATATGTTTTCTCCTTTTCATGTCAAGAACAACTCCCATTCTGCGTGAGAATGCAGGCCTAAAAGTAAGCAATCCGTTTTCTCAAAGCTTCTGTGATGAATATTTATTTATCTATTTGATTACTTTTTCTACTAATTTGTTGTACAATATTTTATTCTTTAATATATTTGCATGTAGCTTTTAAATTCTATCTATATTTACTTTGTTTCTCGTCTTTGCTTTTGTTTTTGCTTTGTTATCTCTGCTTGTTTCCCAAAATCTTAAGTTTCCACTGCAAACGAAATTCGAAGCAACAGCAACAACAACAACAACAACAATATATTTCGTAGCTGTAGTCTTTCGCAATTTGATGCCAATTAAAATATTTGTACCCAGTAAAAAGGCAATAAAACGAAATAAAATCAAAAACAAAAATAAAAACAAATAGAAAATAAAAACAAAAACTTTAAATGAAGAGTAACTCGCAGTGGACAGAACAAAAACGAAGCAGAAAAGAACAAGAACGCAACCATTCAATGGCCATTTTCTGTCACTGACTTCCCCATCCTCATCCGCATCAGCATCCGTAGCCGCATCCGCATCCGTATCTGTTTTCCCTGCTTCTATCCTGGTCCTTCTCTTCCTTCACAATTCACACAACTCGTTTCACTCACGAAAGAAATTCAATTATTGGCACTTTGAAAAATCCTCAAAATTATCGGTTCGATGAATTTTCGATTGTCCATTAGAGTCAATGAGGAACTTTGTTCAAAAGCCAGCCATTCGTAGTTATCATGATACTCAAGCAGAACTTTCCGCAGGATGTGGAGGGGACGCCTCGTGGCAGAGGAGGGCGGATGAGAGACTCGTCGATGGAGCAACGAGTGGTGCCTGTAATGTTTTACTACTCAACACTCGACAACATTGAAATCGAGAATCTCAACCACATTCTGGTTGCTAGAAATGCAAAAAAAAAAGCCAGACTCACCAAAGAGGAAGAGGACCGCATGAGAAGGAGCGGAAAGTGGAGACAAAGGAAAGACAGTAAAAGGAACAATAAAAAGCATAATAAATCTATAAAATAAAACAACATCATGTTCAAGTCAAGTCGAGTCAACCATCAAAAAAAAGAGGAATAATAACTTTCCTAAAAGAGAAAACTTCTTCTTCTCTTCTTCTTCTTCTTCTTCCTCAAACCGATTAAAAATACACAGAATGACATTATATACATACATTTACAAGTGACTGTCCATAGATCGATACTTAGGTATGTTCAAGTAGATGTCCATCAATGAAAATTGAAACTTTATTTCAATGGAAGTATTATTGTAAATAAATATATATAGAAGTACGGAAATTCAGAAAAACCACTTCTGCAAAATATTGAAGAGGTTATTTTATAAAGAATATGCATAAAAAATGCACATTTATTGAATAATTTGCAAGAAATCTGAATTTATTAAGAGCAATAAAACAACTGCAACAATGTTTGAATGAGAGAATTTCTACTAAAAACTCTAAATTCAAATATAAAAGCAATAAAATTGCATTATAAAAATAAGAAAGTCACAGTAACAAAAAGAGTTCTGAGAAGCTGAGAAAGAGATAGAGGGTGAAAGGGATAGAGAGAAAGGGGAAATCACTAAGTATGCCTTCAACTTTTGAATCTTTAATCGGATTTCAATTTGAATATTTTGAGCAAGGATAAAAGACAACTTTATAAACTGAAATAGCTACGAGTACTTAGACTTTCAATAAGCTACATAATGTGCTCTATTATTTTTATTATTTCTTTGCTTAGAATGAAGATTTCATTTGATCGGAATCATTAAGATTCAATAAATCAATTTTGTTGGATCGAAAGACCGAGAATACTCCAAACTAGTTAAAACATATCCCAATCCAAATGAGATTTGAGTTGGAACAGCTAATAACCTAAGAGTATTTGAATAACTTACAGCTATTGACCATTATTACAAGATTCCTGAGAGATCTCGATGGCTGAATTTGCTGAGAAAAGGAATCGCGGTTACAGAAGTGTGGGAATGGGAATAGATTTGCGTCAAAGAAGGAACTCGTGCTAATCAAATCCATTTCTGAATTCCTAGTATCGCATATTTTAGTGTCATCTTTCAAATCGAAAGTAGATTTTTGCTGACAAGTATTCTGTAAGTATTTCCATTCGGTACTCGGTACATAAGGATTTAAGGTTGGATTACATCTTGAATATCCTCAGAGAAGTTTACTGATGACACCTCAAATTTATGATGATTGCACAGCGGATTCTACAAACTTTTGGACGGCAAAATAATTTGCTTAAAACATTTAATATTTCAGTTGTTTTTCTTCATGTTTTTTATCGAAGAGGAATTTTAGCAACACTTACAATTAATTTCTTAAATTTAACTCATCTACTGTACTATTCAGAAGCTGTATGCCCCTCACTCTCCGCTTGAGGTCTGGCAGCCTCTTTCGGAGTCGCTACTGCTTTCTGTTTGCTGCTGTTGGCTTTCTTGCGGCACTCATTACGTCAGCGACAACTACTTCGAGTTGCAACCAGAGACACAACTCGACTCTACTCAAATACATGCTAACCTCAATTCGTGTGATTATAATTTGTGCTTTTTATGAATTCCTCCTAATGACGATTTTATACAGCAGTCGGTGGCGCTAAGGCCCCAGCGGCAGAGGGCGGAATTAAATTACAATGTATCACTTGCAACCTAAGAGCTTGGTCGTGGGGACTAAGTGAGTGTATCTGCGCGTGTTTGTGTATGTGTTCGTACATGACATCAACACCCATGTTGGGCTTAACCCGAACACTCCCTGAGCGACCCGCCCGCCCGACCCCTCGCCGCCCAGAAGAAGGTCCCAAATTGCAGTTGTTCATTCGAAGTGGCAAAAATTTCCATTCGAGAAACGAAGACTGCAAAATTCTGGGAAAGTGGCTGGGAAACAACTCAAAAATAAAAGGAAATTTTGCAGAAGGATTGAAAATAAAGAAGAAGATAACCCAAAAAACATGAACGTATTTTCAACGCCAGGGGAATAAAATGTGTGCACCACAAACAGTCGTGCAAACGTTACAAGAACTGCAAGGACTCGAAGGAGATGCTGCTGATGGTGGTGATGTTGCTGTGTGTGGATCATATGCAGTGGATTTAGTATAAAAGAAACAACAACAACAACAACCGGAGTAGCAACAATTTTCAGTTGTCTCCATGCAGATGATGCCAACGATAGTCAAGTTGCTGATGAAGATGATTCTACGATATTCGAAGTTGTTGCTGTAAATACTGTTGATGATGATGATGATACTAAGGATGATGATACTGCTGAAAACCCGAGCACCCCAACAGTGTTGCCACTTTCTTCTCCTTCTTCTTCTTCTTCTTCGTCTTGGCCTTCTTTCACTCTGGCTTAACGTGTGCGGTGTAATTTTACAGTCGAAGAACATGAAATAAAAACGCCTTGAGACTTTCTTGTGGGAAGGTCTATTTTTGTAATTTCCATTAATGTTAGCATTGTTGTTGTTTTCCCAGCAACTGTTGTAGTTGCACTTGTTTGGGGTATAATTTGCATGCACTCATTGTCATCTATCTTTGCTGGTTTCAGTTGCCGAGTCTCTTCAGTTGCAGGCGCTGCGTCGATGGTGACCTCTCAGGCAGGCGGCAGGATGTTCAGGATGCTTCATTTTGTTAGCGACTTGTTTCTTTTTTTGTTTGTTTTCGGTGTTCTCCGTCGGTGTTTTTTCGATGTAAAAAAACTTGACTTAACTAAAGTAGGCGCAACTCGTTTGGTTCGTTTGTCGTTGTTGGGTGTTGGATGGCACAAATGTTGCTAATGGATTCTGTGTGTTTTTGACAGCAATTAAGATTGGCGGGTGCGGTACATGGTACGGTACACACAAAGCTAAGCGAGCTTGTGATCGGTGGATGTGGGGCGGAAGCAGAGAATACATTTTAACACTTTTTAATGAAAACTTTTTAATGACATACAGAATGTTCCAGAAGCTGTGAAACTTTTTCTTTGTTTAATCGATATAATAAACAAAGGAGAAGACATTTTTTTGGTTAAAATTAATTGCAACTTACTATTCTTGAAATATTTACATATCGCTATGATTACACTTAATAGAATGGCATAATTTTAGGCTGTAATATAAAATAATTCTCATGCTGTTTATACAATATTATAATAATAAGCAATATAATAATAAGCAACGAGATTAAAAACAAGGTTTAAAAGAACCACAGAGTTTTTCTGAATACTTTGCTACATTTTGAAGTAACGAAATTTAAACGGATTTGACAAACGAAGGAGGAGCTCCTAATTCACTGGCAACATCGCGTCCTTCTGACTCCGCTCTACGAGCACGAATAATAATAAAAGAGCAGAAGTAACAAAAAAAACAAGGACAGTAAATCTTCGCAGAATCAACAGCATTACATCAATGGCAACAGTAACTACAACGAGAACAGTAACAACAACTACAACAGTATTACTATGTAGCTCATTCTTTCAGCGAGATGACAGGAAATTCGTAAATCCACAGGATATGCAATGAATTTCGAAATTTTTGTTGTGCTTGCTGTTATCGTTGTTGTTGTTGTTGCTCGTGGTTGTTGTTTTTTCACTTTCATTTCTTTTTATTGTGGTCGGTGTTGCGTGTTATTTTTGGCTGCTGAAGTTGCGAAGATTCTTGACGCTGCATAAATTTTAAATTAATTTTTAGTGCGTCGCAACTCGCAAATGGGAAAATTTCAACCAAAGTGTGTTTATATATGTTTGTACATATACATATATATATATAAGTATGTGTGAATGTGTGTAATCCTGTGTATTCCTCGTACTTTCTCTCTTCTTTCCCGCTCTGCTGCGTTTCGCTGAAACATTGCAAGCGTATAAATTATACGAACCGCATACGCGCGACCTCACACACACAGCCACACACACACACACACACGAACACACCCATACACATGCACGCACATAAGAAATTACTGCGACAGCGATGACATGACAAAATATTTCCAGAATACATGCTGAATATTCAAAGAGACCGAGAGTCAGATTCGGAGTGCGAGTCATTGAAGCCATCACCAGCACCAACATCGAAAACTAAGCCAACAAAACACCAGCAGCAGCAACAGAAGCGTTGCCAGCTGTAATAACGAGAACATGGATTAGCAACAACAACTGCATGAATATTAGTAACAACAAAAACAACATAATTGCTGCCACATGACGTTGCTGCTGCTGGTGATGTTGCTGCATATTTTTTTTGCATTCACGCGTTTGTAGTTTTGCGAGGTTTGTTGCTAGTCTCACTCTCTGTCTATCCAGCTGTCTGTCAGGGTGTCCTTTCGAATGTCGGTTGTACTGATCTTCTCTCTGTCTCTTCTGTCTGACTTTTTGCTCTTCTGACGGATTCCCTGTTCTTCTTTCATGACTCTTCTGCAGTCTTGTGTTGTAACCCTCTCTTCATCTTATCTCGTAGTCCGTCCGCCTTCTATTTAATTCCATCTATCTATGAAATCATCACTTCTATTCTCGCTCTTCTCTTCCCGCTCTTCTCCACCAGCTCTTCTCTTCACGCTCTTTTCTTCTTCTTCAACTCTACGATTCCCTTTCCTGTTGCTCTTCTCTTCTTGCTTTAATAATTATTAAATAATTATAATTATTTCTTTCCAGTTCTTCTTCTCTCATTCTATAAATTCTTTTCCCGATTGCTACACTTCATCCCGCTTCCAACTCTTCTGCTACTCTTGTGATATACTCTCTTTTTTATCCCATCTCATTTCGTCTCTTCGCATTCCTTTCTCGTGTCACAAAACTTTAGATTTTATCATTTTCCGTGCTTCAGTGAATTTTGGAATTTTCAATTTTCAGGATATTTTCGCAAATTTATATTCATCCCGATATACTATATTCGCATGATACCGAGTGATAGTGACTCCAATGCAACTCATCATCGTTGCTGGTGTTGATCAAATGAACTGTCGCGTCGGTTGGTCGGTTGATTTGTCTGTCGCTCGAGTCATTTCAGTAGCTTTTCTCCCAGAAAGATTGTCATTTTGCTGCGCACTGCTGACAAAATTGCAACTGCTGCTGCTGTTGTTGGTATTTTCATTGCTTCAGTTCTTTTATTACTCTCATTGATAATCACACAATTTTTCATACATTCACATTTTGTAAACTACGATATTCGATATAAAGCTTCAATGAATACGATTTTAAAAAGAAATCTTTTCTCGTTTTTCTTCAAATGCAGCCATGATATTTAATTAAGAATTCTTTATGTGGTGTTTTTAATCTGCGTCAGAAGTCAAGTTAGTTTTTTTCTTAACTTTCTGTCCTTGTTGTCATCTCCCTTTTCCTCCACTCCCCACGTCCCTCTTCTCTTTTACTATTTGTATCATTAACTTTAAACTTACTAGAAACTCCACTTTTTTACTATTTTTTTCCCACAAAAATTATAACAATAGAAATAACATAAAGTTTTCGAAATGATTTGTAATTACTTCGAAATAATTACAAAAGTTAGATGATAGAAAGTAACCTCTCCTGGAAATGATAATGGTCATCATCATGTTGATGCTCATGAACAAATATGACAAGCATCATAGCGTTGTTCATTATGATGACTACGATAATTGTCCATTATTGTGATGTTGAATATCATCAATATGATGAGGAGGAAAACCTCTTCAGGACGAATGAATGAAAAGGATGATACTCAAAATGATGGTGATAATGTTGAAGATGATGATATTGATAACTATCTGAACAAACAATGGAATAGAGCGTAATTTGCTCCCTCATTCAGTTAGCTGGCTCACGAACCAACTAACACACTTTAAAGACCAACGGGACAAGTTTTGTTTCAAGAGTGTTTGTTCAAGAGTGCTCCCTAAATGAATACTCCAAAACAGAATCCTTCTACGTTCTGTTGTGAGAACAATAGTCGAAAAAGGACAAAAAAAAAAACAAGTAAAAACTCAGTCAAACTCACAGTTGAGCGCATAAAAGCAGACCATTCTACGAGTATTCTTCGTTGGAACTCATTAACGAAAGCATGAAAAACGAAAGCAGTGAGTGAAAGGAGTGAACGACTGACTGACCGAATGACTTAGTAACTGAGTGACTTAGTGTCTGGATGTCTGAGTGATTGAATGAATGATTTGAATGTTGAAATGATTTACTGTTTCACCGAATGACTCCGATTCTCTCAGAGTTGCTTGAAAGTGAAGCTGATGGTTTTGAAACAAAACGAGTCACTTTGTCGAAATTGTAGTGAAATGATAAATGAATGAATGGCTTAAAGTTTGTCTTATTTTTTCTAATATTTAATTTATTTTTTTGGTCTTTCTTTATGCTTAGAAACCTTTCTTTTGTTTTATTATTATTAGTTCTGTTTTTTATGCATCATTCTACGAGTTTTTCTATTAACTCACTAATTTTCATTCTACTTTTATTTTATTTTGAGTTGCCTTGTTTTAATTTATATAATCTTCTTCGTATATACACAGTTTTCTCTCGTCAATTTTTGTTAGGATTCCTTTTTTTGGTTGTTTCATTTCCTTGGTTTTTTTTAAGTTTTTGTTTGTTGGCGGCGGCGGCGTCTCACTTAAATGTGTGTAGCATGATGAGTGCCAGAGAAGTAGCAACAGAAGCAGGAGCAGAAGTGAGGGGCAAAGGGGAGTGTCAGGTCGGTGAATCGGTCGTCGTTGGTGTTCTCAACGTCACTTAAGTGGGTTAAAAATATGAGTAGCATACAAACACAGAGAGCACTGAGAGCTCAGTCACCTGAATTGCATAAATTAAGAATTCGCACACGCACAGACATACTCTCAGGCTTTACAAAGTATATATATGTACATGTATGCAGGAACTGACAAAAGAATAAGCAGATGCGGAAACAAAGTAAAAAACAGCAACAACAACTACTACAAAGTAGAAGCCGCAGCAGGAACAACAACAACAACAGCAATAAAGCAGCAGTGACTGTAGTTAGAACCAACAATAACAACAACAGCAACAACAAAAATAACAACAACAGCAACAATAACAATAATAACAACAACAACAACAACAACAACAACAACAACAACAAACACAACAACTAAACAAAAGCGTCGACAAAATTTCAAAACTCAACCGAGCACAAAACGACGTACGACGAAAGGACTTCTTTATTATGGTATTCAGATGCTGCTAGTGAAGAGATGCTGCTAGTGAGTGTTGTATGAGAGAGTGTGACGAAAACAAAAACATCCGGTGCATTGCACTCGAGCCTCAATTGGAGTTAACAATTTACACATACATATACTCATACATACAGTCACACACACATAGAAACACACAGCTCACACATAATCACTTACATGCAAATAGATACAAACACACCAACACTTCCATCCTGAAAAAATAAGAAATACAAAATATAAATTAATTAAATAATTTCGCATATGAAAAGTTGCAGAGATTCACTTTTAAGAGGTTTTTTAATACCCTACACCTGGTGTTCAAAGAGGATGTTAATCTTGTCTTTTTGTTCAGTTATGTCGAGAGTGAGGCGTGGCATTTATTGGAAAAGCTTATTGGCATCACGACTCCGAGAAGACAAACATTAATTTTGAGAAATTATTTTGTTGAATATATCATTTCTTTGTAAAGGAGTTTGTTGTTGAAAATGGGTCAGATTAGTTAAACACTACGCCTACTTTTTACACCAAAAACCTTAAGAATTGTTGTACAACAGTTTAGAGTTTGTTATTAAAAATCAAAAAACGAAGTGAAGAACAAAGGCCAACTATATTAATACATCTTATTTTAATATTATAAAATAATCTGTCGATAATGCGCGTGGTCTGGCTTTTTCGACCTACCTACAATTAATAGCATATTAAAATATGAAATCCTAAGAATTCTATTTAATACTCTTGTATAAAGTTAGTGGGTGTAATTTTTGTTTGTAAATATGATGACTTTACTCTGAGGTATCCCTCAATTCTTGCGTCTACCAGCACTATAAGACTTAGGAGTAGGATAGTTACCATACCGTAAGGCACTTCACTATGGGATATTAGTTACCATAGTGAAGTGCCTTACGGTAGGATAGGATAGGATAGGATAGGATAGGGTAGGGATTTTTGCTAAATTTGTTTCTTTTTTGGTGAATTCATTTTTTACTTTTATTTTCATTGCCTAATATTACGTTTAGCTTACAGGTCACTGCCACAAAGTATTAACAATATCACAACGCAATAACAATTACCAAAAATGAAAAAAAAACATAAATAGTAAGTACAAAAAAATTTGTTGCGTGCGTGAGTTTCATTCAAAATAATGACAGTTCATTTCCGGTTGCTTTAATGTGGAATCGAAATTATACACGACAGCGACGAGACAAATGAGAGTTTTCCCTGAATGAGTTGGTAACACTGAAAAATGTTCTAGCTGTTGGTGCAGCTGAGCTTCTAAAAGTAAGCGATCTATTTTTCTTCTGCTTCCCTTCAGTTACAATAATATATGAGTTGTGGTTTTTTTGCTGTCAAATTCACGCGTGACAGAAGCTTATCTCATGTGATAACAAAAGAAAGAGAGAACAAACTGTGAGGCGAGAAAAATGTTACAATAGTAAAGACACAAGGATGGGAAAGCAGCTTTAGTTGAGGTTATGCAGCTAAAGAGCGAGGGAAGAGGTTGGGAAGAGGAAGTGGGAGAAGAGTTACGGTTAATATTCGAAAAAGACGCTGATTAGAAAGCAATTTATTGACAGTAGTTTGACTACCGGTATTCTGTAGTCACTATATAGTATGCTCACTATCTAATATATTCACTATACAGTATATTCACTATATATTATAGTAAAACCCATGGTGGGCGGAGGAAAGACGGATTTTCGAAAATGGAATGTTTCAGGTAAAGGAATACACAAGATACTAAAGACAAGGATAGATGAAGACCAGTTGCAGCGGGTTTGAGAAGGTTTCAGTTTGCGATCAGAGAGCTTACACAGAAAAAGAGAGGGAGAGCGAAAGCGAGAGAGAGAGAGAGAGAGAGAGAGAGAGAGAGTTAAGTGTTGGTGGGCTTCTGTGAGTGCGTGTGTTGATGTGAGTTGTTTTATGTGTTCTATGGATTTACTAACGAGTTGTCGTGGTTTTCACTGCATTTAAGCACGCTGTCAGCGAAGCGATGCCTGAGTGACTGCGTTACTGCGCGAGTGAGTGACTGCGTTGACTGAATGAGTACCACGCTGCTGACAAACTGCTATCCGCATGATGAATTGTTGCAATAACGTTGTCAGATTTGATTAGTGTTGCTTTCAATACGTTTTCGCATCACTGTTTCCGCTCTTCTTTAGCTGGTGTTTTAGTCAGCATCAATATCGTCACAGCCATCACCATCGTCGCCCTCGTCATCATCATCTTCAATGTACTCATTCTTGATGATAGAAATTTGTATTATTTTTGGTTCAGCGAAGCGAGCAACCGCATCAGAGGCACTCGTAGCAGCGACACTTGCAGCAGCGAAGGAGCAACACATTTTTAATTGGCCCATCGCGGTGACGATAGCCCAGGGCATGTGTGACGATAGCATGTGCAATTGCCACAATGTTCTTCTTCTTCCTCACGTTAGGTACATTGTAACAATTCTACATTCAAAAGCTTCTCGAACGCTTCTCGTTACAAAAACAGTGATGAACATTTTTAAGATTACTTTAAGAAAAGAAGGGATAAAAATGTACTCATTTTAAAAGAATTAAAAGAACATTGCTCCATATGATTGTAAAATATTATTGCGCAGTTTTATTATGCCAAATTATTATTTAATATTAAGCAATGTTAAGCAGTAGATGTTATGAAAATCGATTTTAATGCAATTTCGCTTCTCTTTTCACTAAGTTTGCCTGCCTGCCTGCGTTTTTAAGCCAATTAAATGCTTGCGCCAAACAAACTAAGAAAACATGCTGTGCATTTACTATAATGATTTCACTTACACTCTGTATACCCGGCAATACTCAAGCCCACTCTCACACATTCATAAGTATTCCTACATACATAAAACTTTCTTAAAAAGTTTCCCAAGCTTTTCCCCCATAGTATGCGTTGCACAGTTTTCACTGCTTCAATTTTATTTTCTGCTTCTTCTTCTTCTTCTTTGCTACCAGCCATTCAGCCAGCCACTCAGCCAGCCATCCAGGAGCAACTCGTGTTAGCAACAGCGTCTCAATGTTGCCACTCGTTCGCAATGCTGCCTGTGGTGTTTTTTATTATTATTTAAAATATAATCAGCACCCATTTTTAAGCATGCCAGCGCCACGTCTCGCAAACAGCTGGTCGTCGGTACACAGCGACGACAGCGCCTTCTGCTGCGTTTAAATTTAACCGCAAAAATATGCGATATGTTAGGCAAGAAGAGAAATGAATGGAACAAAACTCAACCCACCAACCAGCCAACATCTGCTGGTCTGTTCTTCAAAGTAGGTACTCAATTTTTAGAGGTTCTCTCAAAATGTAATCGATTCGATTCGATTCAATTAGTGGCTATTTTGATAGAAATATCTTAAAGAGATTTGCTAGTAGTTTTCTTTTATGAAACAAGATCCAGAGAATCAAGAATCGAATAAGTAAACGCTATCGAAAACTGAAGGGTTTCAAATAAAAGAAGGAGCTTCATTTAAGATTAATAAGAGCAATACTGGTACTCATGCTATGTACTACATAGTAATGTAGAATTCTTTTAATTTCTAGTATAAGTGTCCCATCATCGATCAAGTAAACAATTTCCTTCCTATTGAGCCTTATTATGGTATTATAACTAAGATGAAACGTTAATCCAAACAAACTCTTACCTATTTCACCACAGGCTAAATTCATTCTTCCGATCCATAATTGTATTTAAATAACTCTCCAAAACTGTCTGTAATTTTTAATTCTTAAAGGATATTCGAGTATCAACAAGAATTTATCGAAGTTAGTCCCTGGAAATAGATCTAGTCTAGATCTTAAGTCTAATCTAGTGCAATACTAACCGCTAGAAGTACCTGGTAATAATATGAGCTCGTTTCTTTGAACACTTGAAACTAAACTTAAACCTCTTCCCTTTAAAGTTTCTTCTTTCTATTTATCCGTATATATTTATGTACATACGATGTCAACATGGCAACCGACTTCCGTTTCCGCTGCGATGCTAAGTTCACATTCACTCTCTTAGTTGCCCTTCTTATTCTTTCTCTTTCTCTCGTTTTCTTTACCATTCAGTGTGGTGCACATTCATTATTGTGGCTAATAACAATAAAATTTTAATATAGTTTAACCCTTTTTCGTATGAAGTGTATGTGTAACCATGTGTACGGTGGGTATGGGCGTGGGTGTGTTCACTCGCCCACGTGCGTGTGCGGGTTCATAAAAGCACGCGCACAACGGAAGCGGAAATGTGATGAGTGCGACTTTCATGTGCACTCAAAACACACACACACACTCAAGTAGCGAGGACGTAAATTGCATGTCATTCCAGAAGGTAGTTTTTATGTTCCACCTTCGTCCTTCCCCTCGCTCCCCACCCACTCATAAACACCGCTCTTTACGAATGCTTAAATATAATTTTCTCATTTGAAGGTGTGGAGCATAAGAAAGACGCTTGTGTACTAGTCTAAGCCGCCCTACTAGTGTGCCGCCCACTTGTAGATGGTACCTCACAAAGGGTACCTCTTCATCACTCTCATCAGCATCATTACCACCATCACCATCATCATCATCACATCATCATCATTATTTCCCTTCATTATTTCTTTTGTTGCTGTGGTTCTTTTTTCTTTTTCCCTTCTTTGTTGTTGATGTTGTTGTTTGTGTTCTTTGTCAGGCGAGAAAGAATTCTCTAATAAAGGCGTGGCACATATGGGAGGTTAATGTGTGTGCATACGAGAGTTCCGAATGTGCTAAGCGTCTCTACGTGTGACTGTGCAAATGGCTGTCATAACATTTTACGACTAAATGCGGCATTCGATACTGTTAAAGTGCTAAAATTGGTCGAAATGTTGGCAAGAATGCGGTTCTAATGAGTCATCGTCACTCGTTCAGCATAAAGTATTGCAGCAAATTAGCTGTCAAATTGCGGGTAATTGTTTTGTTAGATGATGAGTGTATGGATGTGTGTGTGTGTGGCCCCTACTTTATATGAGCGAGTATCTCTGTTTGAGTGCCTCTTTTATGACTCTCTTTAATACAAGCGTTTGTAATGATGGCAGCTCTATTTGATGGCCTACTATTTTCCTTGCAGACCTCTTTGATGGCCTCAATTTTATTTGTTCTCCTTGCAACTCTTCTTCTGATGATTCCATGGCAAAGAATACGAATTAGGGGATTAACACTACATGATAATGTGGTCTTTAAGTGGGTGTTAAGAGAGATTTCCTTCACCTGCTGTGAACAATAAATAAATCTGAATTTAAGAATAAAGCTGATCATCTCAGAGAGAATAATAGTTTCTTTATGTTTCGATAAAGAGTAAAAAAGACTTTTATTATAATTCTGAACTCTCGAATTTCTGATATTCTAATAGAATATAGACAGAGTACATTAATCACAAATAGAGTAGAAGAGAGATTAAATTTAGATCTTAAATTCTAAAACCCCGTTCTTTATTAAACTTTGAAAATCTATGAATATTTATTAAAAAGTACTTAATAGTACTTATATACTTATTATATAAATCAGCCTAAAAGTATCCCATGCTTATAAACACAGAAATAAAAAATCGCCTGCGAATTTAATCTAATTACAATTATATACGTATGTAAGTCATAAACAGCAAGATACTCGTATTTTTGGCTTGACTGACAAGTTGCCGGTGGAGCGCATTTGAGGTTTTATAAACTAACTTCTGTCAGTCAAGACAGAAGCAGAAGAAGAAGAAAAAGAAGCCGGCTTTGTGCAATTAGAACGCATTCGCTCAAAGGAATGCAATCCCAATGAGCGAGCACGCACCACAAAATTCTATTCAAAGGATGCTCGTAAATGGAGCGCACTGAGTTTAACGGAAACGGGGCGGCAGGTGGGGCGAGCGGGTAGTCGGCAGGGGTCGGTGTGGAACTGGATGCTCCGTGCAAAGAAAGCAGGAAAATGAGCAAATGTAACGATGAGGAGATCATGTTTTCACCTCTTAAAACCGGAGAAGTCAAACACACTTCTGATTGGTGGGGAACTGGGAATCAGTATATAAACAACTATGAGGGACAGACTCGTACAAATTTTAAGGAGATGTGGGACATCAGACTTAACAGGGTAGATTTTGAGTACAATTTGTTTTCGAGATTCGGTTTGCAGAGTAATATTGAATTGAGTTTTCATACATATATAGTCTTGGTGTATTCACTTGTAGTTAAACTAGAATTTCAATAAATTGGTGGCTTTGGTCATCTTATCTTTGATATGATACATTATTCTATTGAAAGCACATCTTTAAGGGGATCAGTATAAGTCATATCTATAATATCTCATCTACCATATCTGTTTAATGGCGAAGGCACCTTTTTTTTGATTTTATTTGAATATATTTAGTAGTTGTAAGAAGATGTTTTCACAATGATTTGGTTTCTTTAATTTTCACGATACAGGATGTCGTAGTTGCGCGCTGCAAAGTCGGCCGATAAGTGCCGGCTCCACTCCGACCTCCAAGGCTGGAGCCGAAGAGCTCGCAGTCAAGCTTTAAAGCTTGCCTCTCCTGAGCGGCCGAAGTCCGTGCTTTGAGAGGCCACGGCTTCGAACGATCAGGAGAGGCAGTCTGGCGAGCGGTTTGCTTTGGCGTAAACAATATCATCTAATCTGAATCAACGATTATAAGAATTTCAAGTATTTAATAAAAAGTACTAAGAATAAAGAGGAGAGAGTAAAAATGCAATGAAATGAAATGAAATTCATCGGGGAATATTTTTGATCATCGCTTTTGACCGTAGAAATAAAAAGTGCGCATTCGATGGCGAAGAAAAAAAATTGAAATTATTCCATCCTAAAATGAAATTTTTGGAAGAGGAAGAATACGTCTCTTCTGTCTTTTTTGCTTTCAGCCAAAACATAGCGAACAAAATAAATAAACTACAGGATATAGAAAAAAATTGTCATTGCATTTCTTGGAGCCACATAAATTTTGATATTATTGAATGTTATTGCTTTGAGTTTATATTTATATCAACAACGGCGAAGTAAGCAACCAACGAACCAGATCCCAGAGAGCCACATCCTCTCAGCTACCACTATCACTCCTCGTCCCTGCTCTTCCTCTTTCGACCACAGCCTCTCTGTCGCTCTCTGCCTCACTCTTTCTCACGCTAGCTTAAGTATCGCACTCTATGCGATAAACAAGTGCATTTTATATACTGTGGAGAAAAGTATTTTTATCGTTTGTGGTTCTCGTTCCAAAAGTCATGATTTCGCAACCGAGCGATGAAAATACCTACAATTTTTTCATCTTCTCCTTCTTCTTCTTCTGCTTTTCATTTAATTTTTATTTTTTTGTAATCCACAACCGGTGAATGAATGCTTCTTTGTAGTCGCTGTTGTTGTTATTATATGCGATTTTTATGCACTTTCATAATAAGAAATGCAATCATTTTGCATATTATTGGTTTTCATAGTTTTTGCTGTTGTTGTTGTTGTTGGCTTTTTTCCATCCACTGAATTTTAATATTGTTGTTGTACAGAAGGGAGAAGAAGAAGAAGGAGAGAAAGCGACCATAAACGACTACGTTGACGATAATGATGACGATGGTGATGACGATGATGATAATGACGACGGTGACGTCGTCGAAGTGGAATTTATTATTATCGTCTTTGTGGTCAGTGAAAATTTCAGTGTTTTTCAATGGGTGGAGAATTAATGATCATAATAATGCGAGTCCTGAACAGTTTAAATGAAATGCTGGCAATAAAGTTGATACAAGTATAAAGTGAGTCTTGATATAAATACTCGTATAAACAACTTTCACAATCGGCCGGCGGATTTTTCAGACTTTGTATGAAAAACTCAGGATTTTCAACCGCATTCATTGGACGTTGTTTTTAACGAATGCTTGAGAAATGCTAAAAAAATAAATACAGAAACACATAAATAAAGTGTTTCAGGATAAAAAAAAACCCTGAACAACCGCTACAGGGAGGTATTTTTAATAAATAACACTTAAAAGAGGACTCAAAGTTTATTGAATTTAAATGTCCTGAAATTTGGAAATTTTTATCGATTATATCAAATTTTTAAATGAATTAATTTTGTTTAAAATTCAGTAAAACTAAAATCCGAATTCCTGTTAAATGGCGGAAGGACGACAATAAAACAAAGACCAAGAATCCGGCGACCAAAAAACTAAACACAAAAACAAGGGGGGTGAAATGAAAAAAAAAAAACAGCAATAACAACAACGAAAGCCAACAACCACAATGACATTAATTTACACTACAAAGCAGCGAAAGGAAACGCATACAACAACAAAGAAGGAGAAGAAAATGACACCGACATCAACGCCAACGACGGCGACACCGCTAAAAAGTGTGCAGCAAAAAGTAACAAAAAAATAAGGAAAAAGAAGGAACACTACAAAAACGACAAACACGAAACAATTTGGACAAATTATACCAACAACAGTAAACAAATTAAAAAAGAAATAAAAAAAAGGAAAAATAAAATATACAATAATAAAAAAATTCATTTATAAGAAAGGAATATAATACATATTATTTTAGTTGGAAGCATAAAAGAATTAAAAATGGTGCTTTAATAAAATTCGGCTAAAATAATAAATATTCTTGAGGAATGAAGTTAATAGAATTACTATCTAAATGTTTACCTTTTTCTTTAAATCTTTTAAAAAAAGTAATTATATCTTAAAACATTTTTAGCCTTCAACATTAATAATGTACTAAAATATTTTTAGTGTGCATATACACGAGTTTATTTCAATTTTATACGGAAATGAAATAAGCAAATTGTGATAATAATAAAAAATATAATGAGACAACAAAAATTATTGTAATTTAAAAAATAATAAAATTCAAATGAAAAATTACCAATAAATTCTAAGGCCGAAGTTATTGTGTGCCACATAAAATAAAGGTGTGGCATACTTTTAGGCCGCGTTGATAAAATACTAAATTAGTCGAGATCACAACCACGCCATATAATTGCATCGTATTCAACGTGTCTAGGCTACAGAGCATATGTTTTATATTCGCAATTATTTAAGAATTTTCTCCAAAAAACGAGAATGTACAACGAATTTCTTTATCCACCTCTTCTTTCGAAAACCTAAAAACAATAACTAAAACAAGAAAAATAAATAATAAACTCTGTCGTTTGCCATGCTTTGTTTGCGCTGCTCTGTCGCTTGTTCTGGCGTTTGTCGCCCTCAGTTTTCGGATGTCTCAACAGCTGTGTTCTTTATGTCGACAAATTTTCGTGGCGCGCACTTCTTTCGTAACCACAACATTGACTACATAAGATTCTTTACATTCCCTTACTTCCTTTCTTGCTCTCTCTCACTCTCTCTCTCTCCGCATCACTCTGCACTTCAAACGTAGTTGAAACACAGGACTTCTCGCTATCAGTCGAGCTTTCTTCGTGTCACTTTCATCGAGTAAAACAATTTTAAATTCCTTTTCGAGTGTCGCGCGGTTGTCGCGCATTCATTTTTCAATTGTCGAAACTTAAATTGCTTAATTTGCAAGTAAATGCTTGAGACCCGCCCCACCCCGCCCTCACTTGTAACCCTTTCCAACTGCACCCACTCCACACCATCTCCGTTTCACTATAGTTCACTTTCTCTTGACGCAGCGGCAAAGCGTGTCGCATTCATCGTCACCGCAAAGATTCCCCTGCTGCTGCTGTTGTCGTTGTTTTTGCGTTTATTTTATTTGTAGAAATTAATTAAGAAATACTTTTGTAAACTCAGTTTCTCAGTTGTTGTTTTTCCTGTTATTGTTGTTGTACAAGGGAGATTCGGTGGGGTGTTTTACTGAAATTTCTCAAAAACAAAGCAAAAAAAAAAAGAAATCAAAAAATTGTGAAAACAACAAAAAGCGACTTCAACAAAGGATACCAACAACAACAACACTGGAAATAACCACTACACTAAACGACAATAACGACATTGGAACCAATAGAAACACCACAGCGCTGAATTTTAACAACAACAACAAAAAGAAGAATGAACACCACGCCACGACAACAACAACAAAAACCCAGGGAGTTGTGTTTCTTTGACGCTATTAACGCTGCTTGACGGTGACAGCTTTGAAAACACGCAGATTTCATTTGGTATGAAATCTCTGAGCTCTCTTAAGGCTGAATGAGTGTGTGTGAGTGTGTGTGTGTGTTGGTTTCTATCCATCCCCTGTGTTTGTTATTGCAATGTTCCTGGTATTTTTCACTTTTATTATTGCTGTTGTTGTTGGCTTCCTATCATTCTGTCTGCCTGCGATCCAAGTTTTTAACTTTTCAAGGCGTCGCTGCGACAAAAATTAAGTTTTGCATGAGTTGCCAAAAGATTTCTTATGGTAGACAGAATCAGAACAGAAGAGGCATTAACTGAACTTAAGTTTCTTCACTTTTGTTTTTTTAGCATTTTTCCTTAATTTTATTAAAGGTTTTGGAGTTGTTTTTTGCTACACTTTTCATGATAGTCTGATTTCGTTGATTTTCTCTTTAACTTCCTCTCTCTCTCTCTCTCTCTCTCTCTGTATCTCTTTTCTCCCTCTGTTTTTGTCTCACTCTCTCTGGATATCTAGAATTCTGTTTTCTTGTTGACTTCAGTAACTGAAGTTCAGTTTCATGATTCTTCTGCTTCATTTATTTTGTCAGTAGCAGATAGTAGAAGTAGTAGCAGATTCCATCTGAGAGGAAAGTTCAGCAAAACAAATTCAATTTTAATAAAAAAATGTATAATTTTTCATAAAATGGGAAGAGGACTATTTTATATATATTATAGTATAGTATAGTATAGTATAGTATAGTATATATTAGTATAGTAGCATTATTTCTCTAATTCCTTATATTATAGAAAGAGGTGAAAAATAGGTAACCGAGAAATGATCTGAAAGTCAGAAAATCCTTATGCATTTAGATAGTAACTTTCTCTTCTTCTATATTAATTATTTAACTTGATAAACCGCGAAGATCATAAATAAGTTCAAAACCAACAATAAAGAAAGTTCTAATAGCAACAACAACAATAACCACATCCCAATATTATAACAATAAAAGCTGTAAACTGGGGGGTGGCAGCTACGATAACAACAACAACAACAACGATTAATACACTTACAACCAACATCACACACAGCAGACATCCTTCGAACATTTTATCGAGCGCATCCTTTCCCGGCATCATATTAAAATAACGTGTCTTCAGTGGCAAACATGATTAAATATAAACGTGTGAGTACTTATGTGAGTGTGTGAGTTGGTGATTGTGTATATTGTACTGAGACTATCTACTCGTGCAGATGTTTATTGTATGTGTGTGTGTGTGTATGGGTGTGTCTTTGTCCCTGAATATCGTGTTCGTGTTGAAGTTTTCTGTGAGAGAGTGAGTAACGCGCGTTAAATACAGCTCGTGTCACGTTAGAGCAGAGACACACACACACACACACACACACACACACACACCGATACACAAATAAACACAACCACATGCACATATGCTCACTATGTCCCCCACACATAAAGTGTCCTTCGGGGCTTTTATTTTAGATTACATTATTGCACTTCGTGTAAGTTCGTTAAGTTGTTATGCATGCTGCAGATGTGTCTTTGTGTGGCAAAGTGTAAGTAGCTCTCTGATTATGTGTGTGTGTGTCATAGCAGTACGTGTATTTATGACACTTGTCGGTATATGTGTGTGTGTGTGTGTATTTTTGAGTGCGCAATAATTTTAATATTGTGACTGATTTATTCTCTTAAAAAGACAATAAAGCCTCACTTCAGAAGTTCACGTATCTTCTTGGAAATTTTAAACATCATTCAATGTTATGAGTATATCTCAAGCACCGATTTATCATGGTGATTATCTTTTGAATACGTTGTAACAATTGTAAATAACTAAGTGATTATAAATTTCAGAATAATTTTGTAACCTTACTAGAAATGAAAATGTTGAAGTACGAACAAAACAATCGACTCAATTTTTGTTAAAAATTTCAGCACTTAATCATAGCATTAAGTAATCTGAATCATTACACTAAATTGTAGTATAATCTTAAAGTCAACACAAAGAACTTTAATGTTTACCTGTTTGTCTTTACAAAAATTACACTCTTATAATTCACATTTGGTTTAGGACTATTATTCAAGAATTATAATTATATCAAGCAAAATTATGACATTGCTGTTCAGGAATTCAATCTTAACATAGAACCATGGACTGGACTGAAGGTACATCTGTAGTCCATACCTGAAAATGGAGGCGAAGGGTACAAAAAAATTGTCAAGATGAAATGTCATTATTTATTAAGAGAGGGATTAAGAGACCCTCTGAATAGACGATGATATACGGATCTTGAAAAGTCGAAATAAAAGACAAAACAAAGTACTTAAACCAATTTTTTAACGAGGCCTTGGGCTGAATAAAGTTTTATATTTTATTTGAAAAAATAACATAATTGTTTGCAAAAGAGCATGACAAAAGGAATATGTTGGAATAAAACTTTTCTCTGTAAGTTAAATTACTTAATTACTTCTACACGAAGTAATGTAAAAAGCGAGCTAATTTAATTAAATGAAATTTTAATGTATTTAAATTTCAAGGGCTTGTAAATCCCAAAGATCGTACTTGGCCTACTTGCGCCTCCTCTGCGAGGGTGTGGCAAGCCTTCTGCACGTAATGAATAGCTTTTGAAAGAGTTCAAGTGCAGCAGCAGAAGCGGCAGGAGCAACAACAACAACAACCCAGCAGCAGCATCAGCAACAGAAGTTGTTTGCGGCTTACCACCAGCAAAATGCGTAACAGTCATTCGAGTGGAAGGGGGCAGGAGGCACACACAACCCCAGCTGCTTTGCTGCATCCTGCAGAAGTTTGTAGAGATGTTTGAAGGTTGCAACAACAAACAAAAAGCAGTTGAGTTTATGTTGAAGTAAGTTTCTGCAGTTATGATAAAGTTGAAGCTGTTGTTGTTAGTAATTACAGGAACTTATTGAAGGCCATGAAAAAAAACGTTCCGAAACGAATCTTTCTTTAATCCTCTTTCAATCAATCGAGTTGCGTGTGGTTTGAATGCCAACAACATCGTCATCCGTGTCACGGTTGTCGTCTGCACAGCTACAAATGTGAGTCTAAATAATCGAACAACTACACACACACACTCATACACACACATAGGCACATATAATTACAAACACACATGTTGTTGGTTAATTAAACACACTCTGAATCTGTCATTTCTGCCGCTCGCGTGTCGCGCGGCAGCTCGCATTAATCGCCATAAATCACAAGTAATTAGCACAGCGCGCAATTATATCATTAATAACCGAAATGTGAATGCGGCTGTGTTGATGATAATGCACCCTCGCTAAATGATGATCATGATGATGATGCCGATCCGATGCTGATGCCAATGATTATAATCATGTTGATGCCGTTGATTTGTAATGAGTGCGGCTTCGGCGGCTTCGGCGGCATTCGACGGGTACATTTGCAGCTTCCCCGCTCCGGATATGCAAATGAAAAACACCTTCAATTAAGCAACAGCTAATGAAATACTGTTCAACTCAACCCGATTTCATTAGCGCATCCCTAAAAGTATGCAACGGAAATGTAAGGAACTCGCATTTTCGTGGATTTATTCCACTCTTGAAAGGATTCTTGTTGGTGTTATTTTTTTGGAATGATTCTTTTGGTGTGATTTCTTCGATATGTGTTTTTGATGTTTTCTTTTTAGTAACAAATTTAATTTAAGCAATTCAAAACTATAGATAAATATTAATATTAAAATTTTAAAAATAAAAAACCTGAAGAAAAGAATTATCAATGAATGAAAATAATATAAAGAAGGAAAATATAAGAAAAATTATTAAATTTTTGATGTGAAAAGAGAAGTTAACAAATTTTAAAAAATGTCCATAATTTATTTAAATAAAATCGCATCGGAGACCAGATAATTTTTCTTTGTTTGCTTGTTTTTGGAAGAAGATAATTGAAACAAACGAAGCGCTGAATAAATCATGTTTAACAAAATTTTTCAGATTTTGAATGATTAAATGAGGTCTGTATTTTGTATTTTCTCCCAGCGAACAACTCAGCTTTATCACGATGCAAAGCTGAAGAACGAAACACGGGCACGAAAATCTTTCGTCCTTCTACCGTGGTTCCTTTTTAATTTTCTTCCATGGCAATTTTTCACATCTGCTAATTTATCAGGTTTTGTAGCCCAGGAGAAGAGCGAAGGAAGTCCTTCTTCAGGATGCGAGTCATCGGCGGCATCTGTTGCGTCATTAATTTCGGCGAAAATCATTAATTCTCGCCCTCGCTACATGAAGTGTGTAATTTTTACGTAAATAAAATTAAACGCTTCCGCTTAACAAACAGATTTCATTGTCTCACAGGTTTTTGTTACTTTCCTCGCTCTTTTGCTCTGTATTTACATATCTCTTTATTCTCTTCCTCATTCTTCTCCTTCCCTTTCATGTCTACACTTCTATGATTTTAATTCTCTGTCGCTTTCTCTCCCTATTCTCTCTGTTTTTCTCTATTTTTGGTGTTTCAAAGTGTTTACAAAGGCGAAGAAAATCCTTCATTCGACAGAAGATATTTTTCACCACAAGTTATTAAATACTTTTGACATCACAGCTACGCTGTTGTACGTGAATATGACAGTGTATGTGTGTATAAAAGAGTATGTGTGTGTGTGTGTGTGTGTGTTTATGTGTGTAAGTTGTTTGCTCTTTAGTGAGTTTAATAAATTGGCTCATTTATGAAGGTTCTTCTCTTGACTTTTTCTTAATTGATCAACGTATGCTGTTTAAGAAGTTTAATTAAAGTTTATTAATCGTTTGCTTTACGGATTTTTGACAGCAAAATCAATAATAATAATAATAATAATAAGTGAAACAATAACAACAACAAGATCAACACCGTAAACAATAACAACTTCGTTGCTTTGTAAATTCTTATGTTCTTTCCTTAAAATTCTTAACAGTACAAGGATGCAAAAATAAACGTTTTTATTGTATTTTTGTTGTATTTTTTATGTATATTTTGTATAAGTTTTTATGTATTTTTTTCATTTGCTAATTTAAAAGTTTATAAAATCAACTGAGAAGCTTGTAGCTTAAAGCAAACGTGAAAATCAAATAATGTTTATATGATTAAATTGTGTGTAATTCAATGAATGAATTCCCGGTGTTTTTGTTGTATTTATTGTTGTTTTTCTTTTTTCTTTTCATTCGTTTTGATTGTTGTTGTTTGTTTAACAGCAACAAGAACTGTTAATTAACTGCAACACGTCGTCATTAAAAATTTAAATGAAGCATTTTATTTGTGCGTTGATGACGATGAGGGTGACGTCGATGATGATGATGATGATTATAATGAATGCGATGATCATGACAATGATGGTGACGATGATAATGATGATGATGGTGATGACGATGATGATAGCAAATGCGACGATGACGACGATCATTCAGCGTTTGTTGCTTCGTGTCGTCGTTTCTAAGAACTCATTAAATCATACAACGACAAGAGCAATCAAATTGTTGTTGTTTCTGCGTCATGTTCATTAAAATTTTAAAAATTTGCTGTATTTTTCTGAAATTAATCAAAGTGCAAACTTTTTATTATTAATTTTCTTTATCATTATTTTTTAATTTTTGTTATTTTCTTGTCATTTACTTCATTATTTCGTATTTTCTTATTTTTTTAATAGTTTTCGATTAACAAAAACTGTGATATATTTCTATGAATCTCGTTTTTTGAATATATTCTTTGCATTGATTCACATCGAAGGCAATTTAATACAAGTTTTGAGTTTCTTAGATTTCATTAAACTTAAATTTAATTAATTATTGGTTTAAATTTTCTCATCCTTTTAAAAGAGAAGCACTACACTAGCACATACACACAAACACGCACGAACATGCTACCACATGTCCAATGATGTGTACACAACATCTTCTTATACACACACACACACGCGTTTACTGTCCGTCCGTCCGTCCGTCCGTCCATCTCACAAGCTGTCAACATGCTTTTACCACAAGATTTCTTTAGTATCTTTTGTTTCCTTGTTTTTGTTGTTGTTTTCATTGTTGTAGTTGTTGCTGTTGTGAGCCTCAGGTGGATTCTGTTCTTAATACATGCTTGAATGAGTGAATGAAACAACAATAATAATAATAATAACAACAACAACAACAACAACGGTAGCAGATTCGTCTCTTCTTGCCGCTTGATTTACTTTCACTTAAGTTAAAAATTTGATTTTCACCTTTTGATGTTGTTGATGTTCATGATTTTTTTGCTGTGGTTTTTGTTGTACGTTTTAACATTAGTGTATGTCAGTGTGTGTGTGTGTGTTTGTGAATATGTGTACGTGGTTATGTAAACATGTTAACGTGTTTTTGTGGGTTCTGTGCTGTCGTTGAGTTGTTGCTGTTGTTGTGTCGATTTGCCTTTTAACACTCGTATATTATAAAGTGTGCCATTAAATATGCAATGAAAATGAAAACAGATGAGAAGTTCCAAAAATAAAGGCATAAAAAGTTTAGCAGCAGCAAGTAAAAAAATTTGAACACTCAGCAGCAATAATTTAAACTTAAATAATACAATAATTAATATTTAAATAGCATAATTATTTGATGATGTTGCAAATTTTGCTGTGGCAAACATTTTAATTAATTAATGGATCGAAATAATTCACTTGTAAAGTATTTCGATGTTGATGTTGTTGTAATTGTTGTTGTGAAATGTTTCTAATCCATTTAATATCGTATTAAACAAAAAACAACAACAATTTAATTGCTGCTGCTGCTGCTGTTGCTGCATAATCACCAGCTTCAACAGCAGCAGCATCACTTCAGCTAAACGGGAACACATCGACAACTGTTATTCTTCTTCCACCTACCATCATATCGTAGGTGCTCTCTCTCTCTCTCTCTCTCTCTCTCTCGCACATGTGTAAACACACAAGCCAAAGCATAGAAGAACAACAACAACTTAACGATAGCATAGTGAAATGCATCCTCTGGGATGAATACTCAATGACATCTGAGAGAGAAAGCAGCCAGCATTCGTTGCGTCATCGCTATTTGTCGATATTGGGAATTAAAAAAAAAGATAACATATTTTAAGTTATTAAAATTCTGTCAGACGAATAAAAATGTTGTGTTTCTCAATTCAATTAGAATGGGTTCTCCAAAACTACCTGTCGATGAGAAGATGTGTCAATCGCCATGTTTATTTCTTGGCACTTTCTTTTATTTCTAACCTGCAATGATATACAATTCTAATAGTACAATAAAAAATACCCATCGTACATTAGGCGCATTTTTCGTGTTAATCTCGCTTTCCAAACCTAGTATTACTCTACTTTTTCAGACTACATCACTAATAAATCACTGTTACCATGAATTCTCGAACAGAAACCTCGAGATTGACGAATGATTTAGTCGGAGTTTTTTTAAAAATAAACACTTGGTCATCAACTTTCTAAAAGCCAGCTTCATGATGTATTCCCGGAATTTATCTATCCAGGAGGTCCTTATAGTTATTTACTACTCTGATGATGTCTTTATAATGATATAATTATACATTTTTGCTTGTATTTACAAAAATATATTCTTATCATGGCAATATACATATTGCACAACAACCTGTTCAATCCGAGGTCAATTAGAATAGATTTAAATGATCTCTCAGGTCATCGAACTGACACCGCTTTCGTGCCGTGATTTTGCCAAATTTATTGTTCTTATTTAAGCTGAGTCAACGAAGCGAATGAATATTAATGGAAAAGCATAAATAAGACGCTCATCTAATTAGTTGACAGTGAATAGCAAGCAGAGAGCATTGAAAGAAGCTGAATCCCGGGAAATGTTTCATCCTCTGACGGATGCGGATTCTTTTCCTTTTTTCTTACTGTTCCTTCTCTGAGTACCAACGCAATTTTTTCTTTTTTTACATCATATTTCTAAGCGTATTTAATCACAATTATTTCACGCAGAAATGAATATAAGTAGACTATGCTGAGGTACTCGTCAGAAAGGACGAAGCACTCTTGTACCAACTGAAAGTGTCTATCTCTTTGCATGTCATACATGTACGCCGGTTGAATATACATGCACACATACACGCATACATTTAAATCAGTTGTACAACCCTCACATTAGATGCGAGTAAAAAGCGCCGAGCTACAGCGCTCAACCTGATGAGCAGAGGATAGTTATTTCTATGCACGGCACTTCAAATTCACGCATCTCGAGTTGGAATAAAATGGATTCAAATAAACTACATGGAGACCATCAGTGTGTGTGTGTGAGAGAGAGAGAGAGCGGGGGAGAGCGGGGGAGAAGTAGAGTTCAGTAGCGCTGGGATATGTTTATTATGCGGTGACTTCTGGAGTGACTTCTGTGTAACTACATCTGTGTGCCACATGTTACACAACTAACGACTTCGGCGTTGATGATGACATGAATTGTTAATTTTTATTTGTTTTTTAGTTGCTACAATCGAATATTATGTCAACAACTGCGTCACTATGATAGAGAAGAAGGGAGAAACTACTTTTCTGAATACAAATGAGAAATGCAAACTAGTTCTACATCAGTCGTAGTTTCCGAGCGGAGGGAACTAAAGGAAAGCGGGTCTAGTAAGGCTCACCCATAAGAAAGTAGGTCTGATAGGCCCCACCCAGGGATGACACTCTTCTTCTAACCGCCCATCAATTCTTTCCTAATGCAGATGCAAAACTTCAAAACGATTTCTTTATTTAGGTATTAAATTATATCTTTAAGTAGAGTTTAAGTTTATATGGGAGAACTTAATGTATGTATCTGTATAAGAAATGAGAAGTGGGAGAATCCACTCGCCCCCAAATATAAGATCTGAATTCGCCCCTGTAAAAGTACGAGATGTGAGAACAATAAAGTGTCAAATAATCATCAAATACAGGTTCACCTCAAGCGATAAATTGCCCACGAACATGCGAGAAGATAGAATAGCAAATAACCTCAAAAAACTCTCTCTCTCTCTCTTTCTCCCTCTCCCTCTCATTTCTCTCTATAGACACTTTATCTGCGTCATCTTATTGTTCGCTTTATTGCTCGTTGTTGGTGTAATTTTTCAATACACGAAATTTGTGAAAATTGATTGCGACGCAAAAGCGTGAAAACGAAAACTCATCATCATCATGACCATCATCGGTATCTCAATCATCATCGCCGTTCATAACATCAGCGGTACCTACACAACCAGCGTCATCATCAAATTTATCGTCCGCCGTCACCATCATCGACATCTTGAACACCATCGCCATCTCCCACATCATCTCTATCATCAACATCATTCGCATTACCAACATCGTTGTCAGTTCCAACATCATCTGCTCTCATCTACACGAACATTTTGAACTTATTTATTTTCGTACAATATTTTGTTCATGAAGAATAAATGAGTCAGCCCCTTGCCACCTCTCCCGCACCCTCAAATACTCCTCCACTCGGAAAACACTTTGGAAATTTGTCTTATATACAGTCACTATCTGGTCGTCCATGGCAACAACGAAGTCATTCTTGGATGAGATCCATTGGAACGTCGATGAAGCATTAGAAAGAAAACATAAAAAAGAAGAACTGAACTACCAACATAGCGACAGCTAACATTTCCTGACACAAGTACACACATATACATACATATACGCACACTCTCACCTCATCCACCACCATGCATGAGTGACATACGTTGTAACATGTGTAGCTTGCTTTATCATCACCTCATGTTTTGTATTTTGTGCAAATTTGCGCCTGAATTTTTCAACACGTTTCAAGTTGTTTAGGTTTTCATCATTTTATTTTTTTAAATTTATTCCTTTCTCCAATCTTCATACGAATACATTCATGCTACATGCTTTTATACACATCATCAGACTTCACTCTTGCTCTTCATCTGCATACAAAATGTTTTTTCTTCATCATCATTGTGACGTTAGAATCTACTCGTAATAAAGTTGCCGATATATTACCGTGAAATGTATTTTATACAAATTGTTTGTCATCAGAAAGTGTTTAAATTGAAAAATAATGATGTGAAGAATTTTTATTTAATTTTACACGACAGAGGAGAGTCGTGTAGAGAACATGATAGAGAAGAAGTCAAGAAAAGATAATCATCATTATTCATGATAAATCTAATTTAGAAAACGATACGAAGAAATGCTGAACTTGCATTTAATATCACGGTATTTATTGATACATACAAGTGGATGGTTTCAAGATTCATTGAGACATTTTCATCCGCTTTAAGAACTCTAGTCTTCGATTAGGTCGGAGAATCGGTCACAGTATCGGAAGATAACTGAAGCACGAATAATTGAGTCGAATTGCGTAAAAAGCGTAGAAAAACCAATTGGAATCAACTATTTTGAAGACTGTTTGGATTTCCTTTCTCGTTCCTATCAGCACATCATCCTGTTTAAAGCTTAAAATGTTGTAGTTTTTGACATTTCAATCGTTTCTCTACCTCTACCGTTTCTCTCTAGAAGTGTTATCTTCTCTTAACACTTGTATTATAAAGGATTTAGCCTGTTTTTTAGATATTACGAGGAGCCATCGAGGATAGTTTTAGGCGCTTAAAGGTCTTTCATGTCAATCAATCTATTGTTCAATATACATATGTAGCGTTTTACTATTTTCCTTTATTTAGTTTTATGTGTGTAATACTTTTTTATATACGATATCTCGGTACATATAATGTATAAACCTAAATTTTATTTGTATTTAAATTGTATACATTTCTGACTATAAAATCTTTCATTTTATCCTCTTCACTAATCTAAGTTTGTACGAGAATACATAAAATTTTTACAATCTTGGAGATTGTAAGCTAGAAACACACAATTCCTCTCTCTCTTTCTCTCTCTCGCGCTTTCTCCCCATCTCTCTTTCTCTGAATATGGTTTTATTTTTATATATAATTTATTTGTTTTCATTCCATGTTTGCTCTGCTGGAGCTCCTCTCTACTTAGTTTTGCATATCCTTAAGCAGCTTTTCCCTGATGTTTTATGATGTTTTAATTTTTTTCTTTTTATTTTGTTTACAAACGCTTTTTAGTGGATATTTTTGCGGCTTTCGGATGGGTTGCTGTTGTCTTTATGAAGCGAATATTATCCAAAGTATGCTCTCGGGGTCATTTTTCGGGAACCTTTTTTGGTGGTAGTCTTTGTGTGTTTTTTCTCTCTGATGGTTTAATACTTGTACCCATGACACAAGCTTTTTTCTGAGTTTTTGTGAAAAGAGTGAAAAATATGGCAGTATGGGGTGTGGGAGTGGGTAGTTGGATGGAGCGATGGGTTAGTAACTATAGCCACGCATAAAAGAAAGGAAGGCCATAAAAACTAAAAAGGAAATTTTTAGCATTCAAGATGAAATGCTTTTAATAACAATTTTAGTTTGTAGCACAATTTTAAGCATATTTTTAAGGGTTCAGCTTTGATTTTACGAGTATTTTGTTCGACTCGACTCAACTCATTCTGTAATTTGGCTTTAAACCGAAAGAAGCTACCTAAAACTTTATTAAAAATGTAATAAAAAATGTATAATATGAGA
This sequence comes from Myopa testacea, assembly GCA_949629155.1. Classification (NCBI taxonomy): domain Eukaryota; kingdom Metazoa; phylum Arthropoda; class Insecta; order Diptera; family Conopidae; genus Myopa; species Myopa testacea. Next base: position 7,986,124 of record OX451347.1, read on the forward strand.
TTATTTACAATACACAAATGTATATTTCATAGATAAAAGATTTTCTTTCAAGAAATTCTTTTCGAGGATTGAATATATTGTTATATAATTTTATTCGTTTTTTTAAGTCTCCTATCAACAAATAGCAGCTTTAGCAACATCACACGCACCGATGAACGACCTTCTGACCAACCAACCGGAACCGGGACATACATATGTAGATATTCACATAATAGCAGGATCGTCGAAATTTTAATGTAACCCAACTTTTTCGCGCTTTCATGTTCCACAGTCTGTATGACAAATCCGGCGATTCCGGACATGACCAACGCAAATGTGTTGAAAATAAAATAACCACAACGCATGGACACATATTTACATACACACGTAAAGCATAGCGTTCCCATCGATGGAAATCCCAGCTAACTAAGGATCGGGTATTACTAAATCTCAATATTTTGAGAAACTGACTTAGAAATTGCTTGAAATTGATATTCGTGCTTCACCCATGAAGGAAAAACGGTATTCCTAGATTTAAAGGGTCTCTTAATGTCTACAGGGATTTAAGTAGAGTGGCCCTGAAAGACAATGCATCCGCTATTAATTTTTTTATTATTCTAGCAGTATTCCTTGTCCTCGCAAGGGTCTGCAAGGAAGGTTGTCAAGAGTATTAATCAAGCCTATTAAAGGCTTATCCAATATACAAGGTGACACAAGGTAATGAAGCCCATTATAGCTTTTTAAACCCGGTACAAGGAGCAATAGAGATCTAATCTTTCTATTTTGGATCCATAAGTTTATAAGTAGTACTTGCGGTCAACTTTTATGACAGATTCCTGATCTAACTGAGCCAAACTAAGGGAAATGGAAGCGCACAAAAAGTAGTGATTGAGACATTTTCATGAGTTCACAAAAGGAGATACAAACGATTGCTTTCTGGGTTGCGGCCATTTTCCTTAGGAAAAAAGGACGAAATAAAGAAAAAAAGGAACTTTGAAAAGGGTCAGTTAGCCATTTTTTACATATTTTTAGACCTCCGTTAAAGGTTTTTGTCAGGTTTGGTTAAAAAAATTGCTTGTTGGGTTATGTTACACACACACACACATACACAGGGATATACATACATATGTTTGTGCATATATAAATATAATAACACGACAGGCGCAGTTACACGAGCGACAACTGACAAGCGGCGACCAACGAGCCGTTTAAGCCGCTCAGTGAAACGGCTCGCTGCTTCAGGATATCCAACAGATACGAGAGTGAATCTGTGAATAAACAGTTTTTTCCTTCGAATTTGTAAACAAAGCAGAGCCGCGTTGTTTTTAACACACCGACGAAAACACACAACGACAAACTCTCTTTTAGAGAATGTAACAATTACCACATTAACGCTGTGTGCGCCATCCGTTGTTATTGTTTCCGCTGCTGTTGCATCGGGTCGATTGTTATCCTCACGAGCACGGCAGGATTTGCGAGCGATCAACGCGTATCAGCGCCAAAATTAGCTGCACCGTCCTTCAACGTAATGTTTTAACGAAATATTTTGTGGCTCGCAGCGGGAGACAAGAGAGAAAAAGAGTTGGTGAAAGAAGAGAGAGACGGTGAAGAGCCAGAGAGAGAGGGTAGATTGACCCTGTGTAAATGCATGTTTGGTGCTGATGGTAACAGTTGTGGTCGAGCGGTGGCGAGGTACCTTGATGCTGCTTTTCTCTTGGCTCGCTGACCACATGTTTAGCTTCAGCGAATTTGTACGGAGAGCTTCTGGGCAGGCGGTGGTGTGGTTGCTGCTTCTGCTGCTGCTGCTGTTGTTGTTGTTTAATTCTCTGTTGCTAATGATAGCGGTTTTCTGCGTTACCCCCAAAAACTTTGTCGACTTTATTTAAACGAGAAGTGTATAAAAAACAAGGCTTATCTTTGGTTGTGATTAGCTATGACAACTTGGAGTAATATACCCCTAATATACGTATAATAATATATATGCACTATGGGAAAATTCTCTATTAATTTTCTGAATTAAGAATCTGTTAGTTGACTATTAAATTTAAAATTAATAGTAACTAATAATGATACTGCAACACTTCTCAAAATAATAGTGAACTAACAAAGTGAGTTTTTTTATTTGAGCTAACACATATGGTATATAATATTTATGTACTTTCATTGCGTACCTGTGTGTTGAGCTGGATATCATAGGTTCTGTCTCTAGGTTGGTCCCAATTTCAATTCCAGAGCTATTGCAAGATAAACCCTAATGAAACCAAAGGCGACGGATATTTTCAGTGTTTAAAAAACCCACTAGGTTAGGTTAGGTTAACAGGGCGTGTGGCCGCGAAGCGGCCACTTCCACTTAGGCCTTATAGGCCCATTGTGAGTGCCCTCCAGTGATTCTGTGGGAACCTCGCTGTTCCGGTCAGTTACTCAGACCTGGCCTCACCGAGAAGGTGGGGTAGTGGTCGAGTGTAAGCTGAACTGGTGCTTTTAATGAGCTGTATGAGACTAGTCACCGGACGCCCTGCCAACTCTGTCAGCCTCTCGATGTACTCCGCCCCCACACTGCGGAGGCGACGGTACGCAAGGGCTGGGCATTGGCAGAGCAGGTGGTGGATAGTCTCCTCCTCATCCGCGTCGTCGCAGCATCTGCAGTGATCCACTCTGGTGCCAGGCTTCCACCTGGCCACCATGGCCCCTATGGGGCAATGCCCTGTGATCACTCCTACTATCACTCTAAGTTGTTCTCTGGGCATTGAGAGTATCGTCTTAGAGTTCCTCCGATTGAGCTCCGGCCATAGAGAGCGAGTGATAACGCAGTCCGGCCTGGTTTTCCAGGAGTGGTTGGCTATGTTTGCCACTATGGTGTCTATTGAATTTTTCTGGTTGGAGATAGGTGTCTTAACAGAGGAGTCTGCTTCTTCGGCCCCCAGTGAGGAACCCGTTCTAGCCAGGAGGTCTGCTCGCTCATTACCTTCGATGTTCGAGTGGCCTGGGACCCAGCAGGTCCTGACGATGTGGGTCATCATTAGGTCCTTCAGTCTCCTTCTGCATTTCAAGACAATCTCTGATTTTATCTCCTTCGAGCCTAGGGCTTTTATGGCAGCTTGACTGTCTACAAAGAAATTTATATCTGTTCCAGATACCCTTTCTTCTAAGACATAGTTAGCCGCCCGCTCGATAGCGAAGATCTCCGCCTGGAACACGCTGCACTCGTCTGGCAATCTGTATGATCGCTGTGCTTGCAGCGTGCTGGAGTAGAATCCGGCTCCTGTTCCTTCGCAGGTTTTAGAGCCGTCCGTGTAGATCGAAATACCTTTGAGTTGTATTTGTCCATCGGACGACCACTCCTCCCTGCTCGGAAAGAGGATTCTGGGTATTCCCTCACTAAAAAAACCCACTAAATAACCCTTCAATTCTTAAGCATTTCTTAAAAGTTTGTTAATAAATAGAATTAATAAAGAAGAACTCAAATACCAGAAGATAGATAATATTGAATGATAAATGTTTTGAGTACGCTTTTAAAGTGTACAGGTGCCTCGACGTTCTTCGATTGAGCACATATTTTGGCCGCAAAAGATTATGCAGCAATATTTTGGCAACCAAGAAACAACAACAGCGGAAGACTTCGTTTATCGTGGAAAATGCAAAATACGTGTAACATCCTTGTTGGTTGGTGGAAGATTTTCAACACAACATGTTGCAAAGGCAAACTACTCTTATGAAGTTAAGATAATAGAACAGGCCAACTTGAATACATTATTTATGCACCCCTTCGAAAACGGTCCCGAAAACCAAAAAGTGACATAAATCGACGATTCGAGGTGTTTGTCTTGTCCTTCGAACCAAGCATCCAGCACCGGTCGCGCCAGAACCTTACGGTACCGCGATGGCTCCCGCACATTTCGCCGCACATGCAGATGTACCGTTGTCGATACATGCGTAAAGTTGAGCAAATATTGCTTGCATGTCAACAACCAAAATTTTGCAAACAACACCAAAGTTAACCGTGAAAGACTTGAATTAACTTAACGATGGTTGGGAGGGAGGGTGGACAGGGGTGTGGAGGAGGGGGGGCCGATTTGTTGACTGCTGGTTAGTACGTTAAGAGGGCTGCAGGACAGGCTTTAATCACAATAAGTTTCTGCCCCTAAAAAGGAAGACAAACTTTCCAAACTTAGAGCTGGTTAGATGAGGATTCATTGTGAATGGGGGGAGTGGCAGGTGATCCTCAAAAACAACTCGTCGTAAGTAACGTAATTGCAGATGTTGCCCCAAAAACGGTTCGATAACGTTACAGGAGCAGCAACGGAATCTATAACGAGTCCTGCTGCTACTGTTGATGTTATTGTAGGTGTTGCTGCTTGCTGTGGTGGCTGCTTTAAAGTGTAGCGAATGTGTTCCAAAGGATGCATTTTGTGTTTTTTTTTTCGCTTGTTTTCGCCGTTGCAACATTCTGCTTTCACAAGGAGCTTTTGTGTTTCTACCAAGGACCTCATGTGTGTCTGTGTGTGTGCGTGTGGAATTTGATGAAGCAGCGTATTGCATGTAGCGCAACTCAGGTGCAAAATTCATTCAATCTAAAATACTTTGCAACGCGTATGTTTCACTCTCTTGTGGCTGAGTTGGGTAACGCAATAATTTCACTCTGCGAGGATTTCTCTTTGATCTTTGTTGCGACTTTACTTCGGTGAATTCTCAATGCAACTGTATTTTGGGTTTTACTTAATACATGCGACATACATACGAACTTAAAGCAGTCTTATATTCCTTGGATGAAATTCGGTGTGACGTATTAAGAAAGCAAAAAGAGCGGAAAATGAAGTTAGAATGTTCTGATGATATCATGTTCAGCAGAAATGATATTCCTTTAGTCTATAGTGTATATAATCCTGTACAAGTCCATAAGTGTAGGACTGAGTATAAGAGCACAATATATAATCCTTCAAACATTATTTGAAGTCTATAGATATATTATACTATGTACTAAGAATGCATATCCTTATGATTCTGTGAAATAAACTACATATATCCTTCTTATAATTTGAAATTAAAAGCCTAAAACTAAAAAAACAATGCAATGCAAATAAAATATATATTAGTTAATATAACGATTTATATACGAGTACATTTTCAATGTAAAAGGATTTCAAACACTGCTATTAGAAGGATAATCTTACTGAATAGTATCAAGCTGAAAAGAAATCAAGTCTTTCCCTTTCCGTCATCCTGTTAGTTTTATAGAAAATATCTGAAGTTGCCCCTCACCATTTTTTATGCTTCCCAGACAGTTCTTAACTCCTCGCCGTTGGCTCTTTTTTTTGCGTGCCCAGCTTCGGAAAATAGCAGTTATTTCAAGGAGCCTCCTAAAGAATGCTTTGCTCAGCAGAAGGGAGAGAGAGTGGCAGAGATAGACGTATATAGAGAAAGAGACAGAGTAATAAAGACCGAAATAGTTGTTGGCGTTCCCCAAAACGGATGATTCTTCGGTGTCTTTCGTCTTCGAATAATAATGTCCTTAATTCGTCAGTGTTAACCTAATTTTGTGAGTGAATAGAAACTTCTCGCAGTGAGCAAAGTTTATATCCTCGCCGGAATTGCTGAAAAAGGACATTTTCTCTGAGAGAACCGATTTGAGTTGGTCCCTAGACACATTTCAAGCATTTGTGCTTCTGCGAATGAGTGTATAACGTGTGTGTGTGCCTTTCATATTCAAGGAAAATATAAATCATAATTACATTATCTATTTTTCTGAGCGCTCGCTTCGTCAGAGCATCGTCATGTCCTGTTCGTCTTTGTCTTCATCATCCTCGTTTGCTGCACTACGTGTTCGGATTCATTTTGTGCCGCTGCGGCCAACATGAAACCTGAAACCTTTGGCTGAATCTTCTTTGTATTCTGTCTTCGGTCGCGATTCTCCTGCGTCTTCTGCGGCTTGCGGGAAGAAAGAATGGGGTCTTCTTCCTTCCCGTACCGCTTCCTTATTCACATCATCCACTAAGCTAGCCTGAGCTATATTTCTTGATTCACTTAGACGGGGGTTTCTTTTACTCTTGCCTTTATCTCCTTTCCCCTCTCTCTCATCCTTATCCTTTTTACGGAGGATTGTTGTTTTGAGCGCTGTGGTGAGCTCATGAACAGGACATGTTGTCTATAAATAAAACTTCGCATGAATAGCAAGCATAGGAAAGGATCAAGTGGGGCTCAGTTTGGAGTTCTAAATAAAATTTGTTGGCAGATTGAAAAGCGTTTGTGTTTGTATTTTATGCTTTTCCGTTTCTATGTGCTCTCTTTTAGGTTTAAAAAAGTGATTTGTATTTAATGTTATCTTATTTTTAAAGTGTTCCAACGAGAGTACAACGATTGCAGAGATTTAAATATACTTCTGATTCTGAATGAGATGAGGGTAAACAATGGGATGGAGTACGGAGTCAGAACCCATAAATAACGGGCCACTCTAAATGGATGTTATCCCCAATTAGAGAAAGATTTATTTTGAGGGTTCAGTAATACATAGCAATTACTCAATTATTTTAAGAAGAGCGGATGAAAGAGAAAGAGAGAGAGAATAGTATTAATAACTAAATTAACTATAAGATTATTAAGAATGTACACTCCAGTAGTTCAGGTATATTAGCAGAGAGAAAAATAATATAATAATAATATAATATTACTTATGTAATAATATGATTAATATTTTGCAAATTAGGTGAATAAATATTTGTGAATAATTATAAAAGTGAAATAATAATAAAAGTATGAATAATTATTTTTGTTTTAATACGATCGACCTTTTGAAAGGATTTCTAAATTTTAATCAGATTTTCACTACGATGTTAATAAAGCTTCCTTCTTGACTGAAAGCCGTAGAGAAATCTTATTGTTTCCTTTTCCTATATCATGTGATTTTTTCCTGCATGTATATTATGTAATACCGGTCTAATGGCCTCTAATGATTTCTTCAGATACAGTGGATATTTAAGATATCGTAATACTTTCCCGAGTTTTATTGGCATCAGTTGCAATTAGAGTAAAAAATAGTTTTGGAAAACATTTTCCAATGAGGATAATAAATTCCATATCGACGTCTATGGTTCGTATTTGAAATTCTTTTATTATGCAAATTATTGAATTTATTACAATCCATTAAACCGAAAGTAGTAAATCATGTACCAAGCAACAACAACCATAACAACAACAACTATAACAACAACATCCATACCTCCAACAACCATAACAGCAACAACAACAACACCAACAACATAAATAACTCTGACAACCACAGCAAATAATAACAAGAAATTCTTCCGCTTTAATGTAAAACTTTTAAAATGCAACATTTCGCGAACTTATTACAATTTTCATCTAAATACACTTAGTTAGTTTTTCCCCACATTATCTGAAACTCAGCGACCACAGGATCTTCATCCATTCGGGCCTTCAGGGCCATCATCATTCTGCCATCACTTTCACGCACAAGCATCAAGAATGCGAACGAAAACTTTGTGAGCTGCAACAGTTTTGCAGTGGATAACGGTTCAAGGACGAGAACCAGGATAAGCATGAGGATTAAGACAAGGATGAGGATGACGACGAGGATGAGGATGAGTACACGGATGAGGGTGAGAGCTCGAGCTATTTTACTCGCCTCAAACATTCGCACTTTTCGCTTAGTAGCCGCTTGGCTCCCATCATCAGAAGCGGCACCCATCAGCAGAAGCGGCATCCATCATCAGGTTGTGGTTACTTCAAAATTTAATGCCCTCAAAGTAAACACAGAAGAAGATGAAGCGAAAGTATAGAAAAAATTAGAGGAAAATTTCAACAAAAATATGAATACAAAGAAATAGAAAAAACCAAAGGAACCAAAGTGAAATGAAAGCATTGAATTGAGTAGAAAGGAAAAAACATTCCAACAAAAAAGTTTGTTGGAAAAAAAAATCTGTTCGAAACAACTGCGTGTCGGGTGAACTTCGTAGCGCTGGAGGCCGGGATGTGGTGCCTGAGCCGTTGGAGGGCCAGCTGATGGTGCTAAAAGCAGCCAGCGGAGAAAATATGCAAAAAATTTAATAAAGAAAAAACGAAACCGAAACAAAAATTCACAAAAACAAATAAAAAACCTTCGAACTAAAAGTTGTGGTGGATGGATGGATGCTTTCCGAGCAACATCCGCTTCCAACCGACCAACTGCGACTCTTGAAGGTTTGAAAGTGTAACAGTAAATATTGACAGCATATTGACGGTGAGAAGAGGTTAAGTTGAAAAAATTCACCTCGCTGTCATTGACGAGCTGTCAAAATGGCGAAGATTTACCGCCCGTAAAAAAGATTTTGATGTGGTTGGTTTTTCAGCTCTGAAAGAGGCAGAACATCCACTTTGCGTCCAACACACCCACCGCCCTCTTCCCTCCCTTAAACATTACTACATGAAAATCTTTACCAATTCTTATAGCTGTCAAAGTTTGGATAAAAAGGTTCACCTGCTTGATTCCTTCTCCTTTTTTGTTGAGTTCTGACCTTGTTGTGACTTCGGGCGCATAATAATCAAGTAATCTTTGTATTTTCTTTACTCAGTCATTTTTTATTTTCGGTGTTTCTAATTCTTTTTTCCGTCTCAGCCACTGTCTCTGTCTTTTCCCCCTCTCTACTTTGGTTGTCCCTATTTTTACCTTTTTGTTTTTTTGTCGACAAAATTGAATAAATGACATCCACCTAATAAAAAACGTGCTTGAAATTTACGATTTCCTGCCCTCTGGCAACCTGTGCAACGCCCTCTGTCACAATCCGCTCTCTCTCTCCCTCTCCCTCGATCGGGTGTCATCAGTTGTCCTTCTTTGTCCCAGCAGCGAACACAGCAGAATCTTTTACTTGACTCTCGACTCGACTTGCAGTCAAGTCGTACCTCATTATGACGTAATTAAAATTCATTTTACGTATTTGTGTTGTGTTCAACATCAGGAAGCGAGAATATTTCCCAGAAGCCGTGTTTTTGAAACTTGATTAATGATACAGAATTGAGAGAATTTTTGAGTCCTTAATTTATTGCACTCCATGAAAGATGAACAGTTGAAGGAAGAGGCGGAGGAAGGGACGGAGGAAGGGCCATGATTGGGGAGGTAGGAACAGGAAGGCGACAAGAAAAGGAAGTGGATCGTAAAGTTAAGTAAACACAAACAAAAATGGGTGTAGTATAAAAAATGAAGGAAACAAAAAATAAAATACTAGAAACAGAATTACTTGTCCATTGATAAAGAATTCAGATGAAAGAGAGAAACAGAGGATTCAAAAATATTTGTTAATTATAATGTTAAGAATGTCTTCTTTATACTTATAAATCGATAGGTTTTATCAACATTTTTATTATTGTTCTTGTAAATGAAATGAATTCTTCGTCAATCAAACCGTTAAACACTCATTCGAATTAAACATTGAATTGATTTAATTAAATCTCAATTTCAATCGCTTCGTTGTTTTTTTTCCTTTTTTGTGGCTGTTGCTTTTGTTGTTCCATTGACACCCTTTACTTCTTCTTCTTCAAGCCCTTTGTTTTAGTTCATTGAAAATTAACGAGACTCGTGATTTCACAGATTGTCGAACTTAATGGAAAAGTATTTATTTAGAAAAACAACAAAGAGAAGAAAAGACTTTTACTTAAGAAGAAACGATTTTCTAGTTTTGCAACTCTGTGATGAATGCTGGATGACAGAGAAAGAGAGGGAGAGTGAGAGAGATAGAGAAAGAGAGAGACAGAGACAGAGAGAGATAGAGATAGCTAAACCAACGTAGCGAAGGTTCCCGTAAAATTTAGCGACATGTCTTTGGACCGTCTTCACAAGGTTTGTCGGCGCAACTCGGGGCGTCAAACTTTTAGAGGACATCGAAAGCAAGCGGAGGAGTAAATACAGAGCTCTCTGAATTATTTGCACTTAGAATTCTGGTTTCAGTTCAGCTGGTTTTTAAGTGGAGCCCAGACAATAGGAAAAACAAGCAACTTTTACCAAACAATGAATGGGACTGATTAGCATTTGTAGTTGTTGTTGTTGTTTTTTGTTGCTGTTAGTGGTGGCTGTTTGTTGTTGCTGTTAGTTGTTGTAGATGTTTCTATGGCCCCAACATAAAGCAATTATAAGCATTTGACAGCATTTCTGTTTGGCAGCACTGCTCTTAATTTTATGCGAAGGTTGCGTTGGTTGCACTCGTAATTGAAAAGCTCTTTGATCTGCATAACTTTGAAGTGTGACTGAGCGATGAATGAAAGAAAGGAGGAAAGGAGAAGTTGATGAGTGGCAGGGGGAGGGGGGGGGGGGGGCAGAGAGCAGCACTGTGAAGAGGATTGATTGAATAAAGCAGAAAAGAAACAGCAAGTAAAATTAGAATTTCGAATACGATTTCAAGATTTTCAATTAAAAGCAAATAAAGAAATTTATTAAAAATATTTAAAAAGCGACATTGTGACATTTTAAAAATTTAGTACTCGTAAATTTAAAGAAATTTTTATTCTTGTTTTGAATTTAAATATTGGGAATTTCGTTAAATTTTAAGAATGTTGTTTGATTTTGAATATATTCAATATTTCTTATATTTTGCAACTTATTATCGTTTAATTTAGAAATTCTTATTAACCTTTAATATATTTCTTAAATTTTTTTATATTTTCGTTAAGTTGTGTTCGTTATGTTCTGAAATATTCGTTCAGTTTGGAAATTTTCGTTCAGTTCTGAAATTTTCGTTAAATTTTAAAATTTCTGTTCAATTAAATTTTGAAAAAAATCGTTGAATTTAAGAACTTCATTAAATCCGTTCAATTCAACGCTCAAGAATATGACAATATTTCTAAGGATTCCATTTAAGATTATAATCAAAACTGTGAATAATTTTCGAATTTACAATTCTCTAAAATTAATATAAAAAAAAAAAATTTGTTATTTATGCAAAATATGTCCTCGCTCAAGGATATGAATAAACAATCACAAATAAATGTCGTTGTGCGTTCCTTTTACTGCAGTAATTTGTGGTTGCTGCTTCTCTCCACATCTTGACACATATTTGACAGCATCCTGTTGCCCTTCACCTCCTTATATCCTGCCATCAGTTCACCCCTTCAGTCCTTCAAGCCATCAATATTGAAGTAATGCCAGTACGAGTACGAGTACGAGTACTTATAAACTGGAAACTCTTTCAATGCCGCTGTGAGCATTAAACGACATTTTATTGCATAAATTGTTAAATGGCCTGTTAATATCAATCATGCACACACAAACACACACACACATGCATACACACACACACTCATGCATGCACGTTCTGTACTCATGCACTTCATACTTGATTTAAATCAATTTCTTCTCGGCAGCAGAAGAAAACGTTTTACTTTCTCATGCAACTCATGTTAAGTTTATTGCTGGGAAAGTTGGTAACTCTGACAACAGCAACGGCAGAAGTTGAGCAGCGCAGCAACTGAACAAAAACAACAACAGTGGAGTTGAGTTGAGTAGAGTTGAGTTGAGTTGCGTTGAGCAGAGATACAGTAATATTTTTGACATTTAAATTGTTATGCTTTGACATTTTATCGACTGACGTGCATGAAAAATTTATCGGGTTTTTTATCGTTTATCGATTCTTATTTTTTTCTGTTCAACTTTTATTAACATCTTTATGCTTATCTTTATTTAATATTTATCTCTGCTCTGTTTAATTATCTGTTCATTTGTTACACACTTTTCTGTCCCTGTCTCTCTCCCTCTCACTCACTCTCTCTCTCTCCTCCTCTCACTCTTTTTCTATTATGTTTAAAACGTTTGACTCAATCTGTTCCCTTTTATCAATTTCAAAAGCGTTAAAAATTGTTATGTTTCTACTATTATTATTAATAACAATATTAATATCAGTATTTCTATTTTTAGCAACAGATATAGAAAAACATGTGTAAATAATCGAAACGTATTGTTTTCAACTTATCTTTTGACTGCCGCCGATCAGCTTGAATACCCGCTCAGCTGCCTGCTTTGCGGCTGCCTGCCTGTTCGTTGGCCTGCTTTTCCGCTGGTCTATCGACCTGCTTCAAACTCTGTCATGGCAAATAATACGCTTGCCAGAGGTAATCATTTGCAACTTCTCCACAAAAATACACACGTACTGAGAAGCATTTAGACAGTGTGATGGACAAGAGTAGAGTCGAGTAGAATGGAGTAGAGTAGATAAAGTCGAATGTATTCTATGATGTATGAAACGAATAGAAAGTGTAACGTAGAAAGGATCTTCTTCGGCAAACACAAGGACACGTTGATACGAGTACAGAATATAAACAAAGCAATTTGCATGCAGGTGAGAATGAACAAATACGGTTGTTGTTGTTGTTGTTGTTGTTATTGTTGTTGGTTTTGTAACAGTTGCATTTGATGGAAACTTCATACACTTTGGTAAAATCTGTCAATATAAGCAACCAGGAAACATGGAGATTGACTCACAGAAGACACACATACAGACAAACCAAAAGAGGGACAGGCAAATAGAGATAGAGAGAGAGAGAGAGAGATAGAAAGAGAGAGAGAGATAAACAGACGAACAAACAGTCACACAGACAGATAGACATTAAAATTTATATACTTCATGCATACACAAGGATTTTACACACACACACACACACCGTAAATGTGTAAATTGGACGTCCTGCTTTACGTCTAAATGTGTTTGAGTATTTGTATTTGTATATGTGCAAATGAGTGTGTTTGTATGTGTGTAAATGTGTCT
>OX451347.1:9918650-10209159 GCA_949629155.1 Myopa testacea
GAGGAGCGAAATAAGAAGTGCACCCGACTTTATTGCATCCCATTAAAAAAGTGTGTAGAAAAAAGAAACCCACTCGTGGTCGTTGCTGCAAGGAGACTTGGCTCGCTTTGAGTAATACCAACAACAACAACAACAACAACAATGAAATGTGGTGAATGAGAGCAGCCTCTAAAATGTGTAACAATATCGCTTCAACAGCAACAACAACAACACGAACACAACAACAAGAATAAGCAACAGCCTCGCCATCATCATCATCATCATCAACATAAAATCGCAAAGAAATGAATATGTGTCAGTTTCTAGGTGAGAGTGTGTAATTGTATGTGTGTGTGTGTGTATGAGTGTGTTTGTGGGATTCGTATTTCCCCCTCTTTCCGTTTATTTTTCTTTTTCAACTTTCTTTTTTGCTTTGTGAGAGATTTTTAGTTATGTATTTAGTGAAAAAATGAAACAGAGAGTGAGTAGAGGGAGAGAGAATGATATGCACTGAGTAGAGAGGGACAGGGAGAAAATAGAAAGAGAGCGAGTGAGAGACAGAGACAAAGAACGTGATTTAACGAGTGAAAAAGTCATGCATACAGAATATCAGGTGAACAAATAAATAAATACAGAGACTTCTGTACAAACTTAAAAAAAATTTAAACAGACACTTGAAGGAAAACTGACTGTATTCATAACGAAAGAGATCCATGGCACGGAAACTATTTGAGGTCTCGAATAACACGAAATTCGAATATCATGGACCCAATCAACCCTGCTATTCGAGGTACGTCTGTATTATAGTGGGTATATAGTGGGTATATAAGGAAGGGTAGACGGATGTCTAGTGCTAAATCGACTCACGAGACCCTGATAGTTTTCTATACCTGCCACGCCTACTTCTGTGCGTTGTGTGGACAAGCGGAAGGGTAAACTTAGTATTTCATTCTTTCACCGTCGATTGTAGGGTATAAAAACGAAACAAACGGTTCGGACATAACATTATAAGTCCACAAAATTGAAATTTGTACTTTCGGAGAGTGTAACTCTTCTGTGAACTCACCCTGTATCTGTGGAACCTGCAATTTTCACTATGCTACTATATTCTCTTCTATATTTTATCTTGTTGTTGTTATTATTATTATAGCAGCAGGTGTGCGATGTTTGTTGTTGCTGGTGTTGCTCTAAAAAAATTGCATTTTTTTTGCAATTTTAACCATGGATCGTATTCGAAATAAGAAAATGAAAACAAAAATTATGAGCACTCATAAAAGTAACCAGTTGAGTATGTTTAGTGTGTATGTGTGAGTGTGGGTGTAGGTGTGTGTGTGTATGTGTGTGTTTGCCTGCAAAAGGGACTCGTATTGCACGTTTCTAGATGAATCCAACGCTTGGTTTCGCTTCTCTCGTGTGGCTCACTTTCAAAACTTATCAAAAGCTAAGAAAAGTTACAAAGACGAAAGACCAAAATAAAAAAACAAGGAAAACCGAGTGCAAGAAGTGTAAACAGCCAAAGGATCGGAGGGAATCAGGCTGCCTTTCGGTGGTAGCGGATGGAGGAGGCGGTGAGGGTGATGGTGAAATCTCACACGATGCGCAGTTTACAAGCTGCTGCTTTAAGTTTTCGAAATCAAAAACAGAAACAAGAAGGAAGAAAAAAGCGAAGAAAAAAGAAGAAAAAAACAAAGAAAAAAGGAAGAGGAAAGATAAACTCAGGTGGAAGGAACAACAGTCGTTACCGCTGCAGCCCCTGCCCCCGCCCGCCCTCGTCCTCATCTTAACAAGTGTAATTGGCGTGGGCTCGAGTGTGTGTCTGTGTGTGTGTGACTGTGTGTGTGTGTGTCTAAATAAAGTGTGCCTCTGCGCTCTAATGCGGTAAATTTGCATAAATGTGTTTTTGGAAGAAACACATTCTCACAAATGCATATCCCGCTGGTGCTTTGGTAGGTGTTCGTAGGCACACACACACACACAATCACTCACACATGCATCTCGTTTTTCCTCTTTAATGCACTCTAGTTTCGCGTGGCTGGCAACATAAAATACAGCGAAATATTAGCGAGTGTATGCACAAGTGTATGTATGTATTTGAGTATGTGTGAATGTGTTTGTATATGTACATAAGTGTGAGGGTATAGTGTCTTGTGTATCAGTGTGAATGTGCGATTGTAGTAATTGTGAACTGTATCTAAACTTGTTAAGTACATGATTTAGTATTTTGGCACACTTTCGTTAAATTCGGTCAAATATAACCGGAGGCTTTCTCGGGGAAAAACAACAAAAAATAAAACTAAAAGGAATAATTTACTTATTATTCAAATGATTCATTTTTTTGATAAAAAGTATAAATAAATTGAATTTAAGATTAAATTAAAGTAAAAACTAATTCAATCACTTTTCAAATTTAACGAATTTTGTTAATATTTAACGAAACTTTCAATATTTTCTTTTTTTTATTCAGTTAGCCTTTGAACTTTCAGTTAAAAATACTTTTGAAATTTATTGAAGCTTTCGAAACTTAGCCAAGTAAACTTTGGTAAAAATTACTAGAAACTTTTCTAGCTTTTATCTGATTTTCTATGGAACACCACAAAAAAATGGGTTATCAATTAAAATAACGAACCCATTTAATATGTACAACAACAGCAACAAAAACAGCATACAACAAAATCCTATCAGTTCATAAATCTGTCATCTGTTCAATTTTCCATTTCGTTCCGTAATTAATTTTAATTATCGGCAACACGATTTTCACGAAATGAACCGATGTTTACAACGCCAACAGCAGCCACAGCAACAGCAACAACAACAACAACAACCAAATAACAATATCAATCAAAGAACAACAACAACACAAACATATCAGCATGCAAACACAAAATGAAACCATTTAATTTAAAGTATAAAATTTCATTTCAATTTCAAATTAAAGCCGATAGTAGTTCGTATTTAATTAATTAATCAATAATAATACTCTAAGTAATAATTTATTAATACGTTTTTAATTACGACACTCTACAGTTTTCAATGTAATTCTTATTCGTGTTGTTTTCTTCTTTTATTTTTTCCAACAGACTTAAAGTGGATAACAACGGCGGCGCCTGGTGCCCCAAACACATGGTTTCGCGTGGCCTCAAGGAGTACCTTCAGATTGACCTGCTGCAGGTACACGTCATCAGCGCGATACGCACGCAGGGCCGCTTCGGCAAGGGCCAAGGCCAGGAGTACACCGAAGCGTATGTGCTGGAGTACTGGCGACCCGGCTTCGAGAAGTGGCTACGCTGGAAAAGCATTCAGGGCAAAGAGGTGAGTACGAAATTAGTCCAGTTCAGGCTCCATTCCATTCGGTTCGATTCGATTCGGTTGAATGTAAACTCAGTTCAATTCGCTTCGTTTTCAATCGGTTCAGTTTGATTCGATTCAAAAGTTTCAAAGTTATCGAAACTGAAGATACAAGTAATATACATAATTTGATGTTCTCCAAATGAATCAAAACCCAAATTAATGTCGCTTCAGACGTTAATCATCTTTAATGATTGTTTATCTTTAATAAATATCAATAATAAATAATAGTTCAATTATAATAACAAATAATAATAAATTATAGATCACTTTCTTGGCACTAAAGCAATAAATAATATATAATTTTTTAATTTGAGCTAAGATTAAAAAAAAACGCTTGATCGATTAACGCATCGCCTGAAGCGATTGTTTTCGCCATTCAAATGAATCGCTTGAGATAATAATCAGCAATCGAAAACGCCGACGCGGTGCAAGTCTCAGCGTGTTTCTAAAAATTGTAAAAAGTGACTATTTTTGTTTCTCCATTGTTGTTTCTTTTTTTCTGCTGTTTGATTTATTTTTTGCTGCTTTTGATTTTTCTTTAAATTTTTTTCTGGTTGTTTTGATACTTTCGATGGTGCTTTGAATGGTTCATTCGATTCGCCACTCCTGCCGCAAGCCGCTTCGTTTCCACAACAAAATATTACTAGTAGACCCTCCGCCCTCCCTCCCCCCAACACCTTCACAAGATTTCCGATTCCACTTTTTTCCCCAGCTGATTCCTTCTGTTCTCTCTGTCTCTCTTCGCGTCAATGGATACTCCTCCGTATCGTCCTCCGCTTCCTCTTCCTACTTGCACTCCTTCCTCTCGTTTCCCTCGCACTTCCTCATCATCATCTCCTTCTCATTGTTTTTCTTTTGATCATCTTTCCCACATTTCGTTCACATTAATAATCGATTCTTCTGCGAGATTCTTAGCGCCGATAACAAAAAGCAGCCACGCTTTCAAGTTTCCACGCCGGTCGTTGTTTTTGCTTTCGATTAAAGTGTGAATTATAAATCGTGTGGGTGTCGGTGATCGAAGGCGGTTCTGTTTGGCTCAAGCCAGTCAAAGTAACCAACACAATTCTGCACCCTCTCTCTCCATCCTTCCTCTGGCTCGTTTCCTCTTATTATCTCCCTGTTTCTCTCCCTCTCTTTCCAGCTATTTGGCTCCCAGATTTATGCCATCGCTCGCACGCCATCGCAATTCAATTCCGAGTTATTAATTTTATTTATTCGCTGTGGCAGGGTAATTTTTCTGCTTCCTCTTGCTTCCCCTCCCGCCCAGCGTTACTCCCAGACGATGTTCCTCTCCAGAAAGATCGCCCTCTTCCTTTACTCACTCCAGCAGCTTTTCCATCATCCTGTCCATCCCCCTTTTGATCGCCATATCATCTTCTTACCATCTCCTTTCCATTTCATTTCCCTCCCTTCCCCCGACAAAGCTATTTATGTTGCCTGAAATGCAAGATATTCTAGAATTTCCTTTTCTATTTCTTCTATTTTATTTTCATGTTGCTTAAATATTGTTTCGCCAGATGAAGATTCTTCATTCATTCCTTTTCTTTCTTTCTTTCTTTCTTTCGTATCCTGCAGATACTCCCCGGCAACATCAACACTTACAGCGAGGTGGAGAACACGTTGCAGCCGATCGTCTTCGCCTCGAAGGTGCGCATCTACCCGTACAGCGAGTACGATCGCACGGTGTGTCTGCGGGCTGAGGTCGTCGGCTGTCCATGGGAAGGTGCGTAACGTAACACTTGTACTCGTATCTCGCAGATACCGTCTCAGACCGCTTAAGTGCTGCAGATACATTAAAGATGAAGTGAAGTGAAGATGCATCCATACAGACAGAGGGGGTGGACAGGCAGCATGGGAGAGGAGGGGGAGGGAATGAAAGACAATACAGCTTGGCTTAAAATACGCAACAATAAATGACCGTAGTTAAAATTAAAATAATGCTCCACGGCATCCCAGCGCGGCGTCGTTGCTTGGGTGCCGGGTATCATGTGAAGCTCTGTGGTTGTCCTTCCCTCGTTTCGGTGGTGGGCTGTCTTTTTTTTTGGTTTTTCTTGTATTTTGCTAGATTCCATTTCTGCGCTCGAGGCGCTTTAACGCTCTTGACGCTGAGACGTATTAATTATTCAGCAAGAATTGAATATCGTTAGCGTTCGTAGACTCAGCGACGACGACGACGACGATAGACTCACTCAAAAGGCTGAAATAAATACTGCGAAAGAGTTAAAAACAAGAACTTAAAAGCTCAACTAATCATTTGCCACAAACTTTTGTGCAACTTCAAGTTTTTTGAATGGAAAAACTTAACTGACAAGAAAAACAGAATAAATACGGTTTTTAAAAAATCATTCACCACAGCACACCTGCTGTAATTCATAGAAAATCAACAGCAACAACAACATCAGAGAGGAAAAACGACGATAGCTACAATGAAACGAGGGGCAGTGGGCGGAGGGGGGTTGGGGAGAGGAGGTAGCGCGGTAGAAGGCGAGGAATGAATCAAGGTTTCCGAATTCCATGTTTTGGCAAATCTTTTGACTCTGACTCCAACTCCTACTTCGAGTTGAGGGTCACGCCCACTTTTGCCAGCAATGTTTTGACTTACGTTCTTTTAGCCAGCCTCGAAATTTATTTTACGGTTGCAGATACAACGCAGAATCTACCAACGTGTGTATCTAATATAGTAGATGCTAGTCTAGAATTGAAATAAGCAAATAAATGCTGCTGCTGTTGTTGTTGCTGTATTTTAATGCTATACTCATTTCTTGTTCGGAATATTAATTTATTTTATTAGAGCTAAAAATCAGTGCGTGTGTTGAGTACCCACACATGGTGTTGTTGTTGTTGTTGTTCTGGTTTGAGACATTCTCCATCGAACAGGTGTTCATATGACTATAAAAAACGATGAGATAGAAAACGATACAATACGATACTAGATCTTAGATTTAATTGAATTAGGTTATTAATATCTTTATCCATATGGTTTTTGTTGTTGTTGTACTTGTTGCTGTTCTTGCTGTTGTACACTTACTATTATTCAATTATTGAGAGAATGTAAGTAAATCAAAGCAACATAATTTGGATTTAAATTTAGTTACGGATTCATTTATTCATTCATTAAAATCTAGAACGTCTCACGTAACAATAATATACAGTGTATTATGGGATATAAAGTATATTATGAGATATAAAGTATATTATAGAATATAAAGTGAATTTACTCCAAATAAAGCCGTCGTTATTAATGACTCTATTAAAGTTCGTGGAAATGATAAAATTAATGATTCAGAAAATTCTTTTCGAAGTTTTAAATATCGATTAGGTGATTAATGACACTGATAAACTTAATAAATCTAAAATAACAAACCCACAAATCAACCCACTGAAACTAGTGAATTCAAAACTGCATTCAACATAAAGTAGATATAGTAAAATGATTTAATAAATAAATATTAAATAAAACTAATTAATAAATAATATAATTAATAAATGATAAAGTAAATAAACATATAAATGAGTAAATTAATTCAATAAACTGAATGATTCATTATATTGTTTCAAAGGTATAAAGTATTTATTTATTATTATGAATTTTCGATTCATTTAAATACTTCACTATATTTAAGAAAGTCAAATGAAATAAATTGAACGAATATAAATTAAAATTATTAAACTGATGGAATATTTCCAATGAATAATATTTAATTAATAGATTAATATTTACAGTATATTTAATTATACTTAATATTACGATAATAACTACAATTCAATTTATGAATCTATATTATAAATCAAGCGAATTAATCGAATGTATTTCATGACTCTAATGAATCTATTAAATATAATGAATCTGCTAAAATTAATAATGTGCATGAAGATGCTGAAACTTTTTGAGCCCTTTCCTTGTAAGGCGTCCAATTAGTTCATTAAGTTGAATGAATTCAATGATTCCAGATATAATGAATCTTTATATTCATAAAAAGGAGCTTAAAGTTAAATGAATCCAATGATTCCAGATATAATGAAACTTATTAAGCTTAATATGAATGCGAATTTCAGTTCATTATTCAATTGAATGAAATGAATTCAAAGGGTCCAACGTATTTGACGAATATTTTAACTCTTATTTCATAAATCTAACTATTATAATTTAAAGTCTAAATGGAATTACTGAGCCTAATGAAGCTCAAGTTAATCCGGTGAATTTATGTTAAAGTGATTTTAATGTTTGTTTTTAATAACTGCAGTGAATGAAATCGAAATGGATTTGCTAGACGTGTGTTTAGCAGATTATTTCTAGTTTCACATCCATTAAGCTTTCTTGTTCTCTTTGTCAGAGTTGCAAAACAATCGAGGTTTAGCAAATAAGTATTTCAATGGAAGCTGACTTAAGTCAACCCAATAACAACAACAACAACCAGACATCTCAATGTAATGCTAAGTGGGCACCAAATCTTAGGCCAAAGTGAAGGTGAAATTTAATATCAACACATCTACTGAGTGTATCTGGAGTTCGGCGGCTTAACTAATGGCCATCAATCAGGTGCAATCCGAATTTAAGCAGCTTATTTATCGGTAGCTGTTGATTGCGATGTGAGTTGGTGAAGTTTACGTACGCGGCGGTGAGAACCGGATAAATGCCCGATTTGCCCCTCTGATGGCTGTGGATTTACCATACAATACCGTGTACAATAGAAACCCGAAAGATTGCCGCTTTGTTGAAGACTGGAGAACTTTGTTTGCGTTTCTCGCATATCAGCAAATAAATCTTCTTAAACTTGTCCATCGGCTGCCAAGTTCCAGCATTTCATGGCCAAGATAAGCATTTTGACTGCTTCGAAAGTGGAAAGTTTCTGTTGACTTAAACGATGCTTCCAACTTCGTTGCTAAGTTTTTCCTCGTTCCTTGCGCTTCATCCTTCCGGTCGTCCGGTGATTTTCACAACTTTTCAATTGAGAAGTAAATGCAATTGTTTGCATTTCTTGAAACGCTTATCAATCTGTCAACCTGGCAATCAATCAGCACTGCCAACTGGTCGCACATTCATTCATTCATTCAATCACTCAATTAACTGGTTTTTTAGCTCGGGCGCCGAAACGTGGCTGGCTGGCAGATTTCGACATCAGCAAACTTCGTCATTGTCAGTAACAGCAACAAGAGGAATAACAATAATAACAACAACAACATCAATCAATTCGATCTCCTTCTTTACCGCTAGAGTTGAATTCATCGAAATCATGCATGCAATCGATTCATTTTACGCTGCGTCACAAACATTTCACGGAAAAATTCCACATCGAGGGAATATTTTCGTTGCAAATTTCATTTATAAAGCACAAGACAACCCTTCTGTGATCTGATTGTGACTTTCGTAGCGGGAACGATTCACTTTTATTATATTTTGACTGCGGTTTGGCTGCAGATGGTGCTGCCTTTCAAATGATTTTCAGTTCTTCCCCCACATTTATCAGAATTTGACAGGGAATTTTTACATTCCTTTTTTATCCATCCATAGAAATCTGTGCAGTTTGGTGAAATTTAATCACAGTTTTCTTTTCATCACTTATTATTCTGCAACGTTTTCCATAAACTCGAGTTCAATAACGCTGAAACATTTAATTAATTTAGGAATGAAACCAATAAACTCAATCATTTAATTTAAATACATTTTATTTCTTTTACCTTCCTCACAGAGGGCATTATTTCCTATAGTATACCCAAAGGTGTCCAGCGTGGTATAGAAATCGATCTGTCGGACAAAACATATGATGGCCACGAGGATGGTGATCGATATGTCGATGGATTGGGGCAACTCGTCGATGGTCAACGGGGCAAGGATAACTTTCGCACCGATATACATGGTTTCGGGAAAGGTAAGAAGATTATAGAAAATAGAAGATATAAAATGTGAGACAGAAGACAGAGGATAGCAAGTATAACATAGAATATTGATGATAGAAAATAAAACATAGAAGATATAAGAAATAGAAGATAGAAGAGAGAATATAGAAAATAAAACATAGAAAGGAAGAGATATAAAATAGAATATAAATGATCGGAAATGGAAGATAGAAGAAATAAGAGAAGAAATAAAGAGAAGAGTTATAATGATATAGCTGAAATATTTCAGTAAAAATAATAAAATCGACACATTCTTTGGTATTAAAACCAATTTCAAAGACTATGAATATTAAAAGTCATACTGAAAAAAATGTCCCTTTCCCAGATTTTCTTTTCATGCCACCGCCTTTTTCACTCCATTCAAATCAAAGCAACATGAAAGGAAAACCATTCATTCGTTTGTTCAGTCTCTGTAAAGTGATTGCATGTTGGCAACACTGACAGCCATACCAACAACTTTATATTGTTTAGTGCCTGTGTCAGTGTTGCCTACTGCGTCCACTAAACAAGCGTGCGTGTGGCACACTGACGATAAGTTAATGGAAAAGCGTTATTATTAGAGAAATTTATGAAGTTGTTTGTCGAGTCAATCAAAGAGCGCGATTCGACTGTTTGAAAGCTCACTCTGAATAATTTACAAATGTGCAATTTTACAGTTGGGCCGAATTGTGGGGTGGAGTGGTTGTGAACCGGGCTGGGGCAGGGAGGTGGTGAAATTTATGAACACGACAGTTGAGCTCATGGGTAATTTTAATAAATTTGTTATTTCCACTATTATTATTGAACGAGACTGGACGAAACTGGACGTGACTGGACGGGTCGAGAATCGACTGGAGGAGTCTATACGGGACGAGACTGAAGGGGGCAACTCGGGATGAGAGAATACAGAATGGGAGGAGAGTCAACTGGACGAGACTGCATGACGGAACGGGAGAGAACAGGACAGGGTAGGATGATAAGTCGAGGTGGACATCCTCACAATTTTTTAGATATTATTTATTGAATCCCAGCAAAATTGCCCTACAAAAATTTAGAAAATATTCGAAATGGCGGGATAAACCCGTATTATCGTACATATAAATATATATATATCGTTTACTGTATATAAATACAAAAATACTACCTATAATCTGCCTTTCTCTTTATTATAATGGCATTCGAATTCATAATAAATTTTTCTCAGTCAAATAAATACGATTATAATTGATAATAATTGTTTCTTCCCTTATTCAATCTTTTTACTATTATCTAATGAATGAATGATAACTATTAAATCTTTCTTTACAGGTTACGAGTGGATTGGTTGGCGCAATGACACGCCCTCTTTGCTAGGAAAACCAGTCGAAATAACATTCGATTTCGAAACAGTACGAAATTTTAGTGCTGTAGTTTTGCACACTAACAACATGTTCTCGAAAGAAGTTCAGGTAATGGCTCATTAATCAAGAATAATAAGAATTTATAAGAATAAATAATAAATACTTATTATGAATACTCATTTTGAAAACTCATCATACTCATGAGTATTCAAAAAAGAGTATTCATTGAATACTATTCAAGGAAGAGTATTCAAAAAAGAGTATTCATGAGAGAGTGTTCAATCAGTGTCGATGAAAGTCATATCAAAAGCGGTGTCAAAATCATACAACATTAAAAACTTAGCAAAAATAATTGTTTGTCCATCAAACAAAGAATCATTCGAGTCCATCAAACAAACAATCATTCGTGTCCATCAAACAAAACAATCATTCGACTCGTACACTAGCGTTGCCACTAAAATTGAGAAAACAACGAACATGAGATAGTAAAATAATTAAACTGTCAAAAAAACACTTCAAAACTTCGAAATGTTGTCGGATTCGTTGTTGTAGTTGAATTTATGATACGCCTTTCAGTATCCACAGCTTCGAGCAGATGATATCTCCATTTATTTATAAGCTCCATACTCTTCATTCGGTCTTTCATTCGAAGTGAAATCTTATCAATCTAGTGCAATTATTTGCTTAGTGCCCAAAGAATTGGGTTGTTAATGTTATCGCAATCAAAATCGGCTGGTTCAAAAAAAGTACCCACAAGTAAAAAGAAACTAAACACTAAAAAACTGAAACGAATGTTTTTTAAAGATAAACAAAGTGTTTTTTATGACCACTCGGTCGAATTATTTAGGTCGGTGCATTTAATAAACCGCAGGCCAAAAGAAGTACCTTAAACTTTGGTACAATTCGAAGGTGTCCGCATGACGACGGTACCTGGAGCTGGTTCTGGATCTCGCTCTCGACCTGGATCTCGATCTGGTGTCGGTCCCCACCTGAGGGTAAACATTTCGATTATCGTTTATTTTATATTATTTCATCGACTCGATTTATGGGTTCTCTTCACTTCTATTTTTTTTTTTTTTATCGCTCTTGTTCCCAGAAATAGTTTTGTGTTATTCTTTATCTCTGATCGGATTGTGGAACCAGTGAAGAGTTTTATTTTTAATCGTACTCGCTTCGAGAATGCTTTATTTGCCGCCAGAGTGTCTGGCATGAAAGACTGCGGTATTAAAAAAAAACGGAGACATAAACAAAACCAAAAACAATAACAAACAATAATAAAAGCCTCGGTTTTGTTTAAATAAAGCAATCTGTGATTCATGTTGTTGTTGTTGTTGTTGTGCTTCATACTCGTAGTGCTTCAAATGATTCCTCTTCTAAAATTTGAGTCCCAGAAAGTTGTTTGTTCACAAGCGAGGAGTTTTTGTGAGCTGTTGATAGCAACTCGAACATAATAAAAATTGTGTGTAAAACCGAAAAAAGTGTGTATTGCCTCATTCGAGGTTTTCTCCTTTAACGTTTACTGAAGAGTTGACAGTTGATCACTTCAGTTGACAGCTGGCTCGATGGCAATCGGTGGGGTGGGTTGGTGGAAGGGGGTGAAGAGGTTATGGGTTTACTATCGATACGAAACGGAACTAATTTATACTCCTAATAATTTTTTAGCTTTTTCATATAATTGACAATCGACTAGAGATACATATTAAAATTAAATGTAAAGAAAAATTAAATTAAAAGTACACTGACAAGAAAGAACTCCACAAAAGCTCTCTATAAATCATAAAAGCGGTTTAAAGTGATTTACCACATCCGCGAATATACAATATTTTGTACCTTATCACTGCGTAAAAATCTCACGAACCACCCGGGCCCCTCGGAGGGCCCGACAGGTGCGCATTAAAATGTACCCGTCTAATTCTGTGCTCAAAACAAAAGCCAGCCATAATTTTTCAATTAGCATAAATTTTCTGATTATCGCACTTAAAAATCTCAAATAAAAAGCATAGAACAAGAAAACGTAAAGCGAACCTAAAAAATGCATGACATTCAATATTTATACCTTTGGAAGTTGTGCCAGCCACACAAAAAGTGACCATAACTAAAGACTACTAAGAAACCGGGTGGAAACCGCTTTGGCAACGAACGCGACTGCGGCTTCCTGCCGCGCGGCCAATAAAACTGCAACGCGTCGCACAAATCAACAGTTTTCCACTTCGAATCTCGAATATTGAAGTAAAGTGATTTCGTTCATCATTATCATCATCAACATCATCATCATCGTTCGTCATCATCATCGTTCGTCATCATCACCGCTCGTCATCATCATCATCAATGCAAACAACGCACACATAGAAAATCAATTACAACATTATTTTGACATAATTAGACGTTTGAATGACCAGCAAAGAGTGTGTCTGTCTGTCTGTCTGTGCGTATGTCTGCCTGTCTGTTTGTCTGTGCATCTGTTTGTGTCTCGATGTCTGCGATGCACGTTTTGTATGCAGAGCGGATGTCTGTCTGTCGTTTTATCTGTTAGCTGTTCGCTGTTCACTGTTTGTTGTTGGCCATTCGATCGTTTTGGTTGTTTTTCTGTTGTTGTTGTTGTTGTTATTGCTACTGCTACTGTTGTTTTTGTTTATTACTCTTGTTGTTGCTGTGATTTCTGATGCTTTTTAGATACTACGTGCTCTGCATTGGAACAAATATTTTTGTAGCTTAAGTTTTTTTTTCCTTTTTTCGATTCAAAGGAGGTGTGAAATCCCTGTCGTGCGTGTGTCTTTGAGTTTATCTTGGCCAAAATATGATTGCTTCGTTAATTTGATTTTTATTTTACACTATTTTTCCAATTTTATCGAATTTGTTCGAATTTTATTGAATTTCATAACCCGATCTACACCCGAATATGTTTTAAAGTTACACTAAGAGCATTAATCGGTTACTATATCACATTACTATACATTTAAACTTCAGTATTTATGAAGCTTTTGAAATTTTAAATATTACAACACTACTTTTTATCTAGAGATATACTCGTATTATAAAATTCACTGAATTTATGAAGATACATTTTAAGAAAAGGTCTTAAATTGCCAGTTAAAAGTTTATTATAAAAAATCGAGGAGTTATTTAGACAAACAACTGACATTCAGAATGAATTCGGGGTTGTTTGAGGCTATTATTGTGGACTCATATCAGTTCTTGAGGGTCACACGGTCATCGGTTCTTAGGCTTTTTTAAGACAGGCCCCCACATTACACACCTCAGATAATCCTATTCCCATATTTAATTTCATAAAATGTACATAAATCAAATGAGTAGTATTGTTTGAATAATATTTAAATAAAGAAGCTAAAAATAAAACCTAGTCCCCACCTCTTCTTTCGTTCGGTTCTCATACAGTAGTGCCCTCTACACCATCTACACGCACACACCCACACACACACACCCACACACACACACACACATACTCATTCCTTACTATTCCCATTCCATTTCCGTTGATCTGCTTTTATGGCTGAATACTTGATGCGTAATCAAAACATGAAACATGAAAATTTTAGTCGGCTTCCGTAGAAGCGGCTTCATAACTCCGCAGTCGGAGTCGACTGATTGTATTTGTTGTACTCTAAAAATAGCTATCGTTCGATCGGCTTCATTACTATTCCGATCATTGAATGTATTCACTTGTTTAATTCACTAATAATTTTACTTCCTCCTCTTCTTCCGTCTCTTTTCGGTGTTCCTTTCCTGCGCCGTGCTGTTGGCCGACAGGTGTTCGTCCATGCCAAAGTATTCTTCAGCGTTGGCGGCCGTCAGTTCGGCGGCGAACCCGTGCAGTTCTCGTACATGCCCGACACCGTCTTGGATCACGCCCGCGATGTGACCATCAAGTTACACCATCGCCTGGGGCGATACCTGCAGCTGCACCTGTACTTCGCCCTGCGCTGGATCATGCTAAGCGAGATCACGTTCATATCGGGTGAGTAACGATTTATTAATAAATAAATAGGAAGAAAATAATAATGAAGAGTAAAAAAATATACCAAAAATAAAGTATACAATTTAACAAAGAAATATCCAAGAGACAAACTCTCAGTAGATATTTCATAGAAATGGATCAGGAAAAGTTGTGGATAAAAAACTTTCATTGGGATTTTCGAGAATAAAAGAAGTTTAAAGAAAAATACCATAAAATTGGTGAAGAAAACCAAAATCTCAATTGAAAACCAAAATAGAGATTTTCAGGATGATGATGGAGTTGGAGCCCTTCAGGAAGATTCTTTGCACACACGGTTGCATAGATTTGGCACTCCACCAATTAAGTAGTAGGTTTGTGCCAGATTTTTACACTCACTCACCCACTACTGCGTTTTTTAGTACTTTTGTGCCACACTTTCTGCTACTTTGGCAACTTTGTAGAATTATGGTTGCTTTAAAAGCCAAACAAAAGTTGAAGTTTATTATTTTATTTCTTTTTTTGCTTTTAATTTGTGTCATGCGATTTCCACACCGACGCAAAAGCAACAAAAACAACGTACGCAACAGCAACAGCTGCTGGCAAAAATATGTGTCAGCAGCAAAGTGATGCAGAGTCAATGTAATTCACTCCCCTCGCGTGCCAGTAACACCTTGCATTTGTCACCCCTCGCCACCCCCGCACTCTTCTTCCCTTCCCATTTTGAACTTTTTACTGGTGCTCAGCGATACTCAGAGCCGTCTCTCTCTCTCTCGCGCTGTAGTAGAGTCAGTGAAGCTTTGTCACAGGTGTGAATTGAAAATTAAATTGTTTGCTCAGTAAAGTAAAAACAACAACAGCAACAATAGCAATAACAACAACAACAATAGAGTGCACCAGCAAACGGGTAACCGGCGAACGGGCGCAAATTGACTTTTTAATTTGTCACAATTTGTTTTAATTTGTTTATGCATATTGTTGTTGTTCTTGTTGTTGTTCTTCTTTTCAGTGCCTCGGGTGCTTGCTTTTTTGTTCCTGTTGTTGTGTTACTTCTTCTGCTTGCCCTCATTTCTTAAGCACAAAGCTTAAATGACAGCCATTTTGCCGGAAATGGTGCCACATATTAATGGCAGCAACTTTCGCAAGGAGGTTCGTAATTTCGTGCCATTAATTTAACTTTACGACAGTTGAAGCAATAATTTATTCTTTTAAACCTTCAATATATCAAATATAGCATAAAGTAATATAAAGCGAGATTTTACTGAGTTGCTTAAAGTGTGTCTTCGAATGGTGGGAGAACCCTACAATGTCTGCAAAGTGTTTTAACCTGGGTTGAACAATATTACGATCCCTCGTGTAATGTTCGAAAACATCGTGTTCTACCGTAAGTACGTCATTCCAACATTCATTGTTCTCATTTAAGGAGTCTTTAATTTCTTTCCATCCTTCGTGGAAATTATAAAGCTTTCAATTGTTTTTCCTGGGTCAATATATTATTATTATTACAACTCGCAATATTACAAAACATATTTTCTCCTTAGAGGCTCCCATCAGATTCGTTTCAGAACCTTCAGTATACTGTGAGAGAGAGAGACAGAGATATGTTTGCTAAACCTCTATACCCTCTAATAGCCTCTCTCAACACTCGAGTGCTCACTTTTATATGAAACCCCCCTGTAAAAAACCTTCTTCTTTATTACCCGCTATCGAAATTAAATTCTCAGCATTCATTAAATCCAATGAATTCCTTTCGGACCTGGCGACTGCTTTGAAATTCGGAAAGACTTCGCTTTGCACCACTTTGAATCTTTTTAATAATTGAACTTGTGCAAAAAGCTTTTCCAACTCAGAGTATCTTTTACTCTGCTTTTCTGTGGAACGCTTTTAGCACTTTCCACATTATTCGGTGCGATTTTCTATTGATTTTCGCTCTGCTCTAATTTCAAGTACAATCTCACTTTACAATTGCTCTTTATTACTTTATATAGAATGTAGTAAGTATGTGTGTATGTATGAATGTAGATCGAATAAAAATGGTACCGAATGAACTCAAGTATGTCATGAGCTGTCTCATTCCCTGGCTCTGGCTTCGTCCTTGTCGAGTACACAAAGCGAATCCTTCTGTGCAATGTTCAATTTCACATGCGAAGCTGCATGAGCATTGCACTGTTGTCTCATTTAAAATTAATGCCAGGCTTTAGCAAGGAACGCTGCAGGATACACTGGAATTCCTTACGCTTCAACACTGAAAGAAAAATGTACTTTAATGAATGAAATGTAAGTTCTTCGACTTTATTAGAAAATTTGGAAAAACGAACAAAATGGTTGTTGTTCAAAATATCGTAAAATTCTCTCCAAACTGTTCAGAATTGTTGCATTTGAGAGATTGCAGTTTCTATCTTAAAGCACACAAGAATATTTCTCCATTGCAATAAAATTTTTACCTGTTTTCCCATTTTATCCCATTCAAAGAGGTTTATAAAGCACTTTGTTAAAACTTTTATTATTCTATTTTACTGATCAAATAATAATTCTATAAATGATACCCTTAAAATGTTAGCTTATGTTCTCGAACTATTGTACACTACATCAACTTGAAACTGTATTATAAAAATATACGATATTCTCCCCGCTTGCAATTTAAGTTCTGCGTTAAAACTTTAACTATTTTTCCTGACTTCCAATTTTAGTTCCCAGTTCAAATTGTAGTTAATTTTTAACTGCTAATTGAAAAAAGAAGTGCTGATAAGGAAAAGAGGAGTTTATAGCATTTCAGTATCGACATCGGTAGCATCAACACGATGTCATTCAGTGTCCGGTTGCCATCATTCAACATGTGACAGACATCAACCGGGTTACAGCAAACGTAGGATGCTTCTCATTACGTGCCAATCGACTTTCGAAAGACGGAAGACGAAAACTCGAACCAGAATTAGAAATATATTGGAGTTTCATGAAAAGAGTACAGAAACATTATGATGGATTCAAAGGAAAATTAATATATTTCAGCAAAAGTGAAATGGGCAGAGTTGCAGTTTTAATTCTAGCAAATTTAGAGTTTAATCTACCATGAGTATGAGTATTATGAGTAAGAAGTATATGAATACTCTGCTACCGAAGGATGGTTATTCTTCTCGGAGAGTATAGAAGAAAGGCGTAGCGAATTTATATAACTTGTGTTAACTACGCTTTCATTTCAGTTTAGTTTTTTACCAGTCTCAAATATTTTTTACCAATAGCTGTCATTCTGTCATATTGTCAGAGAGTAGTTTTTGCAAAAACAAACAAACTTTTTATTCTTCCCCCTATTTTTCGACATGCATCATGATGCAGTCGTTCCTTTAAAAATCCAATCGAATGCATTCAAATTTAGAATTCATTCCTGATTAAGCAAGAATACTGCATAAAAAGAATAGGAATACGATGAAGAAGAGGAATAGGAAGAAGAAGAAGAAGAATAAAAAAATGTATTAAGAAGAAGAATAAGTTTTCATTGTACCCTCCGGTGCCATTGTTGAATTTCACAACAGCGCTTCATATTGTAATCGGCGATTTCAGAGCTGCTCCTTCAGCTGCAGTTACGCTGAATTCATTGCATATCACGAGAGAGAACGCGCACTCATCACAATCATTAGTGAAGCGAAGAACTGCGCAAAAAGTGGAGAAATAAAAAAATAGAATAAAAAGAAATCTTTTTCGAAATCTATTCAATAAAGAAATGTACTTTATATGTACGTAAAAATAAATATGTATGTATGTCTGTATACTCAACACAGCGGCAACACTTGAATAGAAATGCAACAGGAACAAGAAGAAGACAAACAGAATTACAACAAAAACAACAACTGAAAGAGTTTTCGTGAATACTCGAGAATGAAGCGAAAAAGAATTCTTTATTTGAAAAGCATTTTCTTAAAAAGTTCCAGTGAAAAAAAGAGTGATAACTTTAAATTCATTACTTTTACTTGAGATATTAATTATTATTCAACGATACAGTAGATAGGTTGAAGAGGGAGTAGAAAGGGGGGGAAGAGAATGGAGAGAGAGCGAGAAGAACAGAAGGAATACTTATGAATAAAATATTTTTATTATTGCTTTGATAACAATTTAAATAACTTTTTTCTTTTGTCTCTTCCTCCTTACTCACCCAATTCAATAACGAAACGAAGAAGAAAAGGAAAGACCAAAATAAAAGAATGACTTTTACTTAAGAAAAAAAAGAAAGCAGGAATTAGAAAGAAAGACAATCATCAAAAACAAACAACAACAGCAACAAACCTAACAATCATAACAACATATGCAAATATTGTAGCAAAGCTAATGCGATTATACGGGAGAGAAGGGGGAGAAGGACCCCCACACCCACACATGTGGCCAAAAATGCATTTGCATTGGGATATATTTTACAAAATTGCCGTTGGCGATTTTAGACTAGTTTTTTTTTTGGCAAGCATCTGCGTGGTACAAAGATAGTGCTATAGACGGATAGAGGGGTTAGAGGGAAGAGAGAAAAAGATAGAGGAGAGAGAGAGAGATAGGAAAAAGCGAAAGAGAGCAGAGTAGGAGCTCCAGGGCTTTTAATTTTGCGCCTCAGGTTGTTATTGTTATGGATAAATACAATAAAAATTTGTACTATATTATGTGAAAATTGTGTGACATTGAAAAAGCGATGAGAAGAGTGGAAGAAATTTAAATAAGAAGAGAAAATAAATGAAAGGAAAGGGAAAATGTACATAAAATCAAAGCGAGAGTGAATCTAGTTGATGGCCGAAAAATAACAATAACTACTTTCTATTTCATATACCCGTAGATAGACATAAATAAATATATCGTGCATATGGACATAGATAATAAAATGGTAGAAAGTGAAAGTGCAATAAAGTTCATATCCCTATGCCCCCAGATCAGTATATATACGGATATATCTATAGAAACTGTTATTGTATATGTCGTGAATATCTGTAGATCTGTAGATAGTGTCCATATAATTGTGGACATGTCAGTAGACCATAAAGACAGTATATTTGCAGTTACTTCCATTTACATATAGTACGGGGATATTTTTATAGAGAATATCTGTATATCATGAAGATTATCTGTGTTATCTGTACATAGTATTTGTATGTTAATAGATGGTATGAACACAGTTTGAATTCTTAATGACCCATAAACAGTAACCTATCTGTGAAAGGCAATGTAAAGGCATTTTTAATGCCGCTGAATCTTCAGATATCGTCCTAAGAAAGTATTGTGTCATATCCATTTCATATCGTGGATAGAAATCATGGATAATATTGGCATAAATACATTCCTTTAACTGAGAACTATTGTAGAAGTGAGTTTTTTTAATCTTTTTTAAAGGTTAACACAGACCCGCAGCTATGATTTGCTGCAGTACTTTCAGTACTGTCCTTACTTTTCCTTTCTTTCTTCTATTCTTCAATCCTTATAATATTCTTTCGAATATATTGTATATATTCCCATAATCTTTATTATATATTTTCATATAATTCTTACTTCTTTAATTGCTTGACTCTTTTATCTCAAGATACTCACACTTTTTCTCAAGTTTTACTTAATGTTTACTCTATCTGTGTACTCTATCCTCTCATCTGTCCCTATTAAAAGTATAATCATTAAAAGTCCTCAACTTCCATTTCGCTGATAACTTTCATCGATGCCATTCATCATCAAGTTGCTCAGAATGTAATCGGATGTTGTATTTCTTATATGAAGTTGAAGTCGATAATAGAGTGTTGGTGTTGCTAATGACACAAGAAGCTTCATTAATCATTTTAAAAAGTAGCTAATTACTTAAGTTGCACAGAGTAGTTATCAAGAGGTTGAGAGTAAAGAGACAGAGAACTACAACAAGAAATTAATACCAAAGAATCATTACAACTCATGTGAGGAACGCATTTCATTTAGATTCGTAGTTGATCAAAAGTGAAGTCCACTAAAATATTGCATCGTCGAGTTGCCGACAATTAAAGAAATAAACTTGAAGAAATTATTTAAAAATAACGAATTTTTATGATAACTTTCTATAAATTCTCTCTTCGTTAAAATTTAAACTAAAAACTTAATAATTTATAATATATTTCTTGCTCTGCTCTTTTTTTTTGTGCTCTTTTTAATTTCTTTCTGGTTACGTTCAACTTTGTGCCGCTCCCGCCCCTGCACCGCCCCCGCCATTGCCATGGCGCAGTACCCGTGCTCGGCAACTTCACAGACGAGGAAATCAACGCCAACTTATCGCCGCAGGATGCAGCAGAGTACCCGCTGCAGCGAGACGAAGTGCAACGCACGCATCCTGACGGAAAGTTTGGCGAACGAAGCTTGAACACGCCGCAAAGTAAGTGATTTTTTTACCCACCTTTTTTCGTTTTTTGGGTGCAAAAACAAATTTTACTGTGTGGCAACACTCGCTGAGTGAGCGAGTAGCGACGGCGTCGTTGTTGTTGTCCTCCGAACAGAAGAGCTGGGAAATTTAATAAAAAATATTATTACTAAAAAAGGGCGAACGAAAGGCAACAACAACAACAAAAACAACCTGAATAAACCGCTGATTTAATTTTGAGATTTTGAAAACAGCCGAAGGGAAAACATGTTGGTGTGCATTCGTGTGCTTGGCTTTGTATGTGTGTGTGTGTAGTTGTGTGTGTTACCAACCACGGAAGCTGCTAATTGAAAAGTGGCTGCAAAAGTTATTAAAAATTTGGTATTTTCTCTGTGAACTATTTTTCAATGATGAAAAAGAGAACCTCTCTTTAAGCAACTCTTCAAACACTTCTTAAGGAATATAAAAAGCGGTCAAAGGGTAAAGCAACTGTTGATATCCTGTGATCGATTTTGATGGAAATGAGATTTTCATTTCGATGAAAAATTAATTAAGAAGCAGTCTTAAACTTCAATTGAATAACTTAACTCTTTCCAGAACAATTTTTGTAATCACAACACTTTGGATGCTTTAAAATCACCATAAAAATTCGTTAAAAAGAGGCTTGAAAACACTGCTATTAAAAGTCAGAGAAATGTTTCTCTAACAAAATATAATGAATTTCAAATCAACTACGAGCTGTAATAAATTTTAAAGCTTATTTTAAATTAAAACCCAACAAAAACATAAACCAGAAAAAGATCCTGCAACTATTTTTCTGCTCTGATAAAAACCAACAAATCATCGGCATCCGTTTCCGCCGCAGCAACTCAAGCCAAACGATGACGATTATAGCGCCCGAAAAGTGTGCCTTTTTCCGTTTTTCGCACCAAAAAATAACGGAAGCGAAGCGGCACCAACAAAAAAATGGCAAAAAGAATGACGAGAAAAAAGATGAAAAGCGAAAATAGCATGAAAGATGAACAACAACAACAACAACAACAGTAAAAAAGAATTAAGAAATTCTTTCATAAACGAAAATAAGCAACAAAGGATTCGAATACAAGGACAACAACAACACCGCCAAAAAAGAGGCTCACCGACCGAAAGTCAGAGTACGGTCGGTAAGAGAGAGAGAGAGAGGTAGAGAGAGTGAGAGAGCGTCCAAGAGAGAGATTATAGAGTAGAGTATAAGCGACAGTAAAATAAGCCACAAAAATAAAATAATAACTACTGGCAACTATGTTGTGGAATGAGTATAAATGAAGGTTTTCGAGTCCTCAAATCGTTGAGTCAAAACAACAACAACACCAATAAAAAGGATAAAGAACAACAAACAGAGAAAATATTTTTGTCCATTATTTGCGGGGCTTTTTATGTGCAATTTTCCTCAATTTCACTCGCTTTTCGTTTTTTTTTTTTTTTATCATTTTTAAATAATTATTTCCTTATTTTCTTTTCAATATATTTTCTTTTTTTTTAAGTTTTGCCATCATTTCTTTTTGCTGTTTTTTCATTTAAATTATTTTAGTGTTTAGTTGGTTCTCTTTTTTCGAATATTTCTTAATACTTTATTTTTGTACTTCTGCTGTAGTAACCTCTTGACAACCAATCAACCAACCATTCAACCACCCAAACAACCATCCAACCAACCAACAATTCGACCAACCATCGAACCAACCGTTTTTTATGGAAAACTTCAGCTTCTTTTCTTAATTTTTCATTTCACTTTTGAAAATAGTAAAAAAGTTAATTTTTCTGTAATTTTTTTCTATTCTAGGCACATGCATAAAGTATATTAAAGTACCTTTTTTCCTCTCTCTTCTCTAATCTCCTTAGTTCTCTCACCGAAGCCCATCGACCAGGAACCGGATTCAGATTTTGTTGGCGTCATAATCGCCATCCTGACAACAATTATTTTGCTGCTCGTCGCTGTTATTCTGCTGATTATCGCCAAAAACAAGCGCTCACGCGGACGTGGCACGGTTTTGGATGCATTCCAACATAATTTCAATCCGGACACGCTTGGGGGCGCTGACAAGCGTCTGCATAGCAACGGACTGAAGGTGAGTCCGAGGAGTTCTTGTTATTTTGAAGCGAGTTATTATTGTTGTTTTTATTATTATTATTATTATTTAAATAATCCGAAATCGATGGGATGGTCAAAGCATGGTAGAAGTTTCAACCTGTTGCTTTAGTTACTCAAGCAATTCAATTGAAGAGTAAATTTATTTAAAGAATTTAAAATATTTATTGACTCCATTATTCATTTCTGCGAAGATTCCTTTAGAATCCTCTGAACTTAACACGCCCCTTGCATCAAGTGAAATATTTTCGTTTTTTATTTCGCCTCCCACCTTTTTTCTGTACTTGTTTTCTACGTAAAATAAATGTACAAAAATTTCGTAACACTGTTGACAACACTTGCAGCAGAATTGCCAACTCTTTCAGGTGGCCATGGATGACAACGACTCCTCCATCGACAAGAACAGCCTCTATCATGAACCCTTCAACGTGAACATGTACACGAGTGCGGCGAGCGGCTGCTCCATGAATGACCTGCAGCGACAACATGTGACACCGGACTATACAGGTACCTAGATAGATAGATAGATAGATATACATACACAAAAACATACCTATATATATGATGATGATGATCAACTTGATGAATGCTTGTTGTGGGTCGTGTGATGTTTTTGGATGGATGGATAGAGATAGAGACCAATAGAGTGAGAGAGAAAGAAAGAAAGGAATAGAGAGTGTGAGAGTGAGTGAGAGAATGGGTGAAGAGTTCAGATTGAGAGGAAAGGAAAATAAGTTGCCTTTCATCAACAGGGCATATTTTTAGGCGACAGAACAAGCCACTGAACATGTAGCTTATAATTGAAAAATGACAGGTAGGGTGAACTACAAGCTAGGAAATAATCAAAAAAAAAAGGTCTAAAAAAAAAAAGACTCCAAGAAAGTATCACAAAAAAGTATCAACAAAAGTAGTACCAAAAACAGTGACGAAAAAGAAGTGAAAAATGCGATAATCATAACTAAAGAGAAATGTGATAATAAAAGTTGAAAGTAATAAAAGTCACAGGACAAAATCACTAAAAAAGTGTTACCAACTTCAGAAACAATGTTGAATACCTAAAAGGGTCACAAAGCAATTATTTAAGCTTTTATGATATTTTTTGTCACATTTTTAGACATTAAGAAGGGTACTCAAAAAAAATATTGAAAAAAGGTTTAAAATAGTAGTGACAAAAGTGCATAAACATGTAAAAGAAGCGTAAAAATATTGTAATAAAAAGTTTCGGAAATTAATAAAGGGCACAAGAATACGGAAAAGTTTTTCAACAAAAGTAATAAAAAATTGAAACAATTTATTTAGCAAGCAGATTATACAGCAAAGTTTGGATCATTTTGCAAAAACAGAAGGCGATAAAAGGACATCTAAATCAGGGGCAGAGGAGCAAGGATAAAAAACATAACCAAAAAGTACCGAAAGTGTATACAAAGAAAGCTTAAAAATGGATACAATTATTTTTATTCGCGTATACGAGGCATAATTTTTAACCAGCAAAATTTTACACAGTTGCCGTCAAATCTAAAAGCATTTTCTGACTGACAGCCATAGGCGTCAGACCCCATCCACAAACAAGTCCCGTTGTAAGGAGAAAAAACTGTAAGGATGACGATATTTTCCGATCATGGCTGCAATTCGTATACGTTGGCGAATGTTTGCAACGTGTACATTTTTAATTGAGCTACACGATGGCAACGTGTTGAAAAAAGAAGAGATACCAATGCAAATGATCCTGCTACAATCACACACACACTCATCTAGTTACGTGTTTTTATGTCCATCAAGGGATTCATTTCGTTCACTCTGAATACAGAACGCGGTTGTAGACGACCAACAACAACAACACAGCAGCAACAGAAGCAACTGCGCTTTGGCAGCATTGTTTACTAACGTCACGATGACCGGTCAGCTCGACGATAATGAGGAGGGTGATTAATCAAGCGGGGTGACAGACAGAGCAACTGACAGATGGGAAAACTGAGAAATGCTGATGCTAAAATAGTAAAAAACAAACACATATGTACATTTACTAATACAATACATATGTACAAAGTTAGCAAGACATCACATCTATTAAATAATTTTAATTTTATTTAGTCAAAAATAACTGATTAATGATAATCAAGTAACCAAACTGACTATTTATAAAAAGTTCCTTTTAACCAGATGTTTTTAACCAGTTTTGTATAATTAGTTATTTATAATCAGTTATTTTCTACCAGTTATTTATAAACAGTTATATGTCACTGGTTATTTATAAGCTGTTATTTATTACTGGTTATTTATGATCAGTCAGATTTTTCATCAATTATCTCTAACCAGTTATGGTATTTATAACCATTATAACTGGTTTCACCTTTACCAGTTATTTATACTACACGTTATCTTTAGCCAGTTTATACCCAATAAATTATTTAGAATAACTTATTTAATAGCTTATTTAAGCATTTATGTATTTATAGCGATTTATTTATAACGAGTTACTGATAGGCCCATGTCACATGAAGCGTCTTGAAGACGGCGTCATTTGTTTATTATTAATGCAGTTTTTACTGTGTAACTAATAACTAACTGATAACTAATTGATAACTTATTAGTAACTAATTATAGTAATAAAAATATAAATCAATTTTTAAGAAAAACTTGTTGCGAATTCTAAGCGAGTATTGTCGATGTCTACTATTCTCTTTAATCAGGTGTTGTTCGTTGTTAAACACCAACATGTTGCAAAGGAGTCTTTATTGGCGTTGTTGTAGTTGGTGTTGTTGTCTTCGTCTTAGCCACGGTAGCCACTACTGCAACTAACGGCACTTTATGTCACCTTGGGGCGTTTTTATGCCAGTGCAAATGGATGCTAAAACTGAGACTATAGCGACTTTAACACGTTATGACGCAGTTCGATGCTGTTCAGTGGAGTTGAATGAAGAATGAATGGCATGTGTATTTGTGTGTGTCTTTATGTTCTTGTGTATTTGTGTATCTTTATGTGCTTGTGTGTGCGTATTCCGTAATTGAAAGCTTTGTGGTGAGTTGAAGAATTACGAGTTGAGTGCGGTTTGATGATACGCTTTGCGGTTAACTTGTCGTCTTAAGTACTCTATTAAATGTCGGATTAAATTGAGGCTTTCATCAATACTAAAGCAGCATGAGATGAAATTTACTACTCATAAAGAACACACGATATGTTCACTTCATTGTTATTTCATTGAAAATTTTATTTTTCTGATGATTTTCTTGCGGTAACAATTAAAATAAAATAAAATAAAAGCTATTTGAAAATCCTTTATTTAAATTCTTTAACAAAACCAACGCTTTGAAAATGTGGAAATCTGCTGAGAAGCTCTGTTTTCGTTTCTATCTTTTTTCGGTTTTTGTTTTTACTCTACCCGTATTTGTTCTTCTTTTTTCCGGCAAAAGTTTGGCTTCTAATTTGAGCTGCGTTGAGCTGAGCTTTAAGCACACTCAGCTTTTTCACTTTGACTCTGCCCAATTAGTGTGCGGTCCTCGATCTCATTCTGGCCACGCTGCAGGCGTGTTACATGCATGCACGCATACAAGCAGGTCATGCAAATTCGTTTCGAGGTTATAACGAGGCACTCACACCCACCGAATGAAACCACACACGCACACAACCGGGCTGGTTGTATGTACGTCTCTTTCTCCATTCATTGCTCTTCTTCGCACACATGCATACACACATGCATTCAGACAGACATGCAAACACACACACACACACACAGACACATGAACAACGGCAGATAACTAAACCCATTGAAGCATCCTTAAAGGACGAAGAATTTAGAATCTTAGAGCAAAAAACAAAACAAATTGAATGCAAGCCACATTTTGAGTGAACAACACAGTGTAAGAGGGAAAGAGACGGAGGCAGACATTCGAAGACAGAGACAAAGTTTTGTCATTAACATTTATAATAGAATTAAACTTTTCGAACACATTCACACACAAACACACACACACACGCAACATACTCTTCAGTGTTTCTTGAAGAAAGTCAGGGAAGCCAGAAAAAGATGCTGAAAGGTGGAGAGCGAAAGAGAGGGAGAGGGAGAAAGCATTAAAATCGAGAGCGAGTTCAGCGAAGAACAGACGATGATGTTTACACTGCAAGACATGCATACGAATTGGAATCACTGATGTTGCAAAATAACAACAACACCAAAAACCTAGACTTACAAATGTATTCCTTGAGGCCCCCTCACAGTCAAGTGTTGAAGTTCCAATTAAATTCGAATGATTTTTCCCCCTAAATGAGAAAAGTTTTCCCAGAAATATTTTACCAGGAAACCGAGCATAAAACATGCAAAAAACTCATGTAAATTTTCATCACAGGATTACAACTGCAAGGATCTGAACGAGTTAACGGAGGAGGAGTTTTTAACTTCTTCGAGTTTTTGTTCGATTTCGATATAATAATGAATAATAAAATTTTAAAAAATTAAACATAAAACCGATTTAACTTATGTACTTACTTAAATCGATTAAAATAGTTTTAATGAACAATTCGTAAAAATTCCTGAAAGTTTTAATCTCTCTGCATTCTTCTTTGCCAGATGTTCCGGATATCGTCTGCCAGGATTACGCCGTCCCGCACATGCAGAACCTTCTGCCGGCCACCCAGAAATCGAACTCCATCTACGGTGTGGGCTCCAGCAATTATGACACCTCGACTGCTTCGGCCTCGACAACGGCTCGTAACACACTCCAGAGCGTGTTCCAGCAGAAACTCGCCGCTCCTGCCGTCCCACCGCCGCCCACCGAGAAATACTACGCTACCACATCGATTAGTAAGCCTGCGAACCTGGCCACACCTGCCACCCATCACGCCACTCTGCCCAACGGCCACGTCAGCATGGAGTCCACACTCGACAACTACTCGACCTCCGCCCCCAACTCCAACTCCACCCCCGGCACCGGTGTCGCTGGCCTGCTAGGTAATCAGAAGTCAACATCATCGGCTGATGCTGGCACGCTTCACCATTACAGCTCCGACTTTGTGGGCGTGGGCGTGGGAGGAGATGCCAGCGCCTTCGCCGATGTCAACGAGGAGGAAAAACATCTGCAGCTGCAGGAGTTCCCACGCCAGGCTTTGGTCATAGTGGAGAAGCTGGGCAGCGGCATCTTCGGTGAGCTGCATTTGTGCGAGACCAAAGGCATGAGGTGAGTACTATAAGTGTAGGGAGTGCTACAAAGCCGTGGGGAGGGGGGGGGAAGCCAGCGGAGAGATAGCAATTGGTTACATAAAATTAATTAAACCAGATGAGCACAAAAGGGCAGCGATGAAGGAGCGACTTTTATTAAGAGTGACTTTAATTAATTTTATTGCATTTATTTTACAATAAAACTAATGAAAATCTAGTGGAAGAAACTCTAGAAGAAGTTACCATTTAGGAAAAACCGTGAAAAAGAAAGGGAGAGGGAGAGGGGGGAAGGGGAAGAATAATAAGAGTCGAAGAGTGGAGAACCAACTCTTGAAGACTCGTAGATAATTTCTCGAAAATAATGAAACCTAATGGAATGAAATTTAAACAAGTAAATATTACATTTTCTATTTTTAGTTTTAGTTTTTATTTTTAGTTTTAGTTTTTATTTCTATTTTTATTTCATTCTTGAGCTTTCAGTCATGAGAGTTCCTTTCTAAGACTTCCTAAGCTTTATCAAGTTTAAGAATCATGCAAAAGAACCGTAAAAACTTACACCGATGGGATTTAATTTCCCGGATGTTCCTCTAAACATTCATACCATCGAGATGTCGAAGGACTCATGGTATTTTCTAATAAAGCCCCACTATATACCTATAATATTTACCGCTTCTTCAACCTTATTTCACTTAATTTCATTTGGATTCGCTTCAATATCATGGAATTTCCGTGAACAACTCGATTAAATCCAAATCGACATTCGTCGCATAATTAATTTATGAAACAACTGTCGGGATTTCAATGCAATTTCGACAAAACTTACACAATTTCGAGTATTAATTGAAGGACTTTTGATTTCCGTTGCCATGTCCTGAGCTGCTGCTGCTGATGATGCTGCTGTGGCTCTTTATTGCGATTTGCTTTGCGGTTGCATGACCGCAAAGTGCATTTCAACGTCGTCGTTCGGGCCGAGAATCGTACCTGGTCCCATGAACCGTACCGAAAATGAACCGTACAATCATACGTCGTCCTTTTTTGTCCTTCGTGCATGCTGCTCTATACAGGACATAATAATTAACTTGCTTGTTGGCTAAAAGCACTCATCGCACTCACACACGCACACACAAGCAGTTGTGATATTTGACAGAAGTCAACTCGTACGTATAACTCACATGTATCACATGCATGTGTCATGTGTCCATGAAGTCGGTATCCATGCGGCTTGGAGAGCGGGGTAGAGGGCGAGTGCGCGAGGAGTGAGTGCCTCAAAGAGTTTTTAGCATACTCGAGTCTCGACAGCCGCAAAGACAGCTGGAATATAGATGAACATACGGATAGACAGTTATCAGACAGCAAATGGACTTTATTGTCAACCGCAAATGAAAATCATAAGACACGGAGTAGCAGAGGGGCCAAGAGACAGGGCACGTAGCTACACAAGCTAAGAGGCAGACTGAACCACTGACAGACAAACGGACAGACAGAGACAAAGAGACAGACAGAGAGAGACAGGTCTCTTAGACAAAACCTATGACAAGCTCGAGTCGAATAGAGATAGAAACAGACCGACAGTCGAGATAGAAAATGTATAAAACCAACCGAATTAAAACGATAGACATACTTATATACTGCGACAGAAATATTGATAGACAGACAGACACACTGACGACGCTATAAAATGTTGCTGAAACATTTCTAGAAAAAACAAAGCCAACTTCAATTAAACGAATTCGAAGAAATGTATAAAAAAATGAACGAATGAACAGAACTTTTTAATGGAATTTTTGATAAGCTTTTTGCGGCTGTGACATCTGTATGTAAGTGCTGAGAGAGTGAAAATAAGAGAGAGAGACGAAGAGAGAGGGTGAGAGGCAGTGGAAACATTGTAGAATTCGTATGTGAACAATTATTATGGAAATTGAAATGAATTTGAATGGCAGTTGAATAAAAATGACAAAGTCCTTGAATTTTGAGAAACACGACATGTGTGCCTTCTTCACCACTTTAATTCAGTTTCTCAAATTCGAAATTCTACGTACGAAACACGTTATAATTAAACTCCCAATAAAAATATTATTTGTTTTGATGCATTCATTCTAAAGATACTCTATACTCGTACTATACTCAACCATAAACAGAGAAAGTCAGACTCTTTCTCCATAATCTTCCTCGAGATTATGTGGAATCTGTACTGTAATATGTGTGACCAATAATTTATCTTTCTGATTATTATACTTCGAAAATATATGATTTTTGTTCTCATTCTTCCTTCACGGAATTTTTCCAAGACGAACTCACAATCATGAGCGCGACAAAATTGATAAATATAAAGAAAACATGAACCTTGCTAACCCTAAAAAATCCGAATTCCCCAGACTCTCACGTAAGTTAGACTATCCTGTACTGTGTACTAGTCTATATACTAGACTATATCTTGTACAATACACTTGACCTTCAGTATATTGTCATAGGACCGGAGCTTCGGAATCGAAATCAGTTTGGACG
Organism: Myopa testacea; assembly: GCA_949629155.1. Lineage (NCBI taxonomy): Eukaryota > Metazoa > Arthropoda > Insecta > Diptera > Conopidae > Myopa > Myopa testacea. The sequence goes on from OX451347.1 coordinate 9,949,270, forward strand.
CATTCATTTAACTGACCACGTTTTCGGTGGTTTTTTCCATTGTCGTCCGCTGATGATGATATTCTTTAAAATTTCCTTTTTTCTTTTCAGTGCCAATCTTGTAGCCGTTGCCACACTACGACCCGGTGCACCCGATCAGATGCGCAAAGAGTTCCGCGGTAAAGCGAAACACTTGGCGCGCCTCAACGATGCGAATGTGTCGCGTCTACTCGGCGCCTGTCTGCGCGATGAACCCATCTGCATGGTTCTGGACTACAGCAACTGCCTCGGCGATCTGAACCAATTCCTGCAGGAGCATGTGGCCGAAACAAATGGGCTACAAGCAATGATGATGATGCCGAACAAGAGTCTGAGGTAAGTTTGCTATAATTTGAGAGATAGCAGGTGGGAGAGAGCGGTAGAAAGAGGGAACTAGAGGGAGATAGTGAGGGTATTGGACAGGAATATAGTATATATAGGAAAATTAAACTATTGAAACTAACACGAACTGGAAAAATTTGTATAAACAGAAAATCCGAAAAATCTATCTGAAAAGTGCCCAAAAAAAGTCCTTACAAATTCTGAAAAACTTCCTTACTAACCACGACCACTAAATATGCTAAAAATCCGGGCTCCTCAACACTTCAGACAAACAACGACAACGATGACGACGAACTTTCTAATCTTTAGCCATAAAACTTCATTACAACAAAAAACCAAAAACATTTACCAGCGCAAATGTTAAAATAATAAAAATAAAACGATGCTGAGGAGGAAGCAGAAGCAGCACGAATAACATTCATTTGAATTTTCATCTATTTTCATTTCATTTTCATGTTCGTTCGTTCGTTCGTTGTTTTTATCGCTCTTCCTGTGCACATTCAAACTTCGATGTCCCATCATGGCTGTCGCCGTCGCCATTGCCGCCATCAACTTCCGGTCTCGTGCCACGCCCGGCCACCACCACCATCAGCTACGGATGCTTAGTTTATATCGCAACGCAAATTGCATCTGGAATGAAACATTTGGAACAAATGAACTTTGTACATCGGGATCTGGCAACAAGGTAAGTTTAGCGTACGTCTGACGCCAGCGGGCTGGAGCGGGTTAAGAGTTCCGAGTTCCAGAACTCGAACTCCACTCCGACAAACAAACTGCTTTTTGTTTGGTTTTTGCACTCGGTAAAAGTTTTACCAGAACTTTCAATAGTTTTACTTGATTTCTGCAAAGTGAAAATTACACTCGTGCGAACTCGAAATATCTGTGGTCGAAATTTGTAGTATGTGGTCGCATCTCGATATACGCCGACACTGAGTCGGGTGGGGATGTACAACGCCGTATATTTTTGACATTTGCCACGAAAGCCATCAGCTTTGTGGTAAAAACATTCATTGCATTAGTTTTTGTCCTTTGTTTTAGGATATTCAAAGAATGTCATGAGACTTTAAAGTCTGGCCAGGATCTTTCATACCCATGAGAACGTTCGTATTGTTAAAAAACTCTTCTAATTTTTAAAGACCTAAATGCGTTAGTAGACATCGTAGTTAAAGTGATAGGATAAGATAAAAAAAAATCATCGCTGAGACTGTTAGGCTTTAAATATTTTAAGGTTCTAATATATAAGCTATTACATGCTATCAGTAGACACTATTTAATAGATAGATGGAGACTATTTACTAGAGATACAATAGAAGGAGTGAAAGTCATAAAAGTTTTAGTAGAACTTGAAGAAGTAATAGTTTTGCTAATCGTAGATAAAAGGTTGATTATGGTATATAAAATTGTACTCATTGTAATGATTAGAAACTGATGATAGATAGTGGAACGATTTAGAAATCACCTCTTCTAACGCCTCTATTTGGACAGTTCTAAAGGTATTAACAGTTAACTTTACCTAATCTTTTTAGACATGAGAGAGGGAGAGAATTTAGTGGTAAATTTAATGAATGACGAAAATCTTCAAAGGTTGCAATGTCTTGGAAAACTTAGTAAGCAGTTAATCGATTATAGTTACTCTATTACAGGATGTCATGGTATTTATGATAGTTAACGCAAGTAAAAGAAGACATAAAAGTCTTCCACATATTGATCGATTTCTTTCAACTGATTTTGGACATGATAATCATGCTACTCGTGGAATTCTGATAGATATTTTAAAGAAGCTTAAGGAAGCTTAATGATTTTAAGGAAGTAAGGAAGGAAGGAACAGTTTTGCTGCAAATAAAATGTCGTATAAAAATACGCATTGACAACGAGAAAAAGAATAAAGGACCTTTGAATATAAAACTCTGGTAGATCGATAATAACCATTGTAAGCAAACCGATAGTCGATTTTTACCCAGTGAAACTCTTCTACAGAGAAGGCTAAAACGCGTATTTTTCACATTTATTACAAATGCTACTCTTCGTCTCTCCGTCTTTCTCATAATCAGTAGATGTATGTATATATGTCTATCTAACTGTCTGTCAATATATATTCTATGTCTTTCTGTGTGTTTATGCGTGTTCTGAAATCTTCCTTCATCAACTTCATACTTCAAAACTTCTTGTTAACTTGTTTTAGTACTTTGTTTTGTGTCCGGTTCGTGCTGCAGAAACCCGGAAATCTTTGGCGACAGCGATAGCAGTTCCGTCTGAAGCACATGACTGGGCACACTTTCGACATTTAAAATTTAAAATCATTTGGATAAAATTCATCCAAGGATTCGGGATTTCATGTCTTTTACAAGATGGCGAGAAATGAATCCACAATAAAATCGTGAAGTTTAACAAGAAAACAAAACTGAAGTCTTTCAAAACGGAAATTCTTAGTCGAAATTCTACAGAATTAGAAAAGACGAAGTGGGGAGCAAAGAAAAAATTAAGAAGTGAGGAAAAGATATATGGTGGGAAATAAAGGGTGGAATAATATAATGAACAATAGAAGTTGAAAAATGTTATGATGGCTTCTAATGTCCAGGGTTGCAGTTTACATATATTGGAGTTAATGATAATAGAAGAGGTGTTAAAATCGTGCAGTGGGTTAAGATTGACCTCATTTTCAATCATATCACCATCACTAATCACAAAATAACACGTTCTTTAAATTTGATCACCTCTAATACAAGCATAAAAATAATTTACGGTTCTTCGAGCTGGATATGAAGAATACCCATAAACCACTGATATTTACTTCTTTATTATATTGCATATTTATTTATATATCTAATATAACACTCGACTTAAGCTGTTTAACTAATAGTTGATTGATCATCACATTTAAATTGATGAATTATTTATTAATTAACATTTAAACTTATATATTTATTTAAAAATACTGTTCTCTCGCACACGATCAAAACAATAATTAAAAGAATGAATATGAATGAATAAATTAAATTCAAGATTAAAAGATTTCAATGAACTGAAGAACGATTTTGAAGAAACTTATGCTTGCATGGTCCTTCGAGCTGAATTTGGAGTTGAATTTCGACTTATTTAAATCATTCGTATTTTTTAATTTTATGTTAAAAATTGCACAATCTAAAAAACCGCCATCAATTAAACAAAATTAAAACGCTAACACATTTCTTAGGAATGATTTTAAAGTAACGCATTTAAGACTATCGCAGTGGTCCTTCGAGCTGAATGAAGTCATTCATAAAGCATTTTAAATTAAAAGCCAGCCCTAAAGGCAAAAGCAGGATTCAAAAATGGAGAAAAAACACCGTTAGGAAAAAGAAAAAAAAAGAATACTTTAAATAAGACACGAAAATACGAAGAAATCTAAATGCTGTGCATGCAAGTCAACAGAGAGACAGAAAGATATAGAGAGGGAGACGAAGAGAGAGAGAGAGAAAGATGTCGATAGGGGGAGGGTAGGGAAGGAGGTGAGGCAGGGCTGAGAAAATAGCAAATTTATTTTTGTTACAAATTGCGTGACAAAACGAACGAACTGCAAATGCGATGACAAGAAAAACGACAATAATGACAACAACAACAACAACAACAACAAATATAAAAATAACAAGGAAAGCAGCGTCTCGAATCACAAAAGTAGGGAACGAAAATTGGAAAAAAACAAACAGAGAAAAAGGGAAAATTGCTAAAAACTACCCATCGAAGCAACAAATCGTTCTGCAACGCTGTTGGCAACTCTGCACTCTTTACACTCTACACACTTTGTGTGTGTTCAGGAACTTGTACGCGAAATTAAAATACGTACGTATAACGTAGCGTTCAAAAGTACGTAAGAGACATTTAAGGCACACAAGAGACACACAAACAGACACATACACACACACTCACCCAAAATAACACACACAAACAGAAGCTACAGCAAGACCAGTCGTTACAACAACAACAACGACGGCGGTAGAAATGCGAACGTTTTACCGCAGACGCGGTCAAATTAAAAGTGCATAAAAGACCATGAAAGCGATGGATAGAGAAAGGAAGGGATGAAAGGCGGGAGGGACGAACGAAAAAGGACACGGGGGGAGATGATGGGTGTGTGGATGAAGGGACTCTCTAAAAGCCACGCGATTCCCAAAGCGAAAGACATCAACCGCTAAGAACACCGTCCCATCCCAACGCGTTGTAGAGTATAGCAAAACTTTTGCATACTCTCAGGCGTTTAAGGGATTTTATTTGCTTTGTCCCGTTTACCGAAAACGAGAAGCGCGAGACACGCAAATGTTTTTACTTCAGAGGATACAATGTTTGTATGAGTATTTATGTTTGTGCGTGTGTGTGTGTGTGCTTTTTCTTTTTTACACATTTTTTGTTTTTTTTTTCTTTGGACAATCCTCGAAATTTATACCACACACACACCCCGTTTCTCTCATTTCCCTTTCTTTTTGCCCGATCCTTCGATTTTCTTCCTGCCATCATCATTCATCCATTTTTATTTTACTATATTTTATTCTTTGATTTGGTTTTTTTTTATGTCAGTTTTTGTTTTTAAAATGTTCACATTTTTATTTTCACTTCAGTTGTTTTTCGTGTTGTTATTCGGCTATTAACTCGTTTTTACTTCTGCTGATTTGTTACAATTTTTCTCTATTTTTCATAGTAAAAACCCCTTTTTAACCTCCCAACACCAAAAGACTTGTTTACACTTTTTTCAAAATTACCGATTTTGTGGCCGCCTGAAAGGCAGCTGTGAAAATTTTACGCAACAATGAGTTCTTTTTTCTTGTTTTTTCTCCCTTCTTTTCGACTCGTTTTGTAGTTTTTTGAATTGTTTTTAAGGGTTTTATTTGTAGAAGTTTGTGTATTAATTTAGCATTTAGGACCACGAAAAATATTGCTTGCTGTTCTGTTCTACTCGAAAATTTTAGTTCCTCGAGTCAGATACACATTAAATTGAAATGTCCACAAATTTATATTTTAAAATAGATTGAATTAAGTTACATTTTTATACTCAAATCTATTTAATTATTGTCAATCAAATTACAAAATTTATGTGAAAAATGTCTATTATTTAATTCAATTCTAACATTATTATTATTATTATTAATGTTAATAATGCAATGAATGATTGATTAATGAATTTTAACTCCCTAAGAATTTAAATCCTCTACTGTTTTTTTTTTAGTTTTTTCTACTTTTAATTTTATTCATTCACCGTATTCATCTAAATACTCTTGTTTCGTGCTTTCGAATATTGTTTCGTGCCCACGAATATTTTAGAAACGCTGTAAAAGAAGTCCAGTTGAATCTGGCAAAAAAAAGGAAAACACAAACAACAAAAAAATACTTGTTAAAAACACGTGTAGCACAATCGTTACACCTCCCTGTACAACATTAAAATGTAAATGTTTTTGAGTAAAATTAATGGTCATGCAGTCAGTCATTCCGAACACTTTAAAGAAATTTCAATTTTGGTGTTGGACAACTTTTGGAATAGCTTTTGTTTGAGTGATTAATTGATTTGAATAGCGCTCGAAATTAAGCACTTCTGTAACAAAGTCGTGACTCCAGATACGGAAACTAGACGTGGTTCTCTCTCCAAATTAGAAAAATCATCATCTCAGTGATCTAGGAAATGATTTCTCCAGAAAGTTGAGAATTTTTCATCTGTTTATCAGCTTCAATAAATCAAGCTTCTAAATTCTCTGTTTGTGAAGAGAGAATAAAAAATAAAAAATGCTGAAACTTTTCGTCGATTTAAATTATTTACAAATGTTATTAATAATAATAATGTAGGTGAAACTTTTCAAACAAATCTACAGAAAATAACAAAACAAATCTAAAGGGTATAAATATTAAAACCAGAAAAAGACAAGAACCTAATAATAAGAAAATAATAAATATTATGAAACGACGATAGCAGTCTGTATAAATTTTTTCAATATTATTTCGACGTCAAAAATTGCAGATATTATTTCTTTATTGTTTTTTCTGCTTTTACTGACATTGTGGTTTCTGTTGTTGTTGTTGTTATTATTGTTGTTATTATTGCTGTTGATATTGTTATTGTTTTTATTATTTATTTTTCCCTTCTCTTGCCTACATTGTACATAATGTGTTCGTAACGCAACATAACGTAAGCTAACGCATCGAAACGTCTCGTTAAATGCTGTCACAAACACAAACACAAACTCACATGCACACACATAAACACAAAGCACACTAAAAGACGCACAAAAGCACACACACTCACATATGCATTCATATCGAAACTTCTACTGTTATTGATTTCCTGTATGAAAGTCAAAGTTTCCTTGGATCCGTCTGTCTGCCGCAGAATGTTCTACCCATCTCTGTCTCTCTTTCTCTTTATCTTTCTCTCTCTCTCTCTCTTTCTCCCTGCAATAAAAAAAGTTGTTAGTCCGGAAACGTTTGTCTACCATACATTGTAGTTCCCTTTCTTATTATTGTTATTGTTGGTTTTCTTCTTCTTGTTTCCGCCATAAAGCCTTGAGTATGGAATTCACCATAGAAAGAAGTCAAAATATTGCCGCAGCGGTTTTTACATCAAATCGAACCGAATCGAATTCAATTTTATTTCATTGATTTGAAATTTCTGTAACTTTTGTTCTGTAACTGTTGTTACTAGTTTGTTGTTGTTGTTGTTGGTAAGAACATGGTTACGAATGTCTTGTAGAGTCGCCAATGGAATTGATTATAGAGTGATATACTACTCGTAGTTCACTGAAATGAAATAATTTTAATGAATAAAGCAACAAAGTTAAGTATAGTTTACATATATAATGATGTTTATATTATAAATTATTATTGTAGTTGTTATTTTTATTGTTATTATTATTATTATCCTATAATGATCAGTATTATTATTCTCTCTGTTGTTAGCTCTTTGTTGGTAGACACTCTAAGATACTCAAGCTTATCACGTTCCCATATTTTAAAAGAACATCCTTTTATACAGCAATACAAAAACAGACACAAACAATGTTGCCACATAATTGCGATGCTTCAATACTCAAAGAAATGGCGACAATTTTTTTCACTGAGGTTCTTCTTTCGTTCTACGAATTTATTTTTATTTCATTTTTACGTCGTACGCAAACGCATTCATGTTGATCGCATTTGCATGGCATTCATTGAGGAGAAAAGATAACATTTAAAAAAACTGGGACACTGACGATATAAAAACAACAACAACTCTGGTTTAGTATACTCTATAAAACGACGAACTCTATGAAATGTAGAAAAAAATTAATTTATTTTCTGTTCTTTTCTTCTTTTTCATCTTTGCTCCACTGTCCGCTTGCCAACGGTGCATTTTCAACTTCCAGCAGCCGCCACTGGATGACATGCATGATTGGCATGCGGGTTCGCTGACATATCAGTTGTGGAGTTGCTGTTATTTGTTTCAAGTTTTTCGATTTGTTTTTATGGCATATTTCTGACTTTTATATTTGAAAGTGAAGAGAAAGAAGAGGAGAAAGAGATTGAGATAGAGAGAGATGGAGTGAGAGAGACACACACAGAAAGATTAATAAAACCAGCGTTTGAATCTGTTTGTCATCAAAGGTATTAGAACCGGAAATGAAAAATGGGAACAGTTACGAATACAAAAACGAAGCATATTGTTGCCTGAAAATAATATTGATGAAATGACCGACTTTCTTTGTTCGTCTGTCTTTCTTTCCTAGCTTAGATAAATTTTTTGTTGCATATTTACTGTGTTTAAAAGATGATGAAACATTAAATATTTTCATTCTAGTCCCACACTGAATGAAACTCTTTTTTTTCTAAAATAAAATAAATAAATTCCATCCCAGAAAAATCGCTATAAAATGACAGGAAAAACCTAAACTTGTTTTCAGTTCTTTACTCAGAATTCGTCAATATTTTCGAGCGTTAAATTTTTATCATCTACACTGTAGATTCTACAGTTATGTACGTTGTAATAAATACAATATTTCCATTAAATGTTGTACCCCTTTACACTTTTAACCCCTTTCTGCCCTAGCCACCCTCCTAAAAAATGTGTCTCATCTGGTGCTCACATAAAACTATTCCCTGGAGTGGCAGAATTTTTTATTAGTTCCACACGCGGTACACCGACGAACTCCGTGGAACAATGTTACCAGAGTTTTACAAATACTTCAAAAATACGACAAAAACACTGAAACGAACGTAACAGAAAAGAAATAGTAAAAGCAAAAGAGAGGGAAAAATAGCAAAACGGGGGAAAATAATCACAAAAAAAGGAGAACATCATCAGAAACCCTACATATTGAAAGCGGAGAAGCGGATCGTGTTTCCGGTGCAAGTTTGAAGGTGTGCATGTGTATGTGTATGGATATGTATATATGCGTGTGTTTCTGTGTATGTGTGTATGTACGTGCGTGTGTTTGTGGTTAGTGAAGTTTCCCGAAAATTGTTGAGCTCTATATAAATATGCAATGATTGAATAGTTTGCATATTTTATACAAGTGTGTAGAATTTGTGCAAGTGTAAATGTATGTGTGTGTTCAAAGTTGGTACCCAAAGGAAATTAACCAGAACACACACACGCACGGGGATCACACATCCTCCAAGAAACAACATCAACGTCAAAAAGCTAGGACTGTTTTTTTTTTGGGTACATAAATAAAACAGAAGTTATTTTAATCGATTGATACTTGTCAATGCTTCTGCGTTGACATGCGATCAATAATGTTTTCAAGATTAAAGATCTTCAAAAAGATAAAATACAGCATCTGTATCTGTATTTTCATCGTTTCTTAATGAAGCAACGAACAAAAAACGAGTGTGAAATTCAAATTCAAATTTTAAAGAAAAACTATTGCGAATTATATGCGGACAATCGAAGTAGAAAAGCAAAAGTCCTTTGAAATTTCCAGATTCTGTTGGAAAAAGAAAATTACAACAGCGAACTCTAAACATTTACATCGTCATATTTTGTTGCATACTTTCAGGCAGCCCATCAAATGCTGTATCAACTCAACTTAAGCGCATGTCACTGAGGTTTTTCAGAAAAACCCGTCACTTTCATGTATACGAAGTGTGTGATATGTCATTGAGTGTGCGTGTGCTTGGTTGTGTGTGTAGCTTGTTACAAATCTGTTTGTATTGGTTTGAAACTCTTGTGAATTTGGCTTTCAACGTGGCTCTGATAAGCTGAGTGACTGACAGCGTCTGCAAACTTTAAACAAACCACATCATCAACTGCTGCTTCAACGCAAAGCCGAGATCAAGTTAAGCCACACAACAGCCTCTCATATACCATTCATTCTCCATACCACCCTCTCTTTCTCTCTCTTTCTCTCTCTCTCTCTCTCACACTCTCACACACTCTCTCCTTCTGCTTAACTATCGCCGAAATGTCAGGTGTGTAAGTAGTTTAAAGTGACTTCGTGTTAATCATTATCAGTGACTGGCATGTTGACAGCCACCTTGACACCGACAACCCTACGAAGCACTGTCAAACGAAATATTAATAAACGTCAGTCAAGAAGGGGAGGGGGCGGGGGGCAGGGAAAGCTTATGGTAAAAAGGTGAGAGATGGAAACATTTTAAAAACGTATTTTAAAACAATATGTTGTGCATATACATTTGTTAAATTAAACAAGTGACTAAGTTGATGATGATCCTTTTTCTTTCTTTCTCTCTGCCACTCTCTCTGCCACTCTCTCTGTCTCTTTCTCTGGTTTCCTTGATATCAAAATGTGTTGTTTCATCGTTTCTGTCACTGTTCTCAGAGCTCAGGTTGGTTGCTGTTGCTCTCATGTTTCCATATGCTCGTTATATTACTCCTTTTCTCCCCTCTCCCCACACCCACCCCTCTCACCCTTCATCTTCACTGCCAGCTTCAGGGCTTTTTTGCATATGGCTGTTTGCAAGCTGATAACACATTGTTTTTGTTTTTATTGCTCTGCCTCCGTTATTTTTTTTTTTCTTCTCTGTTTTATTACCCACTTTTTGCATAAACTGGCCCAGATGCCCGAAAGGCATTCAGACTACAGGCCATGATGTTGTCATCCTGATCCTGTTCCTGTCCTTGCTCAATACTGTTGCTGTTGATTTTGTCAAAAATTTTCTTCATTTTGTAGATTTTGTCACATCATCCCAGCCTCAGGCTGCACACGCTTGCAACTTCCTCAGGTTTAAGTTTTAGCTGCAGGACGTCCATATTTCGAAACATGCTCACTCAGCTACAGCAACAGAACAGTCCTAAAAGGAAGTTTAAATATTCTACTAAATGTTGTCGTTATTATAATCTGCTGACAGTTAATTAAACACGATCTCTTATCAAGGATAACAACATTCTTGAGGTTACGTTGTTTGCCTACGTAAATGACATTTCATGTAAATACGTAAAAATAACATACATAAATGGTTGCTCTTCGATACAAAAAAATTAAAAAGAACTTAAAATCTTTAATGTGTGAACTCAAACTAAACTCATTTAATTAAAAGTTCTTGTAAATGAAGGATTTTTTAAAAAAATTCTATGTATGTATGTTAGACACATTTTGACGACCCTTTCAAAAAGTTGATCGAACGCGAATCGATGACAAACGAACAAACGACTCGGATGAATAAACAAAAAATATGCTGAATGCACCGCCATGCATCCGCTAAAACAAACGATTCATATCCAAAAGTTTCCGCTTTTTCTCCGTCGTTGAGCCCTAACAGTTTTGCCCGATGACTTCGGGGCTACACAAAGCAAAAAACGGGTACAAAAATGGTTCAAAAAATTATTCAAAAAAGGTTACAAGAAAGGGTACAAAAAAATATTAAAAAGTGGTACAAAACAGAATACAGATTGGTACAAAAAGCGGTCAAACGTAGTACAAAAAAAGGTACAAAAAATGGTACAACAAAGGTTACAAAATGCGATGTTGACTGCTGTATCAAACGCAAGCACTGAAGCAAGCAGCAAGCTTCGAGTGTGCACATCTCAAGCGCATTCAGAGCGAGCTTCAAACGCTCCAAAAATATGCTTAAAAAATTGCATGTTTTACAAGTTTGTGAAAATGTCCTAACGAAAAACTGCTAACAATGATTGATAAGAAAATAACGGTTTTTCGACAACCACATCCCCATGGCACACCCACATCTCACACGCCCATTCCTGTGGCCGTTGGTTGAATTTTCACTATTTTTTCGTGACTGCAGTTTTTAGTTCTCAGCTGCACTGCCACTGAGCAAAAATGGTCTTTAGACGAATTGTTAGTTAGTTTTAGCTTTCCGATGTCAACATTTTCAGCTGCGTCTCGCATTTGACACCTGCTATCTATATTTTTTGATAAGTTATATAAACATACACATATATATCGTATCTATACCTCTACAAATGAGAACTTTAAAAGATTTATGGTAGATAAACTATTTTATAGATATATTTACATAGAAACATTAACATTTGGTCTGTATTTTAGTTAAAGACATGTACATACTATATTTCACCCACATTTTCCAAACTCTATCGCCAACCACACTCTGCACATGGTTTTTTCTTATAAGATGTCAAGAAATGCCTTCCCTTCCCTACGCCCGGCGGTGCTCAGCGATTCTTCAGCTCCACTCAGCAGCACCTCTCAACGCCTCGAAATTGCAGACACTTAAATTTCTTGCAGCAGTTTTCACTCGTAGTGTTTTCAGTTGCATGCGGTTGTGATTCTACTGCTTTGCCAACCCAACCCACCTCTCACCCCTCTTTGTTCCACTGTTGCTTACCTAATAACACTCTAATCTTTTATATGGCGTCAGTGTTGCGTCCCTCGAAACAGCTCATTTCCCACTTTTCCACACACACGCAAGTTTTCGAGTGTTTAACCAGCTTTACGCTGCGCTGCCGCTAACTCGGAAAATGTGTGGGCTCGAGTTAACAATCGTCACTCGCATTAAGCGTCCAACGAGGCGCCACGAGGATTGCGGTTGACGAAGGCGTGGACGGTGGGAGGTTATGTACACTGACTACAACGCCATCTCGTACCAAACGTCATTTAAGTTTCACTCAAGATGTCATCATCATCATCATCATCATGTCATAATAATCATAGTTATCATTATTATAATAATCATCAACTCAAGTGGCAAGTCCGCTAAACAGTGAAGGACGATGACGCTGTAGCAGATGACGGCGTTACACGTGTCACGCGGTAGTAACTCATTATTTCCAAGTTTTTCTTCTTGTTCTGGCTTTCGTTTTAATTGTTAGATTTCTTTTTATGACCTCTGATTATTCTTTCAAACAAAAATATTTAATCCGACACATTTTATGAAGTGTTCGTGCAGGTGTACAAATTTCGGGAGGTTCTTCGGTGACTTTCAGTGACTTTTATAGCTTAAGCACATGAAATTACTTCGCTAATAACACCAAAACAAAGTATGTACGAGTAAATATCAACATGATTTATTTTATGACATGAGTTCTTTGGTGAAATTATAACGTTTGTTAAGTAAATAAAGCAAATCTTCTTGTGGATATATAATCATACTTAGCTATAATATATTATGATATTTTGATCAATAATCCAGATTTAAATTCATGGAAATTACTGTAGAATTGAACGAATAAATTCAGCTAATTTTCAATTTTTATACTCGTATTATTGTATTGTATATTATATGTTTATCAGAATTTTCTGATTTATTCAGAATATCGGTGAAAATGTTAATGAAATGAAAATCTTTATCATTATCATTAGAAGAATCATAAACAGAATCTTCGTTTTTAATATCGATCGTCTTCTTCAATCCAATACAAAATGTTTGCCTTAGAATTATTATTATTGCCATATAATTCTCACTAAATTTTAACGATAACCTTAACTCTGAACACACAGAAAAACATTTACTATAAATGTCAAAAGTATTATTAATATTTTACATAAAACATAACATGAAGCTTACATAGACTGTGGTGATGGTTTAAAAGCCATGCTAAATTAAAATAAACCCTCATTTTAATAATGCTGATGGCATTTAATCTTAAACAAGAATTCCACTTAAAAGAAAACTAAACTGGGTAAAACTAAAAAGGATAAACAACAACAACAGTGATATGATGAGGAGAGGGCAGGTTGAGAAGTTTGAAGAGGGGTCGGATAAGGAGAGTATGGTAAAATATTACAGCAACACCTCATACCGCCACCCTGTCTGTAAACAAACATCAGCAGAATTTCCAACACAAACACCAGCTCTCGAAAAACCATTTTTAGCCATTTGCAGCCATTTTGTGAGCCATTGTGTGTGTGCTTTATCTCAGCACTTTTATGAGGTGCATGCAGCAGCCCATTATGTGGGCCGCAAGTGGGCGAGTTGGCTGCTGGGCTGGTTTGCGATTTATGAACGCATAAATACATAAAACTGTTGCTTTTCAGCTTTCCAGAGTGGAGCAAAGAATTTTTGCATATTCATTAAATTGTTTTGTGGACACGTTAAGAGGTCTGCAATTTGGAAGATTTCCATGATAAGCTAAAGAATATATTTTATAATAAAGCGAGGGAGTTAATAATTCTGTAAAGCAACAGCGGTTTGTTTTCCTTTTTTTTAGATATTTACATTATTTTGTCAAGTTTATTCAAATAAAATTACTTAAAGTCAAGTCAAATTCAGTCAAAGTCAAATCGAAGTCAATTTAATTCAGGTCAAGGCACTGTTATACAGTTAAGTCCAAATCGAGTTAAATCAAGTCCACAGAAGTCAAGTTCATAGAAGTCAAGTCAAATCAATTCAATTCGTTAGTTAATATAAATTAATGCAAATTGGTGTATGTTAAGTTAAGCCCATTCATGTCCAGACAAATCCAAATCAAGTCAATTCAAGTCCAAGTCAAGTCCATTCAAAGTCAAATAAAACTATTTGGATTCTTCAGTAAAACCGGGAAAATGAAAATCAATTCAAACCCAGTTAATTAACCTCTAATCAAGGCTAAGGAACATCAATTAAATTCAAGTTGATTCAAGTGATTCCAAGTTGAGTCAAAGTGAATCAATTCAAATCAAGTTCGTTCAATTCAGTTCAATCCAACTGAAGGCAAGTCAGTCAGAAGTTGAGTCCAGTCAAAATCAAGTACATCAAGAATTCTTTAGTCAAATCAATTCAATTTAAATATAATATACTAATCAATTCAATTCAATGCAAATCTAATCAAATCAAGTAAAGCTATCATGTATTCGTTATTTAAGTTAATTCAATGTGAATCAATTCAACACGAGTCAATTCGAGTTCACTTTTTATCAATTAAACCTCCTTTTTTTTTATAAAATGTTTATCGGGGTCAAGAGACTTCACTGACTGTTCACTCTCCTAAAAACCAGCCATCCATCGTGTGATTCTGCTCGTTTCTTCACTCTTCATATCTTTTCGACTCTTTGAATAGTCTGACAGTATTTAAACCTTGTGTTTTGTGCTGTTATCTCTCGCTGCTCTTTAAAACTCAGCAGTTAATTTTAGTTCCGTACCTGTTCTCATTTTTGGTGTATTTCCAGAATCACTGAGCTATTTTTTGCCCCCAATTCTTTTGTTCTCTTGGATTCTTTTACTACAATGCAAATAAAATAAAAATTCGTTTAATTTGTTATCTACTTTTATTGTGAAAACCGCTGCTGGTGCTCCTTCTGATATTCTTCCTGACGTTGGTCGTGCTCGACGGTCGACGCTGGGCAACATAATCTGCTGCAGGATTCTTCTATCTTCAGTCTTCATCATCTGTAGTAGTAAAAGCAGAAGAGCCATCGTCATCATGATTACCTTCACTATAATGAATGTTCCTCGAACTGGTGTCGATGCTTCTTCTTTTCCTCCTCCAGGTACTTCTGCTGGTACTTCTGGCACTTTGTTTCTCATCCTCCCGGCGTTGCGTTGTGTCAATTTGGATTGTGGCCAGGATTTGTAGCGAGTTGTCTCTCACTCTGTTTCTGTCTCTTTTTCTCCCTCTCTCTCTCTATCTCTCTCGCTTCCTCTCTCTCTCGCCATCCCTCTACATCTCACACAATGTGCTTTATTTTGCCACTAAAGATCAGTGTCAGTAGAGCGCCATTTCAAAAGCGCCCTCTGCTTTTCAGATTTTTAAACCGTCACCAACAAAAATCACTCAGAGAGAAAGAGAGCGATGAACATATGATAACACGTCTTTTTCTATCATATTTTTTTATTTTATTTATTTTATTTTTTGTTATTTTATTTTTTTTAATGGAATCTGTGGCAACACTGAGTGAGATTCGTAAAATGTCATCTCAAACAATGGCTCTGTGTGTGTTCTGATTGTTTGTTTGTTTGCCTTTGTTACTGCTATTGTTGTTGTTGTTACTATTGTAGGATGGTGCAGAGCATCCTTAACCGTAGAGCTACCCTCGAAAAATATTCATAATCCTACCCTGAAGTGTAGATTTCTACACCCAGAGATTTTCCTTTACTTTCCAAGAAACTTCTGTTGTTTTTTTAAAATTTATTATTTAAAAGTAATATTACACTATATAAAATGAAAACATACACGGTTTGGGCATATGTTTCTTTTGTGCATTACTTTGGATATACTTTTTTGGAGATGCAGCACGCTAATTTATGATTATATTTAACTTTTAAGTTTTTCCCTAAAGTACACAGGAAACATCTAGTCTTTGAACCTTTTGGGCTAGTCTTCGCTTACTTCAGATACACGTTTAGAAACGGATGTCAAAAGGGCTTGTGAAGGTGTTTTTTTTTCTCTGTTTTTTGGGCCAATTGGGAGCTATTGTATCAAGAGAAAAAATATTTACAATATATTTTTAGAATGTTTTGGTGTCTTTACGTACTAGTTGTATATAACATAAGCATTTAATGCTGATGTATCAAGCATATTGCAAAAGACTGACATGTTTTGTCTTTACTTCGTTGAGCTTCGGCTTTCTTGAATGGTATCTGTTGGTGTGTTTTCTGCCAAGGAAGAATTACCTTCTCCTGCAATTAACTGCTTTTAGGAATGTCATAGCACTGTAATACTTCCACTTTTCCCCCCTTCCTTGCACCACTGCAGAATACTGTAATCCGAAACCATTTTGTCGAAGGTATCGACTCCGCCCTTTGTTTGGGTGTAAAATTTTATTATTTCAGGTAATTTCTTACTATCATCTCCGAGAATACCTCTTGAATTATGTAAGGTGCTTTGGAGGACAGTACATTTATTTTTTATGCCAATACACCATCAGGGTAGTATTTGCGGCGAAAGCAAAAGACGCACTGTAAAGTGCTGACTTTTGGCATTTTAATAATTTCGGAGGAATTGATAACTTGTTTCTCCACATAATTTCAACCATTTTACCTGAGACGAAGCGGTCGTAGTTATGACAGGCCTCTTTCGCAACACATTTGATGCTTGGCTCCGGCCTTTTGATGGAAAAGGTGATGTACTCCAAACCATACCATCTTTAGACGTGAACAACGAATCACAATCTAAGTTATCCTGAGATTCTTCATCTTCCACGGAATCACCTTCAGAAACGTTATAAGATAGCTCTATTTCTTCCTAAGCCGTTTGGTAATCTTCATCACTTATCAAGGAAAAATCTTCTTTATTTTCACTTTCTAACAAAATTTCTTTAATTTTTCTTCACACAAATATTTTGGTCCTGGTCCTGAGTTGATCAAAAATCAACTGAAACTTAAATTGCACAATGAAGCAAGTGTCACATTAATCAAAGCATCCGAAGAATAACGGTAAAAACGACGGTTGCGATTCAAAAACAAATGCGTTTTACACGAGTGTAGTTTTCTACACCTTAAGGCGTTATACTGAAGTTTTTAAATATCTTAAATATATTAATCAATAATAAATTGACATTCCCCGATTTTAGCTCATATTTAATAATACAACAATGTCACAAAAGCTGAGAATAATATATTTTATACTTTGACGAATATTTGAAAAATAATTTTTAAAAATGTAGTTTTCTACACCAGGGTAGCTCTAGGGTTAAGTGAATTCATGCAGAAATCCTTATTTATCCTGCAAATGTGTGGGATTTTTGTTTTGTGAAATTCCTTGTCAGAGTTTCAATTGTAGCCAAAGGAAGCTTTTGATCACTTACGAACCACGTACCACACATGCTGGTGCCGGAGTGTGTGTGTGTATGTGTTGTTGTGTCAGTATTGTTCTGTGTTGAGTTTTGTTGTTGTTGTGATGATTGAGCCAGGCCAAGTGTTGTCTAATTTCGTGTAAAGTGTACTTCAAATTAAGAAACTTCCGGGTAAGAATTTTGACACAAATCCTCTCTAAATATAAACTTTTCTTCACTTCTATAGAATTTAGTCATTTAAATTATCTACCAACATCAAAATTATAACCGTCATCAGCATCACTGGCCAACATCATCATCATCTTCATTTACCTCTAAGTCAAGTGTTCAGGTTGAAGCCGACTTCAAATGATACTAAAGGAAAACCTTCTCAATATCAATATAACGCAATTAAAACACAAGTCCTTTTTGACGAAATAAATATTTTATCTACGAAATCAAATAAAAAAATCGATATAACAAATTCAGAAAAAAGTTTTCTTTCTTTATACCAAAAATACTTATTTTCCTCCTACTTATTTGCCACTCCACAGGAGGGGAACCGAATATAAATGAGGAGTAAATTTCCAGAAGTATAAAGAAATGTGTAAAGAGGAATACGATATTTAGGGGTGGTATAAAGGGGGTGGGGGTAGCATGCGGTACCTACTTAATATCAACTTGAGACAGTCTTAAAATCTCCCCCATCAGCAGCAATCAGTGAAAAGTTGTTACAAAAGCTCCATCAGCAAAAACAACAACAAAAACAACAGTAACGATACAACAAAAACAACAGCGCGACAAACTCCTCCAGACAGCTTAAAACTGTCGGAAATTTCACAACAACAACATCCAGGTTTGGGGTAAAATGAATGAAGTCCTTGCAAAGAAATCGTGTGTCTAGAAAATGATGAAGAGGCAGCAAATGAAGAGTATGAATACTCGAGTATTTAGGAGTATTTCCAAAGTATGTATTTCAAACATTAAAAAAAAAGAAAATATAGAAAACTCATTAATGAAGTAAAAGATGAATACAAGGAGAAGAATAAAGAGAAGAAGAAGGAGAACTAAAGCTAGAAGAAGCCAAGGAGAAGGAAACGAATTTAAGAAAAGTTTCCTAAAATAAATAACGACAACTAAAAAGTATCCTTAAAAAGTCCCTTTGAAGGTTTCTTCTAATTGGTCCTTATATACTTTAAACAACAACAATAACATCGTCATATACAGCAACGACAAAGAAAACCTGTCTAAAACCTATTTTAAAGGTTCTTATGGAGTACTCTATCCATCCCAATACTTCATCCCGAGAACAACAACAACAACAACAATAGCATCTAAGAAAATACACCCACGCACTGTTTATTTTCCTGTTTTTTTGGTACCTTTTCAAGAAGATGGACTTCTTTATCCATCATCGTTGCGCTAGATTTTATTATTGTTGTTGCTGGTATTGTTGTTGTTGTTTGTTATAAATGTAGTGAAAAGGTGGTACCTTAGGCGCTTCGAATGTAAAATTAGTTTAACGAGCTGCCAACAACAACAACAACAGCAACAATAAAATGTGAATAGAGCACAAATTTGACAAAGAAAGTTGTTGCGTAACAGCAGCAAACTAAAGCAACAGCAACAGCAGCAGTAACAGAAAACAACAACAACAACAACAAGTAATACTACTACAACAACAACAAAGGGAATTTAAAAGAAGACCCACATCATTTCATGCCCGCCGCACAAAAGCTTCGTAGTAACGTAGGCTCTCCAACTTGCGTCGAATACAAAAGAAGAAGAAGAAGAATCATAAAAAGATGGCTCCACAATGAATCCCTTCATCAAATTTAACTAACTTTTTCCGTTGTTTGAGAGTTAAAGGAATTTCTATGGAATACAAAAGAAAGACGCGAATATTTTGAAAAAGAACCTGAAAATAAATTTCATAAAAGTGTTGCCTACTTTTGGGAACAGAGTAGAAAAGTTGAATGGAGGGAGAGGATGGGGAGAGTGACTGAAGAGAGATGCAGAGAATAAGAAAACTAAAAGTATAAAAGGCGTTAAATTAAATCAAGTAAAGATTCATTTACGAAAATGTTTTCTCAACACACCCCACTTCCTCCTTCCCGTAAAAGCTTTGAAAAGCTCCACCGAATTGTTAACCTAGAATCTTCCTAACTTATTTTATTGTTACATAAAAGATTCGTATTTCATGACCCATACAAAGGATGTACTTTTTTATGCATCCAATTTAACTGCTTCATTGAAATTCATCTCAAGTACAGTAGACGCGCGTTAATGTGAACTTAGAAGAAGTTACCCGAATCACGGATTAACGGATTACCCGAATTAACGGAGTTGGTTTAATCCTCATTCTTGTTTTCCATTCTTCAGTTTTCATTCTTCCTTTTTCATTCGTATGTGTAATTCTTCATTATTGATTCTTTATTCTTCACTATTCATTTCTTACTCTTCATTCTTTATTTTTCATTCCGGATTCTTAATTCTTCATTCTTTGTTCTTTATTCTTCATTCTTCATTACTTTCTTCAATATTCTCATTTTAGATCAAATATTAATTTTGTGCTAAATGATTTAATAGAAATGCTTTATGTTATCTATCTCTCAAAGATGCTTGTTAATGAATCATTTTCAAGCGACGGGCCGTTTGACTGTCGCATGATTATATTAATATGGCAGCACTGTCACTCAAGCGAGTAGAATTATTTTTTTTTTTATTTCAAGCTAAAAGAAGAAAAAACTCCTTAAAGCGACACTAACAGCAACCAGCCACAAACTATGGCTGGAAAATTTACAGTGATGCCACGTCGAGCGAAATGATTGATTGCGCTTTTAGTTGAATTACTAAGTGAGACATTTCAGGCGCGTGGAGTGTAGAGTGTGGAAGACACCTCTTCAGATAACGGTAATCGGTGCTGTATTGAAGCCAACTTTATATACATCTATTTTTACTTCTTCTCTTTTGCCTTTGGTTTTTTCTTTATTAACTTTTCTGCACATCTGGTATTAATCTTGTCCGCCGGCCGCATTCATCTTCGGACTCAGTTTAACTCAACTTTACCAGCTGACTCCTTCTCCTCCTCGTTTCCTGTTTCCACTCTTAATAACGGTTTCTGAAATCATACCGTTATAATGACTCGCGCTACATCTTGTAGATGAACCAACCACAAAATGTACTACGCACAAATTTCGACCAAGTTAAGCCAACTTAGTATCGACCAATTGAGTTAATTTTTTACAAAGTAGAAGAGAGCAAGGAAGGGAGAATCCCCTTCTTAAATCCCCGTACTCCGTCTTCAGCTCCCTGCCCCTCGCTCTCTCTCTCTCTCTCTCCCTCCTCTTCTACATTAATTCATTCTGCTCTAAGCTCCTTCAACACGTTGTTTTCTTTATTGTTTTATTTGTGGCTCATGTATGTTAAACTTCGTAACTTTTGGTTTGGTTGACGGATGAGGAAAGAGAGATGGGAGAAGGTTGTCTTCATTTTGGGTCCATTTAAAGCACCTGGCAACGTTGCTCACATTCATTCAAAGCTTATGCCAAAAGCGATGCTACTCTCTACAAACCCCTAACATCTGTGTTAATTAATTGCAATGGAAGGAGCGAGTGGAGGGGGCGCGGGGTTAATCCGGGCCAATCCATCAGATGGGCTCATGGTTTCATTTAAACTCTTGGCAAAGCTATCAGTTCTCTTCTTACTAATAAATACCTTTAACATATTTCACTGTCCTCCATTTTCTTTTACACTTCTTTATTTTATCTTTATTCGTAAAGTTTGAACGTTTTTATCATTCTACAAATCAAAATCCATTTCTTTTCCTTGCTCTTCCACTCATTCTCTCTTTCATATTCTGATTCTTGTTCTACTTCTTGCTCTTCTTTTTATTCTTCTTTGCCTTGTTCTTTACTGTTGCCACATCATAATAAAATAATTAGTGCTGATTATTATTTATTAAGATACGAGGACTATTTTAAGAACCTTTGCTTTGGTCTCGTCATACTTTCTGTTGTTGTTTTTAAGACCCACCACTTTTGACCCATCTTGACAACTTGTCAAAGTGTGTGTTTGTCTTTCTTATCCCTTCAGGTTACTTAGTAAGTTTCATTGACTTCATATATTTTGTCCAAAATAAACAAAAGGCTTTTGAAGTTTTTAATCGAATAAAAACCTGAAAACCTTTTACTTTTTGCTTCTTCGTTTGGACCTTTTGCCGAAATGTCTTTGAAAAAAGATGAGCCAGGTTTTTGTTTTATTATATTCAGGAGCCAAAGATTCAAAGATTGAGATAAACGTAACGGATGAGATGGATTTGGGAAAAGTTAAACGAAACTTTTCATAATACTGAACGCAACTTTAAATACATACCCATATTACATGCTTTAACGTTTATTAATTAAATCAATTATTATTAAATAAATAAAACTCTTTGGGATGCTTCAATTGTGTTTTAATAACCGGTTTCCGAAATTATTGTCTTGAATTTCATGTTAAAACTTCTTAAATTATACTATAATAAACTCTCCTGGGTAACCTTGAATTAATGAATTGTTGAAAACTCTGAAAACCTAAATTCGAACCCTGAAAAAAGATCGGCCGATTGAAGGTCATATCTTAGGTAGAAGGTAAGTTGAAAAGTTATAAAGGTATCCTTTTAGTTAACCATTTAAATAAGTTTTAAATTGTTTCAATTTATTTAAATCTGAAGATTTAACTCTACGGAACTAAACAAAAACGCGGAAGAAATCTTTGAGAAAAGGAAATGCAATGAATGAATTCGGACGAAACAAAATTATTTAACCACAGAATACATGATCATTATTCTTAAATTAAATTTTTGATTATTATTAAATACTTATACAAATATTAACAGAATATTAGTTTAATACAATACAGAACAAGGGAAGGAAATTTCTTTAAGAATCTAGGACACTTTGTTAAAAACAACAATTTTCTTTTCTGTTTTAATTGCTGTATTGTTAGTAATGAGATTAATTAAGGTCCTTGTCTCTAATCTGTTCTCGTTATTATTTCAGTTACACGTTTTTTACTTATCGTTAGCTTAGTTTCACCAGAGTTTTTCTTGTTCTTGTCTCTCTCTTGTTGTCTCTTTTAGCTAATTAGACAACCTTATTGCGAGTTACAACAATAAAATAATATGAGGCATGCTTTTAGTATGAAGATAATGATGTACAGTATTCATCAATGTATACAGTGATTCAACAGTATTTCATTCTAATCTCCATATCGTTCAATAATAATATTCGTCTATAATCATGTATACGATTTGTAAAATTATTATAGACACTATTTTTAAATAATAGCCTCATCTCTTTGAGATATAATCTAATTTTTAAACTAATTTAGTATTTTTAAATCATACTAAATTTTTAATTTTCAATCAACATTAAAATCATAAAAAAACATTTGTGTTAAATTCTTAACAAAGGAAAAACAGTTGAATAGTAATATACAAAAATTTTAATAGATTATTTCTGTCAACGCCAACTTAAAAAAAAATCTGAAGTGATGAGAAATTAAGACAAAAAAGTATCCTATTTTGATTGCTGATGATTTTTGTTTCTTCTCTAATTAAAAGCTTTTTTGGATTTTTTTGTTGTTTTTTTATTATTTTTACTTTTGATAAAATGCACTTTAATGCAATGTTAACAACGATGAAGAGGAAAAAATGTTGAAAAAACTCAGCTGACAAGTGAAATGTTAAATTAATGTGAGCAAAAAAAACAATAACAATAGCAATAAATTAAACGACCTACTTTTGGAGTTAAACTGAAATTCTCACCATTCTTCGCACAGCTGATGCTCAGTTAGGATTTTTTTTTGTTTTTTTTTTCAAAATTCACTGTAACTAAAAGTGCATGTAGTGGCTCTCAGAAGAGATGCTGACAAGTTTTAAATGCGAAAAACCTAGAAATATATTTTCATAAACAACATCGTGGACTGAAGCAACTGATACAACAACAGCAACAACAACAACGATAATAATAGTAATAACAACAACAGCAACAATAAGAAGAAGAAGAAAAAGAAGAAGAAGAAGAGAAAAACGAAGGAAAGAACAGCATAAACATGAAAAATGCACATTCCTCATGAGACCGCTATTTTGTGGATTCTAATGCAGCAACAATAACAACAACAACAACAAATACTGTGTTACTACTACTATTGCTAGTTTTAAAAGTGTCACAACAACAACAACAATAAACAACAAAAATCATTCTAACCGAACTCAACCGGAAACGATGACGTTTGAAGGACATTTTGCATTTTTCACACCGGATGCACGTCATTACGTAAAATGAAAACGAGTTCAAAGTTTCACTTTAAAACATCTTGAAAATACATACAATATATTAAAATGAATGAAAGGCTAAATGATTGAATGAATGCCTGAATGATTGAATGAATGGCTGCTTTATGCTAAAAACTCTACTAAAAAAATTCAACTCAACTCGGAGGATGTGTTCGTTGAATCCTTTGCGAAAGCCTGCTCAGACTTTTAAAGAAGATCAAGCAATCAATTTAATGGAAGAAGTATTAACGTTTATCAAACATGGAAGGAAATTCACTGGAACAAATCAAAAACTAAATCTCATAAACAAAGATTTAGATGAAGTTTGCACTTAAGTTTTAGTTAAAGTTTTAGTTCAAGGATATTCAAGTGATTGTGATTTGAATACTAAAATACACGATGTGTAAAAAGCAATTTACAGAAAGAGAGAGAGAGAGAAAGAGAGAAAAAAAAACCTGAACTCTTTAACTTAAAGACTCAAACTTTTCCTTAGATAAAGTTTAGTTTTGATTTTACTTAAAACCCTCTTTTGAAGCCTTTTAAAAATCCTTATTAGAATGTTTCTTTTTAAAGTCGATTCCCACAATTTTTCTTATCATTAAATAATCTATTCTCAGAAAACACTCAATACTTTGTTGCACTAACGTTTAGTGACTAAACTCAACCTTAGTTTTTTTTTTCTCTTTAGCCAACCTTAACCTGGCACAACCTTAACCTTTTGACAGAGAAAGAGAGAGAGAGCTCAGTAGTCAATGAATATTTTATATATTTTCTTCGCATTCATTCGTCTTTTTAGTCTTCATTTCTGGTCTCTATTCGGCTTCTATTCGGTTTTCAGTTGTTCTTTTATTTGGCAAACACGAAACTGATAAATCATAGAAAATGAATTGAGCTGCCAAAAAGAAGCCTCTCTGAAGTAACTCTGAATGTGCCCCCAAACGATATCCGTGCGTAGTTTTTTATGAGCCTCAGTGTTGCCAACGTTGCAAACATTCATACATTAAATATTCAACATTCAACAGTAGAGACAACCTGAAGAAGAAGAAGAAAAGGACCAAGAAAAAAAAGAAGAAACAAGTTGAAGAAGAGAGAGAGAAGGAGCGAAATAAGAAGAAAAAGAAAGATGCAGCTTGGTAAAAGTGTCAATCGTTTGTGTTGGTTTCACTTTCTCTTTTTCTCTCGCTCTTTCTATCTCTGTATCGCTTTGGGTGTCTCTCTTTTTCACTCTATCTCTCTCTCTTTCTCTCTCTCTCACTCTGTCTCTCTTTCTCTCTGTCTTTATACGTAG
Organism: Myopa testacea; assembly: GCA_949629155.1. Classification (NCBI taxonomy): domain Eukaryota; kingdom Metazoa; phylum Arthropoda; class Insecta; order Diptera; family Conopidae; genus Myopa; species Myopa testacea. The sequence continues at coordinate 9,974,300 of OX451347.1, forward strand.
AGGAAGCTACACTCAATATTGCCAAAGTCAAATCGATTATTATTATTATTAGCATCAGACAACATGAAGGGTGTATTGATGGTGTATTGATGAGTGAGAAGGCTGGAGAAGGGCGACGGGGGTGCGTGCAAGTTCTTCCTTCATATACTATTGCTTTCTGATGTGTGTTGGACTTTTTCTAGTTCTGTTACGAATCGGATGAGAAGACGATAGAAACGAAGAGATGGAGAGTGTGTAATTTTTCATGTTGTTGGTTTTTATTTCTTTTTTATGGGCCGCTCGTAAATATTCAAGAATAATGTTATTTGCACATCACGTGACATGCTGACATACTTGTTGGCATTCAGTTACGTGACATTCTCGCATGCGTGGTACTTTTTAAAAGGTAAAAATATTGCCTTCAGTGGGCTTGACTACTTTATTTACTTCTTTGCTTTAATAGCAGCACAAAATAACGGGAGAGGAAAGGGAGAGAGTGACAGGTGGAGGGGGAGTGGGACAGAGTGAGTGAGGGAGCGAAGAGAGATGAACAAAGAATAAAAACTGAAAACTATGATGATGATAAAGTTAGTTTAGGAAAAGTTATTTCTTAATTTGCTCATTGAATTAACAATATTTTAAACGAAGGAATGAAAGAAAAGACCTAAAAAAGGGAAGGTCAGAAACTTAGTTAAAAGTAGTGGAAAATTCGGTTGCAAGTTCAAATTAAAGATAATTTAAACCGGAGATATTTTTAAGTAAAATAATAATCAAATACTTTTATATTCCCTCCTGCTTTCCTCTCTTCTCCCTCCCTCTTTCGTTTTCTTTTTCTTTATGGTTTCTTTATTTTCTCGTTTTTGTTATTGTAGTTTTTATTACTTGTTTTTCTTTCTCTTTTAAACACTTTCCTTGATTTGAAGGTTTTTCTTATGATTCATACGGCTGTCATTTTGTCAATTTGTCACAAATTCATGAGGAAAAAATAAGAAAAGGAAAATAATAACTGTACGCAACACAACACAGTATAACGATACCGTTATACAGCAGAAGGTCGCACGACGACGAAGACGGCCTCATAAAATTTTCAAAATGGCGCGCGTGTTAGTAATAAATTCAATTTTTCGACCATGTTTATTTTTAGATCTTTATTTCACGGTGTTGTTGTTGTTGTTGTTGCTGTTGCCCATGGTGATTCCTCGGCAGTAGTTTGGCCAAAGTTAAGGAAAAAGTCAACGTGTCGAATATTTTATTTGACTTTATGAATACTTTAAAAAATTCTCCTCAGTTGACGTCACTCCCCGCACCGGAACAACTGTCAGTTTTACAGATTCTTCTTCTCCTCATTCTTGTTTTTCTTCCTCTTCTTCCTGGTCTTCTTTTTGACAGCTAACTCGCCCAAGGATCTCCTCTCAATTCAATAATAATTCAGTTGTTTTTCATTCTCTGATTGTGTTTGTTGTTGTTTTTTTAGGAAAACGTCAAAATGTCCTGTTGACAAAGAAAAAAATATTTCCATAAATCGATTTGTTTGTTTCTGTCTTTTGTATTCGTTTCATATTCTGCTGTAATTTATTAAAAAATCATTCAATTTATTGAATGAAGTTGAATTAGAAAAAAATTCATCAAATTATTGAAAAGAATCGAAGATAAGAGATGCTTTTACAAAAGACGACGATGTTGACAGTGAAAATTTTATATTTAAATCTATGAACTTTTCGAGTGTATTCATTCACTCAGCAATCATTTATATTCACATAATCGAACATCTGAATTTTTATATTTTATTGAGTATCTCTTTAAAGATCTTTAATTTAATAAATTATGATTTATTTTCATTGCTAGCTGTAGTTTTATGAGACTAATTTTTTCATAAAGATTTTTATTACCGTTATAGCGTTAGATTTCTACGAATCTAATTTATTATCCTGCTTCATAAATCACTTGCTTCTTCTACTCTTCTCCTTAAATTAGCGAAAGCATAGAAAAACAGTCACAATTTATTTAATCTTCTTTCAACTACCTTAATGAACTACAACAACAATAACAACAACACAAATAACAACAATAGCAAAATTAAATGACGATCCATTCATACAGCTGCAAGTTCATTGCACTTGCCGACGCCGCTTGAGCACTTTTCACGCCGCTACCACGCTCCTTAATCGCCGCTGGGAAACCTCGCCCCCCCCCCCCCCCGCCACCCGCTACCCCTGGCGCCTTAGCGTCACCAACCACCATCAATCAACATCTGCAAAGTGCAACAAATGCACAGAGAAGACCGCATTTAAGCGAAAAGTTAATGAATCCCCGCACAAACAGAAGCACTCGCATACACACACACGTACACACTCACACATACACGTACACAGAGAGATATAATCACAGCCATAAGCATGGGCGCGCCCCTTGAATCCTACGAATACAAACGCATTCATATTTATGTATCAATTAAAACGTCAGATTTCGCTACCCTTCCGCGTCAAGCACCACCACCGCCACCATCGCCACCACCACCACCATCGCCACCGCCACCGCCACCCCGCCCCGTAACCCACTCATTGTCACTCAGTCGCAAGCCCTTCATCAAAAAGCGGCTGAGCGGAGAGCAAAGCAGAGAGGAGGCGCTGTGAAAGTGCATTACCACCCACCAAGCGACCTCACAACCGTTCGCACTGCCCCTGCCCCCCGTCTCCATGGTATTAAACGATTTTAATACTTCAGAACAACAACAACAAAAACAACGCACTACACGATACAACAACAACAGTCGCATCAGCCACGGAAGGAAACGCATATAAAGAGACATCTGTTTCGCGTCCTTCTTCGGCACCGAGAATAAATTCAACGAGCGCAACGAAAGCATGAATGATTGAATGAATGGATTGAATGAATGGATGAATGAGTGGATGGATGAATGAACGAGCGAATGCTGGAGTGTCGCCATGAATGAAATGCGTTGAGAATGCAACGCAACGAAGTCATTTGCAACCGCACATCAACGCCAGAAGCACAAACACACAACAACAACAACAAAGACAGGACAACAGGACGAACAAACGGGGTCCATGTTTTCAACCAGAACACATCCTCTGCCTGTGGACCGTTCCGTCCTTGTCATATGCCTTTCCCTTGCCTCCGGGGTTGCTTCCGGAACGCATCGCAATTATAGTGAAAACTTTCGCCAGTTTATTGACCGATCTGTGAGAATTTAGTTGTCCTGGCTGACTATCGAAAACGTTCTCTGTTGACATTATTAATTGAACTGAAGTAATGATTGAACCAAAGTTTATTGAACTAATGTTTAAATGTTGACTTTTGAAATGTGGGCACTACCGATGATGATCAAGTAACCTGATTGTGTGGCATTGAAGTGAAATAAATTCTATAAATGGATTAACAGACTTTAAAGGCTGATTCGGGGTTTCGCGAATACGTTTCGAAGATGTATCACGGACTTTACGAGGATGTCTGGAGAATAACTCAAAATGTAGCGAGGAGGTCTCAAAAATGTTTGAAGACTATGTTGAGACTGTATCGAAAATGTTCCGCAGAGATTACTTTGAAAGCATATCGAAGACGTTTCGAAGATGTACCGAGATATGTACCAAAGACCATGTTGGAGCTATCGTAACTATATTGAGGGTATCAAAGATCTTCCATTCTTCTCTTTTTCTTGAGCAATGATATATTTCAGGTCCCCCAAACGCTCAGCTGAATTCACACTCCGTTAAACATGATTTCTTTAACAAACTGTAGGAAAATTTAATTGAATTCTCTTCCGACTCTTTTCCATTGTTAACCTCCTTTTAAACCCTCCTCAAATACTCCCTCCTCCCACGCCTCTTATTGTCGATCACCCTTTCAACGATTTCAACCCCTTGACAACATTTTTTGAATTTCCGATTATAAATCGTTTGTAATGATTTGAAAACCATCTCACTTAAATGTGTTTCGCTTTTATATGCGAATCTAATTAAGAATTCAAAACATTTTCTGCGAAAATTTTAAATCATTATATAAGCAAGATTAAGAAGAAGAAGAAGCATAAAAGGGTTATAAAAACAACAACAAATCTCAATAACGATGGTACTTTCACTTCTTTTTACTTTCTGTTTGAATGCAGAGAATTTTACTAAATAAACAGAACCTCATCTAAAAAAGGACACGTTCAAAAACAACAACTACGATAAATATTAGTAATATTTGTTGTTGTTCTTGTTGTATGATTTTACTATACAGCATTTTGATTTATTGTATGATTATTATTATTATTATTGGTGAGGAATTTGAAATCGCTACCAAAAGAAGTCAAACCGAAGCGCACCGAACTGAATGGGGTATAAAAGAAAAACGGGGTACGTTTAATAAGCGAATAGAAAACTGAAGTGACAACAACAGAAACAACAACAAAATAATAAACAACAACAAACCATATAATAACATTCAACAAAACAATTTCATAGATTTTCATATAAAAGTACACAACGAAGAGGACAAAAATTAGGAGGACGAGAAAAGTTACGTTGTTGTTGTTGTTCTATTTATTGTTGTTGTATTTATTCTTGATTTTTGCAAAGTGCTCGGGTTATTGGCCCGGGTCGTTGCTGTTGTTGTTGTTGTTGTAGTTCTGATGCTTATTTCTTTCCCTTCTATTGTTTTGGCTTCTTCTCTTTCTTCTTCTTCTTCTCTTTCTTCTTCTTCTTCTCCTTTTTAAAAGTCTATACAAGTTCTTGGCAAAATATATACAACACCGAACGAAGTTGGCAGCAGCTGTTTTTGTCATTATTAATAACTGTTAATTATTCACTACGTTTCGAGACGGTCTGAGGCAACATTTTCCGTTGTTGTGTTTGTTTGTTGTTGTCCTTTCCATCGTTATGTCCTTTGGTCGGAAATGAAAAGTTTTTGAGAAGAAGAAGAAGAAGAAAAAGTCCCTTTTAAGGTTAAGGTTTCAATGCATAAATTACAGTATGTTTTTATTTTGTTTTTCTGTCAAATTTGTTTCAAGTGTTAACATTATTAAAAGTACACCTAAAATAGACATTTTGGAGGGTGGCAGAAGACGGAAGGCAGGGAAAGAGGGAAAAAGAAGGAGTGAAAGAAAGAGAGTATTATTGAAAAACAGAGACAGAAAATGTATGGATACAACTTTTAACTGAAAAATTGAATCAATATTAATTTATGAAATATTTCGATGGATTTCAACAGGGTTTTCGTATTTTAAATGAAATTTCCAAACTTCATACACCTTTTATCCTTTACCTTTAATTTACTCTCTCGCTCTCTCTTCTTTCGTTTACAACCTCTCCACATTTTAAGGAAAATATCCTAAAATCTTGATACTTCTGTTTCCTTTGTTTTCTGTTCCTGTTGTCCGAATTTGTTATTTCCGAATCATTATTTCACTGCGTGTTCTCGTGCAGATTGAATTAAATGAATATCCTTTCCTTCGACAACCATTTTTCTCGCCTTCCTTGTTTCCTTCTTTTGTGATGCGTGTGCGTTCTTCCCTGCATGCATACAAAAAGCTGTGCGATTCTATGCAGCTGCAACACGCGTGACGAGGCGCATAATAAAATGCATTAGTGAAAAATTCACTAACAGCGTAGCGAGGAAATTAACTAGTAAGAACACGTAAAAGCACACACACACACACACACCCACGCATACACACTCATTAAGAAAGGCGTCTCTATTCTTTGGATTGGCAAACACATCGTATTTATTTATTTATGCCGCATAATAATAAAGCATGTTAATCCAATTTTTGATCCATGCAGACAGACCGCCGGACGGACAGACAGACAGACAGACAGAGGAAGACATTCATTGAAATCGTGCGTCCTCCGCACGTCCTGTCGATGTGTATCCTTGCGGGTGACGCGGGTGGCGTGCTCACACGTGTGCGTGACGAATTACTTCTATTTTTGACTCCGGGGCTGGCACTCCTCCTAACCATGCCACTGACGCTTCTTAACTGCTGCGTGAACGACGAACTACACTCTGGAGAGTAGCCAACATGATTTGATGCATGATTTTATGTCTGTTTGCATGTCTGTCTGTCTGTCTGTTTATCTGCCTGTTTGTCTGTCTGTTTTTTTGTTTGTCTGCCTGTTTGTCTGTCTGTTGCATGTGTCTGTGCGTTAAATTGCAATACTTTGTTGTTGCACTCGCACGATGCGCTTTCAATTCGGTTGCTTTGTTATTCTTATTGTTGTTGTACAGTCTCCATGGATTCTATCCTTTCCTTTGTTGTTTATTAGCTGCTGCTTCTGTAGTTGTTGTTGTTGTTTCTTTGAATTGTATTTTAAGTTAATCCGCTCAACTTGAAACTCACACCAACGCAGAAGCAACGCAGCGCCAACGCGATTCCACCCAACCACTGACTATAGCGCAATACATCCCTCATCACACTCATGCAACTACCCCTACTCTCCCCCCCCCCCTCCCTTACCCAACCCTCCTCGGTATAAAGCAACCATTTCACTTGCTGCACTCCTTCATTTATGACATTGAAACGTCATGAAATCCTTTCTTCGATGTTGTTACTGCGTTGCTGGCTTTTCCACTTGTTCCATGTTGTTTTTGGTCTTTGTTGTTGATGTTGTTGTTGTTGCTGTCAATGCTTCTATTGCGTTTGCTTTTCGTTTGGTTGTTTCGCCGGTTGTTGTTGTTATTTGCACTTGAAACTCGTTCGCACGCACGAAAGAGACTCAGTTTTTAATTAAAAATGTTACTTTCATTACATGACTGTGTGTGTATGTTTGTCTATGTTTGTGTAAGGTTTGGTGAATGTGTGTATGTGTGTGTATTTTCGAGGATTTATGATTTTTGAATTTTTGTATGTTTTTTCTTGATTTTTTCTTTTAGCACTCAAATTCATTCAATTTCGGGGTTGCTATTTCAAGCGTAAAAATGCTCATAAATTACCAAATTACCGCAGTTTTTTCAAGGAGGCAAACAACAACAATTGCATTGGTTTTTATTCTTTTTTTCTGTGTACTCTTCTACGAATTTTCGTGTTAGCTGATATTTATCCAAATTTATGCCGCAACGTAACGCAACAAAAGAAGAAAGAAACAACAAATAAAATAAATATGTGTATATATTAAACAATACTAATTTCATCCTTTCGCGTTTTAATGGCTTCAAATGGAAAACAAACCCTTGAAATAGCATTCAAGGAAACTCGATTTTTATTTCTTTTTGTGTTGTTTTTGCTTTTCGTATTTATTTATGAGCAGAACATATTTTAAACACAATACAATCTGATTTATGAATTTATTATTATGAATTATTATCTTACACAAGAAAACAATAAAAATAATGAAATGTAAATGATTTACATGAAATAATAATAATGATAAAAATTCAATCTAATATTAAAAAATAGTATATTTATCACAAATAAAGTGAAAAATCTACGTCTTAAGCGCTTCGTCTTGAATGAAGCTTGGATACCCTACGCCCCTCATCACAGTCGTCACACTGGCCAATCTATAAAGTTTCCGATTCCATATTGATCTAAATTACTAAGAATATTCTTCATTCTGAAGTCTTTATCCGGTTTAATACTAATCGGAGAGAGCAAAAGCGATTTACGATACCTGCCACGCCTTCTTCCAAGCTCTACTATTTAACAGAGAAACACCCTGTACACACCTTCCACTGGAGGGTGTACACAATTCAACAAACTCGTTCAAACATCGTAAAACAAATCGTGCGACATTTTTTAAGATTGTAGATTATAACCGTCATTTAATTGCTCTCGAAAATTTATCAAACCTTCTACGCGACTATCAGAAGTCGTGTCCTATCTGACCTCCCTTTCATCTCTTTCTCACCGTCTCTCTCTCTCTCTCTCTTTCTCTCTCTCTCTCTCTCTCTCTCTCTCTCTCTCTCCCTCTCTCTCTATACGTTTTCTGACTGTTCTCTCTTCTTTTAAAGACTATCTGACAAATTTATACAAGCCACGCCATAACTTTCACTGCCAGGACCATTTTATTGTTGTTGTTGTTGTTGTAGCAATTACAACAAACACCATATTAAGATTATCCACCGGGTACAAAGAGTCCACGGAATTCTTTTTTACGATTTGCAATAACGATAAATTTAATAGACTTTTAAAAGTCTAGCAAAAGCAGAAGAGTGATGAGCTAAATGAAGAAAAAAGGAGCAAAGGGATAGAGAAAGAGCGGGATAGAGAGATGGTGGGAGAGAGAGAAAAAAAAATCACGTACTCTGGAAACAAGAAATAAATTTGTCCAGGAAAATAAGAGAACAAAAAGTAGACGACACTTGAAGGGAGCCTGGATTAAAAGAAGAAGAGAGAGAGAGAGAGAGAGAGGGGGAGAGAGAGAGAGAGGGGGAGAGAGAGTGAGACAACATTCGGTGGGGTAGCATGGGGCATTCTTGATGGTGCTACTGTAGCTTATACATGTTTAAGCAAAATAAATGAGAAACATCGAAATGGGTGCTCATAAATAAGTACGAAGTAGGAAAAGTTTTACTATTACATTGAAGAAGAAAAGAGAAGAAGGAGAAGCAGAAAACAAAAGTTGTAAAAGAGTTACTGGGTCAGAATAAATTATAACGGAAAATTGAGGACGTAGATTCTATGGAAACGACTAGGAAAATAAATAAAACGACAAAAAGTTGTGACAGAGAAGGGAAAACGAAGAAGAAGAAGACGAGTAAGAAAAATAATCATTATTGAATGATGATTTGAATGGTAGTTTGAAGGATGATTAATATGAGGAGAAAACGAAAGGATGAAACAGTCACGAAACGGAACAGACTCCTTAGAAACTTAGAATGGACAAGATGTGGTTCAATGAACCAATAAAATTAAAGTTTTATTTAAAGAACAAATTGTAAATACGGAGGAAAGAATTTACCCAAAGAAATCGCTTTCTTTAATATTGAAATCGAAATCTTTCATCCACTTTTTTTCCCTTTTGTGGGCAACTTTAATGCAAATCATACACTTATACATACACCGCGAGACACGCACACAGAGACACACTATACACACACACACCCACAGATACAATCGACACTTGTGGCTAACTGCGAAGGACGCCACATCAACGGATGAAAGAACCTTTTTTCGCCACCGCCAACAAGGACATGAACAAAGTCATCACATAATAATAATAACAATAATAGAAGCTAGAAGGACGAAAGAAACGGTCAGAAAAAATCTGAAGAACTCTCATCGCACCAGAAATCGAGGGGGCGGAGATGGGAGCAAATTTTAACGACGAGTCGCAAGGTTCACACACTTTATACAAGGACACTCGACACACGACACATGTACATACGTTCGGTGACCTCTGACCTTCTAGTCGGCGACTCTATGAAAAGAACGCTCTTTACAAAAGAAAAAACATAAAGAAAACACCAGCTAAGAGTCATTTCTAAAGAGAGTCCTTGGATGAGCCTTTAAATGAGAGTGAAATAAAAACCTGCACTCATTCCGCTAAATTTGAATACTTTCGGATGCTGATGATGATGACCGTCGCTCGAGAACCCGCAAGCGGAACGGGATGGAACCAGTTTGAAGCCTTTTTATTAACAATAGAATCACATGAATGAATGAACAAACGAGTGAATGAATGAATGCAATACTTTTATCAGTATTACTTTCATTCAGTATACGGTTCACGTCGGTCACGTGACACCTTTTAACGATATAATCAGGAAAAAACTATAAACACGACGACACCAACAACAACAAAAACAACAAGCAGGGTACCAACATTATAACAACAACAACAACGTGACTCAACAACATATGAAGACGTCAAATCAACTGCGAACGACAAACGTTTGTGACTCCTTGCAATTGCAGCTTTTTATATCCTGTCATTGCCATTTATTGATTCCTCCGTTATTTCATTCAATCCTTCATGTACTCATTCCTTCACTCATTCGGTTGTTCACAAAAAGTGCCCCAGTGAGTCTTTGATTCTGACTGCGATGCTGACTTTCAGTGACAACGTTAGCGTCATCACACCGGCACTCATCATTGATTGTCACCGACCGTTGTGGCTGACGTTGTTGTTGTTGTTATCTTTTTACAGTGGTAGTATAGTCGCAATGGCAGCAGTTGTAGAATCCTCATCGCCGTGGAGTATCTGCTCTTATTTTATGATATCCCGAGTGTCAAAAGAGTTTAATAACCCTTTCCTAAAGTCACATCAAACGTACTCGTACGACACGCATTCGTCTGTCTCTTACATTCGTCTGTCTATCAGTCTATCTGTCTGTTTGTCTGTCTGTTTCTCTTTCTGTCTGTCTTTCTGTTTCTCTCTCTATCCGTCGTTCTCTGTCTGAGCGTTCGTGGAAGTGTTTAACTGCTGCCTGAATTGACATTTCACCTGCATCGTATATTCTACCCTTCCGCGCGGCTCCTTCTCCACCCCCTCCCCCAAATAGCTCGCATCAACATCACTTTTCTTCATTCATCCCGTTTTTTTCCCTGGATTCATCGAGCTCTCTGAACATTCGCTCTGAGTATCGCATCGAAACGAGTTGAAGTTCGTATCATTTCGATTCCTTTGCTTTCTCCATTCGCATTCTGTTCACCTCCCCTTCCCACCCCATCCGCAACCACCGCAAGGCACGCGATTGACTGCTTGTGTTGACTGCATAAAAAGCCCTCAGAAAATATTTCACCCTGACATGTTTATGTTTTAATTTCGTTCAAGTATACTTTGGATTTTATATTCAATCTATTGACAGCGCACAGACAACGGATTAAACGTAATCCCGGGAGGTCTCGAAATGGTTGCGAGGGATCGGGGAGTATGCTCCCTCATAGCGTGTACAGTTATTTGATTTGGCTGAGTTTCGTGACTTAAAAAACTTATTCAATCTTCAGGGATACAATAAAAGACAAGACAATAGAATATCTGAACGTAGTGAAATATTACATTACATTCGTGGTTCGTAATGCCACGTGAAGCATTGACAGATCCACATTTCGAAAGGTTTTCAGAGGTCTGCATTGTTTCGAGTTTCGATTTCCTATCAAATCTTATATTCGTCAATTTTATCACATTTGACAATAAAGCAGCCACAAGATACTTTTTATATACAAATTTTAAAAATTCAGCCTTTGTGACTTCTTTCACTGAATTGAAACTGAAACTGAAATGAAATTGATAAGAAATTAAATATATAGAATAATGGTATTCTGTCAACAACAACAGATGTCCGTTCGTTTTTACCGTTACAATATTCAACCTCTCTTAGATTTCAGAAAATTCACATTTTTTTCTGATTTCACTCTTTATTTATGAACTCACTCACTCAAGAATCTTTGTTCACTCAACTCACTCAGTAATTCATTTAAAATTCATTAGACTTTCAAATAAGAAAAACGGAATTCACCTTTTTCCCACTTCACCTCGCCTCACTTCACCACACCGCACCACACTTAAACATTCCACAAGCATCCACTTCAAATGTTGCCAAGTTTGACTGCGACTTTTTCCATCTTTACGCATTTAATTGAGCGTGAAAAGTTTACTTTAATCAAAACTTCACTTAAAACCCCACTTAATGGCGTCTTTCCCCCGTCCCCCCACTCCACCCGGAATACGAGCCGCGCTCATATCCATTTGATTAAGTTTCGCACGCCTTCAAATGAGATGGACGCCCCGCACATTTTCGCCATTTTTCAACATTTTTCGCCATTTTAAACTTGCTGCATGCGATTCGAAGCATTTGTGGGACCGAAAAAGAACTTAATTCCTTGCCAAGCAACATCGGTGCACTCTGATGCCCAGCTCGATCCTTCGCACTGCTCTGGGTGCTGCTCCGGGGATGCTCCACCCTTCCTCGGATTCATGATGTTGTTGATTGAGCCTTGCAACCAGCTGCTGATTCTGCTTCTGCTCCTGGTGCAGCTGATGGCCGACCATCCAAGCGACCGACTGACTTCCCTCCCCTGCTTTTTATTCCTCCTTCTGCATTGCATTAAAGCGGCAGCAACAACAACAGCAGCAATCAATGGAAAAAACCGAAAGAATTTGCATACAAAAAGTTTGCGCTGCGCAAAAAATGCAAATTCAATCTTGGCCAATTACAATGACCGCAAAACGCCAACAGGTCGAGTGGTTAAACTATTTTTTACGGCTCGCTTCTGCAGCACTCCTGCTGCGTTGTTTTCTTTTTTTTATTTAAGGATTAATTTAAGCTAGGATTTGTTTAAAATGCAGTTTTACTTTGCGCCAAAATTTATGCACGTTTTCAGTGCTGGATTTTTGTAGGAATTGCAACTTATTTTCTGTTGTCGTTGTTGTGGCTTTTCTTTTTATTTATACTCGAAGTTGAATAAACGGAATTTTTTATTTTCATTTATTTATTCATGGCTTTTCTTCTTCGGATTCTGTGGATTATTTTGTAGAGATTCGAGTGTTGGAAATGTTTCCCGAGATTATGAAATCTAATTAGTAAGCCAGATAAAATACAGGGAGACATTACTATGACACAATACTGGGTCAAAGAGGATACATTTGCAAGGATTTGCTATTTTGTTTTAAAAACACATCGTGATATATTGTAGAAGAAGGTTTGAAAACCGAGTGGACTTCTTTGTGAACAAAAAGGAGCCCTCTGATTGACTAATCGCATGTCTATTTTTCTGTCCATTATCCATTCTCTAATATACACATTCGTAATGATATTTCTGTGTATACTTTGACAGACATTCCTAATGTAAACTAAGGAAGACAGAATATGATTTCTAGAATATAGTCTATGAAATTGGAGTTTTAATGGTTCTACTTATGTTTCAGTATAGTTGCCAAGCCTCTTTAATCACTATCCGGAACCTTCTTGTTAACCTTCCTAAGAAACCACACACGTTAAGTGGAAATCCCATTTTACCCTTGCTACTTACTTGGTGCTTACTTACTTAAGCTGGCAACTCTTTATTAATACTTCTCTTTATAAACATGTACGAATGTATTGCATATATACATATATAAAGACATTATAATAGTGGAAAAGGTTTCTTTAATAAGAAATGAGTCCGGCGAGGACACGTGTTCAGAAGAACATTAGCAAGACGAAGGAATTAAGAGCCACCCCTTCGAAGACAGAGTCATTAAGTGAGGTAAGAGTGGTCTATAGCTCCCCACGCCCCTTTCCATTTTGACCCTTGCACACACACACACTCACACATCATTGATTCATTGATTTCTAATTATTGCTAAAAGCTCAAAATAATCACGCTAATCACACGTTGCGTCGTCGTGCATGAGATCGAATTGGAACAAGAATAGTTCGGCAACCGAACTACACGAGCACTTATGCACACATACATACATACGTTACTCATACACTCATACATATAGACAGAAATTTTCTATTACTGACACATAACACATGGTATTCAATTGAATGAGTGACGCGAGCGCGTTATTAAGCAAGTGATTAGTTGAACCTGGACGAAATCAAACACCCAAGCAAACATTTACCAACACATAAACATACACAAATATAGAACACATACAGACACACACACAGACACACAAACATATTCTCTCTATAAATAGTTAGAACACCAGCATTTTAGGTGTCTGAGCGCCATTAAGGCCAGGCCGCCCTCGACCACTTCTGGGTGGTGGGTAATTCAACGTTTTTACTGTTGTTCCAATCGCTCGATGTGGCTTTCGTGTCAGAACGGATGATTGATCACATTTCCATGTAATCGTCTACTTATCGTTAGGTACGAACAGCGAGCCTCGGCCGGGCTTCGCGGTATGAATATTCCGGCAGTACCTCCGATGAAACCTGTCCCTCCTCCTCCTCCACCTGCACCTCTTTTCATCCCCTATCTGGCACTCCAACTGAAAAGCACTCTACTTTATGTATGATGTTGTAAATTATTAAAATACAATTAATTTAATCGCATATTGTGTATACTATTATTATTTATTCTACTGTATTGTGTAATATTTTATATTCTATATTATCCTTCATACAGTATATATTATTTTGTATTGTATATTTAAATGGAATCGAATAACCAAGAATTACATAAGATATTTCTATTCGATTTTATTGTACAATTCCAATGTCAAATTCAATGAATGATTGACAGCATCGAGCAAATCAAAAGAATTGGTTCGCTTTCAAAAAATTAAACTGTATAATTTAATTAATAGTTAACCCTTAAACGCCTGATATTCAATACAAAGAAGTTGTAGGGGAGAATAAAGTGAGGCGTAGAAGAGAGTTCATTGAATTTAAGCCCACTCGAGGAAAAGATCCACAAGGTTATCATGAATCGTGTTGCTACTCTTAACACGAGCACGCTCGAGAATGGGATCGATCTAAGCAAACACGTGTCGCATGACATGATGTGATGTGATATGATGCTCCTGAATTCGATGCCAATAAAAAATATGATTGAGGATGAGCAGGAGCACCAGAAAAAGAACAAGAAATGGAATCAACGCACAACCATGTCAACAAAATTTAGATGAAGGACAGATAAGATACAGGAACTGGGATTCAGACAAGCAAACAACGACAGAGAGTGAGTGAGAGGGAGAGAGTGAGAGGAGGGAAAGGAGAGAGAGCGATACGGAGAGACAACAAACGGAATACATTCAAACATAACATTTCCAGCGTCGTTGTTGAAGTTGGTTTTGTTGTATTTCGTTTTTGTTTTTCTTTTTGACAGAACGATGATATTGTTTTCAGAATGACAGCATCAATCCGGCCATCCTGACAACAAAACAAAACCCCAAAAACAAAAACAATAACCACACCAAGTTTCCAGCCACTTGAAAGCGCTGTTCAAACACTTGCATGCGTTTCCGTGAGGACCTTTGATCCTTTGAGCCTTCCTGCAGCGCCTGCTTAAGCCACCCCTTCACCGCCCTCCGATTTTAATTTAGTATTTGCTGATTTTTGGTCGCTGATTTCGTGTAATTTTCTGGGTTCAGTGCACTTTCACGTTACTGCTACAAGAGGGTTAAATTAAAAACCCTCCATTGAATGACCATTTCGTAGCGTGCATTTCGAGTATTTAGCTGGAAGCTGTTTTGGGTATGTGAGTGTGTTTCTGTGTGTGTACAGCGGCTCGTTACTCTCTATGAGTAGCACTCGAATTTCTACTTTTTCACCATTTTTGGTCAGGTTTCACCCTCGTAATGCAGGGCATAACTTGTCATATCCTGCTGCTGTTTTTGTTGTTAGTGGTCTTTTGTTGTTCTTCTTTATTCGGTTTTTGTCGTTGTTGTTGCTGTTGTCGCTTAATCCTGATTATCACGTCCCTCACGACATCCAAGCGAACTCACCCACTCACTATTGCGAATGAACACTTTGTACATGTGTGTCAAGAGAAAGTAAGAATGTGAATGAGTGTGTGTGTGTGTGTGTGTGTGTGTGTGTGTGAATTCAATATCATTGATTTTAATTGAATTTTTAATGTTTTCCTTCTCGAAGCTGCTGTTATCAACATCGACAGATCAGACATCCGCGTCATCATCATTATTATTGAATTATTAATCTTTATCAAAATCATAATCACCAAATTCATCGTCCTCAAATCATATAATATGATGCTCATATTCAACCTCATTTCATGCTCAGTCTCATCCTCACCCTCATCCTCGTTCTCATCCTCGTTCTCATCCTCGTCCTCATCCTCATATTTTTCCTCATCCTCGTCCTCATTGTCTTCTTATCCTTATCCTCTTCCTCTTTGTAATCGCCTTTCTTATCCTCGTCCAATATCATCTTATCCTCGTCCTTATTCGCATCCTAATCATAAACTTTATCATTACCATGTTCAAAATATTTATATTATCATCATCATTCATAAGCCCCAAACCCCATCATAAGCTTTTTCATCATTCTCATGAGAGAATATACTGCAGTTCATGCTTCCGTGTTAGTATTTAATGTATCTGAGTCCATTAGTTCTCCACTTTTTGTCTTATTGATCTTTACTTAACTTAATTCTTTCTCTCTTCTCTCTTTTTGTTCGTTTTTTTAGAAGTTGCATCATCGGACCCGAGCTCTCCGTCAAAGTCTGCTCCATCGGCACCGTGATAAATCGTTGCGCTTACAGCGCCGATTACTGCCAATTGGAGGGCTCCATCGGACGACAGTCACAGCCGCTGCCCATTCGCTGGATGGCCTGGGAAAGCGTTCTGCTGGTGAGTAACATTTCACACACTCTTTTTCTGTCTCGCTCTATCTCTTTCACTTTCTCTCGTTTTTAATGCAATTGTTTGCGTTACTGCTTTTTCACATTAATGATTTCAATTTAACTTTAAATATTTTAACATTTTGTTTAATAAAACAAACTTTGAAGAATTTCTGTACTTCTCCCAAAGTTTTTTCTGTGAGAAAACCTAAAATACTTGGGTTTACCGTATGGAAACAAAACGAACTACAAAAGAAAGAGAGAGGACCAAAACAACAACAAAGAAATCTATAAAAACTACGAGTATAACAAATAATAAAATCGTTGAAAAAATAACAACCATAAGAAAACAAAATGAAACCCAAAAAAAAAAGAAAACACATTCACTAAACCATTTACAAGAAAAACAACACTAACAACAACAACGACTGCAGAACCAATCAACTAAAAGTTTTTCTACAACGGTTTCGAACTGTATACGAAATAAAAAAATGGGCACAAAATAATAATTTCTACTTATTATTGGCCACAAAAAATACTACGACAAAAAAAACCATAAAAAGCAAAGCTTTTGTACTTAAAAGCATGAAATATAAATATTGTGAATGTTTGCTGAAGGTTCTCTGCAGAGCTAAACTAACAAAAAACCTACCCATATTTACCCGTATTACTTGTGTACCGTTACTTGGACTCACGAAACGAAAGAGCAATCAACCAAACACACTGAAGTAAAAAAACTTTTAGTGTAAAAGTTTCTCTTTACAAACATTTCCAAGTAGAAATTTTAAGTCTCTGGCTGAGAGACTTCATAATTTTTTTCCTCATCGATTTTTTATTTTCAAATATTTTTCAATTTATTTTGTATTTTAATATTAAACAACGAAAAATAAAAATTAAACTACTTTAAATTAGTACTAATTTTATTTCTAATAAAACCGTGTGATTTTTAACCATAATATAATATTTTTCTCAGTTCTCGTTTTTATACCGAAAGGAAGATTCGTAAAAATGTATTAAAAACAAAAATTATTTTTGAAGTTAGTTTAAAACATTCCAAATACAAGCATAAAAATCCACTGCAATCGAATTCCCAAAAGATACAAAGCAAGATTTTAAATGCGACTAGAAATGTGAAATATGATGAGAACTCAATGGATACGAATGAATGTGAGAAGAGAGAAAAACATATCAAATAAAATATAAAAAAACGAAAAACTCAGCGAAGCAGAACAGAAAATACGAGTAATAATAATGGGCAAAAATACTCCAGGGTTTGAATGTAGCTTGAGTTACGAGTATAGTAGTTAATACTCACACACACACGCAAACACACACAATCTGCACTTATAACACGAGTTCACATGTACTTCGAGATATTTTTTAAGTAATCCATCTCTTGCAAAAACTACGCAGCAGACATTCATAAAAAAATTGAGCTCTCCTGGGGAATAAGCAACTGAAACGCGGTCTCCTTACATTTAGAAAACTCATTATTTTACATACGATATAACAAAATATATTGCATAAAAATACATATTCTAAAAGAAATACAAAATAACGAACATTTTTTAAAAATTACAAAAAATATGGCAAAAGAAAAACATATTTTAAGAAAAGAAATAAAAAACTTAATTACAAATTACTAAAACCATACAACAACTTCTTTCCATGAGCTCCTCCATTGAAATGTACTGTTATTTTTAATACCCTCAAATTTAAATTTATTTTTATTTATTTAATTAAATGTCTGTTATATATTCAGTTTATTAAATTATTGGACAGATTCTTACGATTTTTTCTATTAATTTTTATTTTAGTTTTTCTATTTAATTATTGTTGTTTATAGATTTATTTATATTATATTATAGTTTTTAATATTTGAGATTTTTCACTACTTTGTGCGTGTGTCCTTTTGAGTGTTCGGTCGTATATCGCGAACAAGCGCTGTGAATAATTCAATAGCAATGTTTTGCTCTTTCGTATCTTTTCGCGCTGGGAATCAAGGCAACAGCTATGATGATGTTGATAATGATATCGTATATCATTCCAGATACTTTCATCTGCTGATTTGTTGAGCTCTGCTCAATTCTTTGATTTTTTCTCCGTTTTTGTGGAGCTGCATTTAAGACTTTATATTGAGATTTATTGTGAAGAGCAACAATGAAATGGATACAAAAGTGTAGAGCACAAAATAAAAGGAAAAAAAAGCATACGAATGAGTATATAAGGTAATAAATATAAAACACGTTTCACTAAAGGGCTCAATTTAAGTTCTATTGAAAGTGGAGTGAAAAGTAAGAAAGTTAAGAAGTTTAGTGTAAGTAAAAAATTTTAAAAAATGAAAGAGAGAAAGAGAGAGAGAGAGAGAGCTAAGCTTAGAGAATTTATGCCAGAAATACTCATAAATACACTCAAGCTTCTTCCATGTTGAGGACCTTCTAAGGTCCTTTAATCCTCAAACAGATCTTAATTAATACATACAACGTAATTAATATATACAACTACTCCACAATCAGCATTTTAATGCATTTTAATTTGTGTAGAAAACATCCTTAAAATTACTTAAAATATGAACAACATAATTTGTGAAAATCTGTTGCTGTGGTTGTTGTTGTTGGTGTTATTGTTTTATACAGTCTTCTGTTGTTGCTTTATTTTAATTCTCTTTTTTGTTTTGCCTTTTAACGAGGTGTTGTTTTTGAACCGGAACAGGACCAAACTTTAAAAGCGAATAATTTTATATTAGCTCTTGTTAACGATGAGAGTGGTTGGTAGACAATAACTACAATAACAATAATAAGAACAACAACAACATATGGTCTCTGTGTTGCTCCATCCTCGGATTTATTAAAGCAAACTACATACTTTGTAAATCCTGAAACAAAACTAATGCAATGAAATACAAACAAACTTAGTAACGAATGGAGGAAAGGACATCTGCAATGACCTCTCTTGCACTCTTCTACACTCTCTCTCTCTCTCTCACTCACTCCCTCTCTTCCTTATTGTTCGCCTCTCTATTCTCCTTTATGCTTGTATGTCTGCATGTCCGTGTGTCTGCTTTTGTAACTGTTTCATGCTCAGCCAGGATACTCGAAAATACAGCGCATCCGCATCCGCATCCGCTGCCAAATGAATCCAGAGGAAAGTCGCGCCATCGACCATCTGTTTCAATTTCGTCCTTTAATTCGTTTAAATACGATATGTTGTGGGTGTCATTGAGCATTAGTGTGTGTGTGTGTGTGTGTTTATCCATGTGTGTTTATATTTGACTTCCTTTATAAGGATACGTATTTAAGTTGTCGGTGCATTTTGTTTTAGGACACAACTTTTGTTGTTGTTGTTGTTGTTTTTTGTTATTAACGCGTTTAGTTTTTGAACTCTGTTGAGTCAGCGGTAAGCATCGCTTCGGGCGGCGTTTCATTTATTAATTTTAATTTTTGTACCCTTTCTCATCCTCTCCCTCTATATATCAGTCTATCTCTCTTTTATTTCATTTAATTTGTTCCTCTTTCTCTTGTTTTGTTTGTATTTGTTTTGGTTTTTAATTTTGTTCTCTAATTAATTGTGTATTCTTCAAAAAAACATTTATAGGTTTGCATTCATTTATTCAATCAGTAAATCATTCATTTATTGATTATCGTTTCAGGGCAAATTCACGTCAAAGTCTGATGTCTGGTCCTTTGCCGTTACTCTTTGGGAAATTTTGACCTTTGCTCGTGAGCAACCCTACGAGAGCTTAACGGATGAGAAGGTCATCGGGAACATCGGCCACATCTATCAGGATAGCAAAATGCATGTAAGTTCAAAGAAAAAAGAAAAAAAAAAACGAAACAAATTAATTATTAACAAACACGAAAACAAAAATAATCCTTAATTTAGTTTATAAAAAGAATTTGTCTTCAACCTTGAATCAAGAAAGTAATCTATTGGAAGCTGTACAGAAATATCCTGAACTCATATGACATACACGAATATCTTTAATATATTCACCCAGATGATATTAAAGAAGATTCTGTCCTCAGGCTGGATCTTGGAATACTGAGAAAAGAATCCTTCAGACTTCTAAAGGACATTTATTTATATACTACGTTCTAAAATATGCCCATAGAAAGTAGTTACACTAGAGTATAATGCTAATAAGCTAAGATATTGCTCTCAATTTCTATCTTATGAAATGTATTCATTAACTGGGTAGAAATAAACAATTTAATTCAATTCTGAATTCCTTCTATTTTCAGGATCTGCTGCCGATGCCGCTCAACTGTCCACGAGAGATCTACGATCTGATGTGCGAGTGTTGGCAGCGCAGCGAAGCGAATCGACCGAACTTTCGCGAAATTCATTTGTTTCTACAACGAAAAAATCTCGGCTACAAACCTACTCTGACGTTATACTAGATTTGGAGGGACAACAACAACAACATCAACAACAACAACTCAATAACAAGATTCAAGAATTTCCAATTTGAAGTTATAACTTTTAAGTGGATTCAGAGCAAAGAAAAACAAAACAACAACAAAAAACCAACGATTATATAAGAGAAGAGGGATACTTAAAAAAAAGAAAAGGAAGAAAAATATTTAAAAGAAAACATATTCGAATTTATTGAAGAAGGAACAGTTTTGAAGGAAGCTAAAGAATTAAATGTAATAAGAAATTTTATATAAAAATAATGAAAATACAATAAAATAAAAAATAAAAATAATCAATTAAAACCAATAAAAGTATCATAATAAGAATAATAATTATAATATTAATAATAATAATAATAATGTATTAAGAATAAGAAGAATATTAACAAAAATAATAATAATAACAATAATAATATAATAGTTTATAGTAGTAATAATAAGAATAATAATTATTATTTATAATAACTAAATAATAATAGTAATATAATATTAATATAATATATAATTCTTAAAATATATTTTTAAAGCAAAATTAAAGAAAGAAAAACCAAACAAATGCAACTAAAAAACCATAAAAAACCAAAGGATAATCTATAGAATTGATCCTTAAGCAAAGTATATAAATACATATGTATTTTCTATGTAAGTAGAAGCAAAAGCTAAACACAAGTAAACAATACAAATTTTAATTGGAAAATAAAAGAATGCGAAGAAAAATTACTTTTAGAAAACTTTAGAAACAGAAGATTAAAAAGGAAAAATAATTTATTAAGTTTCAGACACACACGCACACACAAACACACCTACACACACATGCATGTAATCATACCTTTAAAATACTCGTGCAAAGAAGAAGTAAAGGAAGAAGAAGAAGAAGCATAAAATACACACTGCGTGCGTGTACACTTTAAAAAGGATGCATTTAAAATAACCACATGATTTAGCAGCAGCATAATGCACAATATAAATATAGACACTCCCACACACACGCATAAAGGCACTCGACACACACACAATGTGTGTACAGTCTATACGCATGATTTTATGTGTGAACTTTAGTTGTTATTTTTGTTGTTTTCTTTACATTTTCTTTTTTATTCTACTTGTATTTTAATAAAACTTAAAATTTACATGTAAATATAATAAATTCAAGTGAAAAGAATGACGCTTGACGTTTAATATTAAATGTTACCTTAAATATGAAGAAGAAGGCGAAGAAAGAAGAAGAAGAAGAAGAAGAATAAGAAGCAGAAGTAGTATAAATGTTTGTACCTCTGACCTGTTGACCTGTCGTTGTCTTAAAACCCCGCTAATTAATTGCGTAAGATTTTAGTTTGATTTTATTTTCATTTCTTTCCCTAAAAAGGAAACACAAATAAAAAGAATGCACTGAAGAAAAACGAATAAAAAGACAAGAACAACTAAAACAAAGCGAAACAAATACAGAAAGATTAAGAAAAAAAAAGAAAAACTAAGGAAAAATATAAAAAAATAACTAACAAGTAACAAAAAAGCTCTTTCTTTAAAGTTTGACCGGTGTTCTTAGCAAAACTTTTAACCCTTCAAATCCTCTTGAATCCTTTGTAAGTCTCGAAGATTGCTAAGAACAACAACGACAACACGCTGATTTCGATGTTTTCACACTATCCAAAAACTATGCAAAACAAAAACTAAGTTGTTCTATTATAATACTTTTACGTGTCTCTTATCTTGTTGCTCTAAGTTTTTTTATGTAGCCTCAAAAAAGAGGGGAAAATCCTAAAATTATCACCAATTTAAATAAACAAAAATTAACTAAACTAAACTATAAGCAAAAAAAAACAAACAAAAAATAAAAACAACACACAAGCAGCATGATTTCGACAATAAAATTTAATTGAAAAAACTAATAAACTTAATCTATTTAAATCTCTCAACTACTAACTAATCTAATAACGAACTAATCAAGTGACTAACTATTAAAATCTTAATACTTAAGTACTTCAATGAATCATTTAAAGTTTAACATTCTCAAAAAGTTAAAAAAAGTTAAAATGCTTTCATTTTTGAATTTGTTGTCCTAGGATTTTGAAGGATTTTTTTTGCTATTTAAGCGTTTTAAAATCTGAATTATTTTTTATCAATTTTCCGATTTATTATGGTTCAATTTTCTTTTTTCAACTTTAGTTGTGTAAAAATATTTGCAGCGAGTTGACACGAATTCAATTCAATTCCATTTTATTTAAGATGAAACTTTTTTAAATTAATATTACTTTTATTATTTAACCCATTTAACCGAATAAAAACAATGATTTATAAAAATGATTGATTATTATTTAAATGTTTACAATTCTTATTATGCTTTTTTAAATATTATTCAAATTTCATTCATTTTGTTTTCTAGTTTTTTGAAGTTTCGAAATATTTAATTCATTCATTTACTTAATTGAAATATTATCTATTTTAACATAGTTATATTATTTACTTTTAATTTATTTACGATTTACATTTATTAGGTATTATATTTAATATTATTATTATATTTGTAACATTATTAATATTGCATTCAGATTTACTTATGATTACTATTATTATTGATATTAGTACCATTGGTTTTTTACAAAAAAAGTTAACATAAACGTGTAATAATAACAACAACTGGCTTTCATAATTAATTTATTGATGCTTTTCCGTTCGATTGAATTTCGTTCTAGTTTAAAATAAAAACGAAATATAATTATTATTTCAATACTCTATTTTATACTACATCAATTATAATAATAATACTACATCAATCATCATCACAAATCATAAATTTTTTTCTTATCTACATACATTAATAATTGTATATGTTCATCGTAATATTATCCTTTATTCATCTTAATATATACAATGTATTTCGACCTTGCTGCGAAAATCAAGGAGTTGCATTCATCGGGGGTTGTGTTAATCGAGGACGCACTGTATTCGTATTAATTCTATATCGTATAATTAATTCATAGTATTGTATACATATTCTTATTATTATTTTCAATCAATTTTACTGAATTAAAATGATATTATTTCCGAATAACTATACAACTGATAATATTTAATTCATTATTGATAATATTTAATTCATTATTTACCATAATTAATCCATTATTGATCGCTTACAGATAACTTATACTCGTATGTAGACTTTTTTCAAATTTAGTTTTTCTTATTGTTTAATTAAATTAATTAATCGTTAATTGCGTTGTTAACTTTGTCACCATAAGAAACCTTTATAAATTTTAAATAATAACTTCAAATAATAAATACATTTAATTGCATTTAATCACATTTAAATACTATTTTGATGATGACAAAAATAAACACAAAATTAGTATAACTTTCAAGGTTTAATTTAAACAACAACAATAATAATAATAATAATAAAAACAACAATTGTTTGGTTATCTGAATTAACTATGCTTGGGTTGCGATTATATGGGATTATTCCGATATAATCGGGCTTTCAATGGTTCATTTCTCTAAAAGATTGATTATTCGCTATTAATTAATGTCAATTAATATGTTAATTATTCTTATCTTCTTAAATATGTTTAATATTTGTATGTACATATACCGTGTAACATGTTCTAACTATAAGTATATAACAGAAATTCATATTATTTTCTAATAATAGATATTTTAAAAAAGATATTTTAAAAAATCCAAAACCACAACAATAATAATAACATTAAAACTTTCAACTGTAATGATTTTTTCTAGATTATTGTACCGTTTTTCCGTGTTTTATTCCCTATTGTGCCTTTTCTCGTGTTAAAGTTTTTCATTTTGCAACTTTTTGTGGATTTTATTCCTTTACCATCTTTTAGAACATCTTTTAAATATGCAGGATATTAAAAAAAGGTGTTAAAGGAAAACAATATATAAATACTCTGAGATAAGTTAAGATCATAGTCATTAATAACATGAAAAACTTTGAAAACATTTTTATTCCATCCTGCAGAACTCTCAATAATATTGGCTCAATATCAATCTATCAGTTATATTGTATTATATACATTTTAACCGGATTTCCACTCCTTACTTTCATCACCACTCAAGGTTTCGCAAAACTTTATTTAAATTTATTGTAGTTTAGATGAAAACGATTCATAAAATAAAAAAACCACAAAAAAAAAAAACTTATTGCATGATTATAAATATGTATAAATTAGATTATAATCATTACTTTGACATGTATTCATTAATTTAAATACAGTAAAATTACTGTTATAATAAAAGAACAAAACTAAACAAAACCATATCAAGTCTAAACACGAATTAAAAGAATACTCGTTACAGAAAAAAGAACAACGATGAATTCTCTTTTTGGTTACTTTTCAACAAACAAAAACTTAAATATTTTATATACAAAGCATTCACAAAGAAAAGTCAAAAAACTAACAGCATAAAAAACGTTATCTCAAAAAAAAAGAATTCAAATTCTTTATAATTTGCAATCTTAGTTAATTAAGAAAATAAAACAAAAACAAAAATAAAAATAAAACTTTTAATCTTAATTTAACGATACATGAGTACATTGAGCAGTAAAAATCTGGCAACCTCTTGACAAATGTTGAGCACAATCAATACTATAATTAAATGTAAAGCATATAAAAAAGAATATAAAAAGAATATTAAAAAAAATATTAAAATAAATATTAAAGAAAAAGAATTCGATGAAAATATTATTGTAAGGAAATTTTTAAAAAGCTAAATAAACGAAACCAAACTACAATTCAAAAGAGGTAACATGAAAACCTCAATATGAGGGATTAAATAAATTTATTTCAATTTAAAACAAACAAAAACGAGTGGTTTTTTGAAAGCTCAGCAAAACTTAAATAAGAATTTTCAAGCATTTTCTAAAGTGTTAGCATGGTAAATAATGTATAAAAGAGCATCGGAGCAAACAATGGTTAAAAAACTTGGCGAAACTGGATCTGTTCTCGAATGGCATAAAACATCAAAGAATGTGAAGAAAATTCCTCAAAATCCCCCTGAAAAAGAAGGGAAATCGCCAAAAATATTAAAAATCACTACACAGCATAAAATTCTCATCTGTGTGTCGCATCTCTCAGCTGGATGTCAGCTCTTTCATTTTAATCCCCATAAAGTTGAGTAAACGATGTGTGTTGGCATCGGTACTGGGCTCTGTGACAGTCCTTAAAACGGAAGTCCCTAAATCGGAAGTACTTAGGACCGAGCGGAAGCCCTTAAAGCGCGTCAAAATGATCATTACAAAGAGATGGAGACAGAAAGATAGAATGAAAATAGCATATAAAGCAAAGATAAAAATTAAAGTATAATAAGAGAAAAGATACGAAGATACACATAAATAAAACCAAAGAAAGAATGAAGACATTTGCTCCTACACACAGCTATTTACTCGTAACGAAACAAGCCAGAGACAGACAGTCAAACAAAAAGCAAGACAGACAGACAGTCAAGTAGATGAATAGACACCCTTACCGTTAGATCCCCACCAGCACCAACAATACTCGCCACATGCGACCATCCGCTGTTGAGCGCCGGAGTCTCATCTGTTTGCCAAACATTCCTGGATATAAAATGGATCAAGTGCTTATTTCGGGGGTTTGTAATTGTACAACAACAACAACAACATACAACCTCAAGCAACAACAACCACATCTGTCGAGTGGCTCACATTTAAGCAACCCAGCACGGCAGACTACTCTCGTGATACAACAATAACAACAACTGCATAAACTGTTGCATGTTGGGAGAATTTTTAAAGAATAAACAAAAAAATTATAAATTAAATAAATACACAAAAAATTATACTAAATGGAAAAATTATGTACATATTTAAAGCTGTGGATCACAATTAAAACAAAGAAAATCCACCAACAAATTAGCGAGCAACGCCAACAAGAAAATCTGCCAAGACGTAAAAAGTTATTAATTCAAAGATTTTCCAGACGGAGCCACAGAGAGAAGAACAACAACAGTAGCAGTGAGAGAGAACAAAGTATCAACAGTAAGCATAACGGTAAGTAACAACAACAACAACAGGTCCCAAAACGAGGCTCAACGTCTTTTTTTAGACAGTCTTTCTTTAAGGACCTGCAACAAGCATCTACCGTTGTTTCTCCTGCGGCTAAATCCTAACGGAAATCTTAAATGTGTTTTAGGATCTCGAAATTGCTGTCGTTGTTGCTGTTATTGTTGTTGTGAATAATTGAAAACGGCGCCCAACAGCGAACTGCTGATTTGCCGGTCTATTAGTGAGCCAGCCATTTATATTGCTCTCTGATGCTAAACTCTGGTCTGTTGTTTACCTCAGACACTGCTTTTTAGATGTTGTTTATCCATCCATCCGAAGAACAACATCCAACAAGAGGAAGCATGTGCTACTTCCGCCGCTGGTGGCGGTGGAATCTTATGTACAGTATACTGATGTTGATGGCGGTGCTTTTAATCCATGCTTCTGAAGATGGAAGATTTTCGGAGCTTTAGAGACTTTCGGATATTTTGAAAGGTTCCCTTTGTTTTTTATTATAATGATGACAGAAGAAGCGGAAAAAATTGTCCAGTAGTTTTTCGGTTTTGGTTGCTGTGTAATTTTGTATCCATAGTTAATTATATTTCTTTCCCCATCACTGTGCATATTCTACAACTTTCACAAAAGAATGGTCGAGCATTTTTCTCCCATCAAAAAGATGAAATAATTGATATAATTTCTTCAAAAACAATTTCCAATCTTTGCCGATGCGTATAGAAAACAAATTTTTATTGAAAAAACTTGCTCCCCTGAGGCTCGAAATCCGAGGGATAAAAAATATGTTCCAATTCGTGCAAATCTTAAGGAACACGCTTAATGGGGAAAACAAAAAAAAAACAGAAACCAAAACATAAACAAGCTACCCCCAGCCGAAGTACCAACAGGGTGCAAGATAATCCGGCACCATTTCTGAGGTTTACGAAGGGCGAGTAACCAACATTTTTCAACGAATGCCTGATGTTATTTTTGTTGCTTCTTTACGGAGTAAAACCATGCTTTTGTTGTTGTTGTTTCATTCGTCGAGGGTGATGGAAACTCAAGCTGTTGGCCGTGAGGACGTCGATTTATATAAAAAAAGCATTCTTCATTCATGTGGCTGGGAGAATGCAAGCTTACATTTAATATTAACCATACATATAATGTTTTCTTAAAAAATCCACTCTGATCTGCTCTGCGAGACTCAACTGAGTCCGTCCCTTGACTTCCCTGCCCGCGCTACGAATTCCCGGAGGTGTTAAAAATGGAATTAAGTCTGCGTGGATTTACTTTGTTGCTTCTTTTGGGAACGAACAGCCTCGAGGTAGGCTTTAGTTTTTTTACTAGAAGCTACACACTATCTTTAAAAGCATATAAAAAACCATCCTTAACGTGTTAAAATGAGACTGAATTGAAATGTAGTGGGGTGAAGTGAAGTGAAAAGGAAGAAATGCATGACGCATAGTGAGGGCAACAACAACAACGAGAAGGTGGACGAGGCCAATATACATACATATATGACCAGAAGACTGTAATGAGATTTGCTGTTGTTGTTATTAGAATCCCCTGTGTTGATATTCTCCTTGTTGTTGTTTGTGTACGTTTCAGCGTTTGAATTCGCATGTTTAACGAAAATTTGTACCTTTTTCGGTTGCATCTCGTTACTCAGTCTTCGAGAGCGACTCAAGCACAACTTTTTCGGTCACGGTGATTGTTATGGGAATGGATTTTGTCTTTCTTGTTTGTGTTGTTGTTGTTATTTATGGTGTACACCAAGATGGTGTGTTGTGGTTTTAAAAGTTGCTGTTGGTTTTTCCATTTGCGTGTTTGTTTTTATTATTTTATTCTATTTATTTCGATTACTTGGGACGCATCACATGGCAAGGGTGCTGAGGGTGAAATGCAGTACACCCCTCTGATAAGCGTGATCCGCACGAGTTAAGCAAAAAAGTTAATCCAAAGAAGGGTTTCCGAAGGGTGGTTTGAGGTGGCTTATCATATTGATTTCGATCACATGCTGTTAGTACTCGTTTGTATCATCGTTTGATGCGGGTCGCCTTGGGGCTCATATGGTTCAGTGGGTTAAGCGTCAGCCATTTCGGAATTTCTCAAATGTGAGCAGACGCAAAGATTTGAAATTCTGTTTGGGAAATTAATTAAATGCTGTGAATTAAATAAATGTGAGTCGGCTATTTCTAAGTAACTAAAATGAAGTGAAGCGAAGGTTGAAAGCTTATTTTTGGTTAAGCCACAAAGTATGCAATGAAAGGTATGCAGAATGAAGAGGGAAATACAGCTAGAAATATTATGTGTGTATGGACTTTGGGGTGGACTGATAATGGTTGTGTTTAACACCCGGCACAGTGGTTCGAAAATGAAATCTATCGGCCAAAAATCGATAACTTTTGAATTAATTCGTTAATATATTATAAAACATTAATAACGTTATATTTATAAAGTTCTTCAGAAAATGCAAATGCTTAATCGAATTTTCAAATTATCTTCATTGTTTTAGGAAAATTTTCAGTTTTCCAGTTTCCAATAAAGCTATCATAAAGCACCATATTGAATTTGAAAACTAAAAGGATTGGCTATACAAATTGGATTTATTATTTTCTAAATTTGTATTCATGTTCTGAATTGAATATAATTGAAATTAATAATTGATTGCACGTCCTTTATTGGAAATAACAGTGGCACGTCTTATCATTGAATTAATCAAATTTTGACACCTATGGAATTTTATTTCAGGAATCCCGAACTGACTTTTTTACTTAAGACCAGAGAATCTTAATGGGATTGAGATCTGGGGACTGTGCAGGTCATTCTATGACTTGAAATGAATGATCGTTTAACCAATTCTTAGTCTTCCATCCTTTCCATACAAACGATAATAGCATTTCTTTTTCTGCATAAGGCAGCATCACATTCTGCAGTATCCGACATAAATGGTTTGGTCTATGATTGTTTTGATCTAATATATAGGGCCAACACCAGAATAAAGAAGCATATCCATACCATTATGCTCGATTCTACATGCTCAATCGATTTTGTAGTGAATTTGGGATTGTATTCTGCATTAGGTAACATAAGCATGAGGTCTTTTGCGGTCAAACAACATTTTACTCGTCCGTCGATAAAATGTTCTTCCATCTTTCTCAGCAGTGCTATTTTTTACCGGCACTGTTATATAGTATGTACACAATAAAAAGTGTGTGTTAATATGTCTGACCGTATCTTATAAAGGGTTTTCCAATAAGAGGTGTAATTTTGATATTCAAAGAAAAATGCCATTTTTTGAGATAAATTATCGCATGTTTATTTCGTAATAAAGAGGAAGGTATGCCGTTAATAATGAAAAACAACATCAGCCAAATGGCCACCACGACCACGCTTACAGGACCATAGCTATTCAAAATTACACCTCTTATTGGAAAGCCCTTTATATAGAGCTAGTGATGAACCGACTCTACTTGCCTTCCCAACTTCTGCACTAGCAATAACACATCCCTCACTTTATACTTATTTATTTAGTAGCAAAACTGAATCGAAATAGATACATAGAAACGATTTACGATTAAATACATTAACTTAAATGTGTAGAGCTGCAAATATAATTTTGTTTTCACTGATTAATAGAATACATTGAATTTTTGTAAAATTGCAACAACAATAGTAGAGACTACAAAACATAATACGTGAGCGGCAGCCAACAGTTTTCCATTGAAATCACAATGATATAGAAAATAGATATAGAAATTATTACAAGAAAATTCAGCGACGTTGTACGATATTTTTTAAAAAATATTAAACATTATTGTATTATTTTATAATTATAATTATTTACAACTGAATGGAAAATATATGCGTACGCTGTGTATATTTTCTTGTGTAATTTTTGTTTTTTATATATATAAAAATAGTAGTTTATTCTTATTAAATTTACTTTATACTTAATTTGCTTAATGTTTTTAAGGCACTTGTTAAAACTTTTCAGAGTCCTCTCTATCCCTCTGGGTTTTTTCTTTCTTTGTGCAATTTTTGAAATTGCTTAGATTTGGAAATATAACAATAACAACAACAACGTTTGCTAAAATATTATACAATGAATAAAATACAATACAAAATACAAATACAAAGCTAAATATTATATGTTGATATGACTTTATTTTTAATATAAATATTATATGCTTGAAAGCAATAAAATACGTTCCTACCATTTATTTTATAGCTGCTTCTTTTCATCGTTTTCTTTTTTGAAATTTTCTTATAGAAAAATATTTAATAATTTCTTTGTAGGATGGAAAATTGTTCGTTTTTGTTTCATTGCTTAAGCAATAACTTATGATTAACGGAAGGTGTGTGTATGTGTGAAAATTGTTGTTGTTGTTATTCTGTTTTGTTTTGTTATGGCTTTAAATTAAGCGCGTTCGTTTCAGATATGCTATGAGCAAACTGTAGATGAATTTATACTGTGCCAAGGAAGGAATTATGCTATCTCGTTGGTGTCTCAATTGAGCAATGACACGCGGTATATCCAAATCCTGTAACGAAAGAGGAAATTAAAATTTTTCCAATTAAAATTGAGTACATCATTAAAAATCAGTAAGTAATAAATGCCTTATTAAGCACTAAATATCGAGATTCAATATACAATAGTTTATTGATATTTCAGTTGAATCCAAATGATTACCATTTTATTTCTTTTATACCTTTGTTTATATATATTTCAAAAGCATATCGTCAACCTTAATGGTAACTTTTCCCTACCTGATTGTGATCGAGTGTATAGAGTAACAGATCAGCGGTTAGGGTCACACCAGAGCGTCCTCCACCCTCGAGACAGTGTATCAGAACCGGCGGATTAGTATTGTGACCGGGGGGAACTTCATTAATTGATGCCATTCGTACCGAGTTCAACTCTTCCAGGAAGTCCAGGAAATGGTTGACATCACGTGGGCAGTTTTGCTCAGCCCAATCGGTGTAACTCAAATGCCAGACGGAACGATAGCGACGCGACTGAATGTGGTATAGACGCAACTTGCTGGTCACACAGCGGTCGGTGGTTTGCGAAAATTCCTGATAAACTTGAAACTACAAGAAGAAAAGGAAAATATTAATGTTAATCTAATTCTTACTATTCACTTCAAAAGAAATAATTAAATCCTACTTGACCGAATTCCATGTGTTGATTGCTGGTGGGTGGTATATAAGTCAGCTCGTCCGACAGCTGCACCACCAAGTAAACATCCGCTTCCCAAACACATTGCCAAAATATGCGTGTCGTCAACTCCTGTTGGGGACTCTGAGCGACTATATAGAAACGCTGTTTGTTACCAACGGTAGCCTGTAATCGCATATAACAAGAAAAGACATAAATACATTTTATCTTCTTAATCAGATATCAGTTTATGAACTGGTACCGTTATATGTGAGGCATTAACGTAGCCATGACGATTCTCCATGGTAGGCGTGATTCGCACCCGATTATCATCGTATGGCAAAAAATTTGGATCGGAATTCTTCAAAGTATTCTCCTCCATCAGAGCGCAGTCGTAGCGTGCGCACTCACGTCGCTTCGGGATGTGTTCGAATTCCCTGAACAACTGTGAGTCATTCAGTTTGTCGTTTAAAATTTGAGACTGTAATTTGAATTTAATTACATTCGAATGCACAACAATTGATTAATGCCAATTTCTATCATTAATTATTACCAATTTTTCGCGCGAATATGTGCCAGATATGGGTTGGAGACGTGACACCCCGGTCGACCATCGATGCGGCAAATTTAAATCGTCCTGCGCCAGTTGCGTCCTTTTCAGCTGTGTGTTTGACGTCTTCTCGCGGCCCAGCGTCGCGGACTTTTGTTTGTCCGGCGTTTTGCTGCGTCCCAGAATGTTCCAGCGTTTCTTACGTTTACCCTCTTTGGTCGTATTGGACGATGTGGTGGAACTAAAAGTGGTGTTGGCGTTGCTGTTGGAATCCATGTTGGTGCTGGTCGTACTTGAATTCAAGTAAGCCGAGGGCGATGAAGTATTCGACAGGTTCATGGCACCGAATTGATGAAGCAGTGAAGACGATGACGACGTGTCCTGCGGTCGATGAGCCACAGAGGAAGCAGCAGTATTTTTTGAATGCGCTTGCAACAGATCCATTGAAGAGGTTTTTGTCAGATTCATTTTATGTTGCTGTTGACGCGGTGGTGTTGTCTGAGTGTCGTTTGTTCCAATCGTTGGCGCTGCCGACGCGGCACGCATGGCTCGCTGTGGCGCTGTAGGTTCCAGGAAGTGTTCTGTGCTGGCAGCGCGATCGGCATGTGTTTGGGAGCCAAACTTCTGAATATTCATGGAAATTTCATCGGGCTCGAAAGTGTTGGCAGCATGCTGCGAGTGGTTCGGAGTGCTGGTTGA
Organism: Myopa testacea; assembly: GCA_949629155.1. NCBI lineage: Eukaryota > Metazoa > Arthropoda > Insecta > Diptera > Conopidae > Myopa > Myopa testacea. The sequence goes on from OX451347.1 coordinate 10,007,294, forward strand.
ACGAACGGTGGGGATGGGGGGCTGCATGCCACCCGGTGCGGACTGGATAGAGGCAGTGCGATTGCGTATGGCATCACTGGAGTTAGATGTAGAAGAGGAACGATGTTCAGTCAAACGTTGCGGCGGCACTGGCGGAAGCGGCCCCGAAGTGGTGGTAGCATAGTGAGGCAGCGGTACATTTTCGTAAATAGGTTCAATGGACCCATTCATGGCATTACGTTGCAGTGCTGTAGGAGCCGGCGAAGCTGCCACCGGTGAAGATGCCGAATTTCCAGGCACAGAAGAGCGATAGCCAGTAGGAGGTGGCACGGTGGGAGAGTGTTGTTCATAGCTGCGAGAAACAACATTTCTTTCTTAATACCAGTAATAATGTCAACTAAGCCACTAAAGCTCACCTTTGATTGACTTGTTGCCCCGCTGCTTGATTCATGGCCGACTGCCGGAGCTGCGACATGATGGATGGCTGTTCTTCGATCATGTTAAGATTTTCAAATGTCCCATGCGGCGGCAAATAGGGTTGCGAGTGCCCGATGTGGCTCATGTAGGGATACTGATGCGCCATCGATGTGACTCCGACACCGCCTCCTACACCACTGCCACCCACCGAATACGGATACTGACTGTTCAAGAAGTTGCGATTCGATACTAGATCAGGCGAGGAACCAGAAACGTATGCGCGATACCCCAACAGAGGCCGATGAGTGGCCACAGCCAGATCGGGCGTCGATGAGGAGCTGAGGCGATTCACTGGGTATGGCGGCGGAGGCTTCGAGCGCATCATTTGCAACCGCTGCGCCAGCTCGATGTTCGAATAGATGTTGGCCGAGTTGACAGCAGCGACAGCAGCCGCATTGGCCACATTTGCATTCATATGATGTGCATGAGCATGCATCGCAGCAGCAGGTTGGGCCACATCAGGATAACGATGTGGGGCCAAGTGACTGAGCAACATGTTCTCGCTTGCTGCATAGATGCCGGCGTTGTGTACATCGGGCTGGCTGCCACCTGCGTAGTAGTGCGTAGAATGCAGAAGGCGTGAGTCGGCGGCCGTCTGATGGGCTGCAGCGGCTGCTAAAGCCGCCGATTGATAGTGCAAATTGTTTAAGTTGTGCAGTTCGTTGGCAGAGGTGCGATATTTCAGTTGTACGGCTGTTTCGTAGTCTGGAGCAGGTCGATAGGTAGGTAGCATGGCTTTCAAACGCTCGCGCTCATCAAGGATTGTATTATTGTTGTTATTATTGCTGCTCAAATTGTTGCTGCTATGCAGATTGTTGTTGCTCAAATCAAGGCACGAGCTGCTCTGCACTCGCGTGTCCAGAATGTTGTTGGACAGATGTGATTGCGATGAGATGTAATCATTGGTGTATTCCTAAAATGTGAAGGCAACACACACATGAAATATTGAATGAAATGAGTGAAGCTGCTTACCTTATTTAGCCAACCTTGAGTCAGAGCGCTGCCCACGCTTCCCATTTGGCCGGCGTGTATTACAGGGCCATTTCCGCCACCGGACTGATGACTTGCCGCCAGCGATATATTCGACGACATGAGCGCCGTTGAGCCGGGCGCCATCTCTTGTTGCTGCTGCAGGGGCTGCGCGGACTGATAACCGGCATTGTATATGGCACGTTGTTGTTGCTGTTGCGGCTGCTCCATCAGCAAATCCTCTCGGCTATCGCTGAAGTCATAGCAATATGCTCCGCCAGCCAATGTATTGGAAGCATCTGTTGTATTCATTGCAGGAAGCACTCCATTTGCGCTGTCGGCCGAACCACTTACACTTGGGTTATCCTCATCGATGTGTCGCTTGAAGAATTTATGCTGCGTCACGCACAGCTTCCAGAAGTAGCGCGCCGTCTCAGCTTCGTGGAATATAAAAGAGCCCACAATGGAGACCTCGTTCTTGTTCTGCTCGATCTTAATCGTGCGCTTGTCGATAGTGACGGTGTGGAAGTCCTTCCAGGGGAAATACTGACGACCATTCTCGGCCATCACGACGATGCCATTGATGGCCAGCCCCAGCAGCAGATCGTTGCCGAGCGTGTCCTTGGCCTGGAAGCGTTCTTCCCCATAACCCTCCAGCTGCTGACAGCACTGTATGTACATCTCTTCCGCTTGCGTCTGTGTGATATGTTGTATGCCGGGATTTTGTTGCAGCACCTCAGCAATGAGGCTATCAAGTAGCGAGTCGTCATTGCAAAGCCCTGAAATTGAGTTAAAATTGTTCTATTTAATGGTTTGTTGAACTTGAATGCTGTTTAATGACCTTGCAGATTCTTGGGCAGCACCAACGACCTCTTCAGATACTCGTTCGCCAGCAGCTGTTGCTGCTTGTCGCTCTGGTAGCTATCGTACTCGGCCTGCCGACAGTAGAGTGCCAGCAGAATAGAAGTTCGTATGTCGCAAGCGATTTTCCCCTCAAAGATGTCACTCTTCAGCTGCAGAAAGTAATAGTAACGCGTCGATTCATCGCTTAAATGTCGCACGCCAGTCGTGACGTAATGACGCACGCGGAGATAAATTTTGGTCCCATTCGCGTACTTCTCCAGTTGGCGACTAAGCGAACGTTCCAGATCGATCCATTTCAGCTCATCTTCCTTGTCTTTGACCACATATCGTAAGCCAAAGAATTCAGGTTGATGAATCTGCAAGCGATTGCAAACGTTATCGAGACATTCCTGTCCTTTGCTCTCGGAGCTGACGGTGCAGTCGACGGTGGTGGAAGTGTCTGTAGAGCAAAAAGAAGTTCAATAAAATTAAAATACAATATTTCAAAATTATTATTAATTGCCCACACGCAAGTTTAATAATCTTCTGAAGAGCTTCTTATGGTACGCATAACAAATGTATTCTCAGGAATTCTGAATGCTAAAAAGCTAAATTCATTTGCATTTCAAATGAGTAGCGAGCGCAAGGTACGAGTATTTCCATTTCTCAAACAACAATAACAACAACTATAAAACTATAAAAGCAAAGGAGTGGATCGAAATGTAAAGCTGCGGTATTTAAGGGGTGTACACTAAACAGAAATTCCTCAAAATAAAATGTAAGAGCGAAATGCATACAAAAATGCGTAACAAAAAATAGCTTTTATAAACAAATCAACAATTATTTAATCATTTACAAGACTGCGTTTTAAATTCTATTGAATGGGATTTTAAACGTATTTTATATCGTATACATAAAGCATTTATAACTTTAGATACAAATCAAACACTATTAAGGAATAAGTTCAGTATCTCTTGTTTATATTACAATATGTCAATGATATCATATCCAGCATTAATCATAACCATACATGATTTATTGTAGCCAGCAAGAGAAATAAACAGAAACTTAAACTGAACAGAACAGAAACTTAGACTTAACGTAAATAAATAAAACAACACTTAAACAATGACATATTGAAGCTACACAGGCGAAAACACTTTTTAAATACATAGTTACTGTGTGTAGATGTTATAAACAATATAAATATGCATAAAATAGAAAAAAAGACAACGCATACTTTATTATTTGAAAGATACTTGGAAAACTTCTTGATTAAAAAAGACTTGCGAAATTTTAAAATTAATCTGTTTTTGTATTTTATAAATATTTTCTAGCTACAGTCTTAGTTGTTAAACAGTTGTTGACGATTAAAATAATCAACTAAACAAAACTAACATAGAACAAATGTACGGTAGAAAAGCTGTTGTTATATTTTGCAAACTTATTTAAAAAGACAAAATGTTTGGAGGAGATTATTATAAATCTTCGAAAGGAAGAGTTTCATAATTTTCAAGACAAAAAATTCTGTCCTGTTTCTTAATCAGTCCAAGTTTTCTATGCAATCAAAATAGCTTGTGATAATTGAGATAGTCAAACGATAGTCACAACAATATTGAGATAGTCACCACGAACTTAGTTCCAACCAGCACAGTTAATAATGATTAATTTATATTATATTAAAATTCCATCATATATACTATAGATCGTCAACCATCAGATAAAAATTCGAAATTGCGATTTCTTTTCAAGGAAATGCAATGGTTTCCAAAACATATGTGGGGAAAAATATCATGGTATAAAAATGTACTAAATTTGTGTATTTTGTTATTTCCGTGGGTATAAAATTGTAATTTATGTGGATGCTCCTCCATCACTTGCATTTCACTTTTCTTCCCTTATTCCGAGTGGGTCAGATTTGTCTGCTTGGAATACCAAGCGGCTGCTCAATTGAAATTCATGTGAATGGAATTTTTTGCATCATTTTATTGTGTGCTTTTTTTATTTTTCCTCCATAATCCAACCAACAAATGATGCACTCACCTAACAAATGATGCACCGATATGACGAAAAGACTCTTGGACGTGACGTTATACTGGCGGCACTTTTTCAGAAACTTCAACGGCATTTTGCTCTGTAAACACGTTCCGCGGCGCTGTCGGGAGGAGTCCCACCCAACTTTTCAGTTGCTGTATACGACTTTTGTTCTATTTGTATCTATTATAATTTTATTTATTTAATGATGCTTTCCAAATCCATCAGTATATCGAAGCCTTCAAATAATTGTCGTAAATATGAAGAAAAAGATAAAATTGGAGATATTTTTTCTGCACTAAAAACCGTACACGTTTGCTGGTCACAAGTTAGATATGATCGCTCGATTTTTTCACATTTAATGCTACCACACTCTCACGCACACTCTAACTGCAATATTTTAATAATTTCAAATTCCTTAATTAAAATTAAGCACTAAATAAAACAAAAAATAAAGGAAAAAGAATGAGCTGAGTGCGTGAAAATTCGACGACGTTTTACCAATAAAAAATGACAGTTGAGTACGCGTTGTTGTCATTGCGGTTGTCCGTTGTTGTCACAATTCACAATAATTAAATATCTCTTTTATGCAACGGTCACAATGACAGCTAACAAGACTGCGGAGACTAAAAAGTAAGAACAGATTCAAAATTACTGAGTTTTGATTAAAAAAAATCAGCAAAATGCAAGTTCACATTAATAAAAAATTAATTAAAATATATTGCTATGAACATGAATGTCACTTTGGCTGAGCAATTTCCTGATTTCTTTTATACGTAATATGAATAATCTATTGTTAGTAAATTAACAACAATAATTAAAATGCTATTCAAAATAAAGGGTTTTCCAATAAGAGGTGTAATTTTGAATAGCTATGGTCCTGTAAGCGTGGTCGTGGTGGCCATTAGACTGATGTCGTTTTTCATTATTAACCGGATACTTTCCTCTTTATTACGAAATAAACATGCGATAATTTATCTCAAAAAATGGCATTATTCTTTGAATATCAAAATTACACCTCTTATTGGAAAACCCTTTATAAAAGTAAAAGATTTTCCAATAAGAGGTGTAATTTTGAATAGCTATGGTCCTGTAAGCGTGGTCGTGGTGGCCATTAGACTGATGTCGTTTTTCATTATTAACGGCATACCTTCCTCTTTATTACGAAAAAAACATGCGATAATTTATCTCAAAAAATGGCATTTTTCTTTGAATAGCAAACTTACACCTCTTATTCGAAAACCCTTTACCATTATAATTTTCTTCATTGATATATAAGTACACTGATTATAATAAATATTTAAGTTTATTATAAATAATTCTACATAATTATTAGAGATAAGATGGTAAATATATTGTGCTATATGTTTTAATACATTTATTTACATTTTATTTACTTATTTAAATCACGATTTTCATATAATTCTCTAAACTGGTCTAATTAACATTGTCAATCTTTTTAAGGAGTACATATCTCCGCGAAAAGAGTTCCAGTTCATACCTCTGAAGTCTACATTTTTAATGTTTTTGTATTCACCTTTTAAGTATCGTCCAAAAATATTACTAGAAAAGAATTAAAATTATTTCAAATTTTTATTATAAATGATTAGTAATTCATAGAACGCCTTTCTTAATTTACTTCAAACAGATTACCATTTCAGGCCGCGCTCTCTTTCTATATAATACATATATAATATACATATGCTCCTTGAGTATATTTTATTAGCATAGCTCACTTGGAGTTCTGCTATATTTTTCATAGAAAGGCACTTTTAGTTTTTATATAAGAAATAGACGTGTCTGTTGAAAAATTAACCTATTTCATCCATCACTCATGATCAACATTTCTTACCTTTTCGTGCAATAGTTAAACCATCCTGGTGATGCTCTTTTTGCTGGACATTCCAATCCACCCAAATCCTTATCCTTCGTTGAAAATTTATATCCAGAGTGATATGTAAACGAGTCACCAGCACTGCCAGAGTAGTCACCAAGAACATTTATTGCAAACCCCCTCTCCTCATCCTCGATGGCAAAGGCATTGTATCTGGCCAACTTGGTTACGTTATCGAAGTCCTCCAAAATGAAGAGGAGTTCATGCAGCGCAGAGTTCGTTAGTGCGTGAAGCTTATTCAAACCGATAAAGAATTCCTGATTAATGTTACCGAAGCCGTTAACGCAGTCCTGCCAGTTGCGAAAAAAGGAAGTATTTCCATCAAACCGATTTAACACGTAAGTCCAGCCACCACCGTAATCATCGTGGTTGCATTTCACGTAAAATGGTTCTAAGTCCTTGCTAGGGGCTACTTGAGTTATATGTGTTTTTTGCTGCGAATCAAAGAGGTCTTTACAGCCAACTGGTTGACCTGGACATCGCACAGGAGCACTAAAAATATTCCCTTAGTTTTTGACTCTGCGAATTATTATGAAAAATTTACGAAGGCGGCATTGATTCGAAATTATGTACGATATGTTGTCTGAAATGAGGCTCGAATTGTGGCTCCGATACGAAATTCCACGATCGTTCAAAATGTGGCATTGATTCTGGAATTGTCATTTGCGAATTAAGGTTCATTTGCGGATTCCGTCCAAAAAGTGATCCATATACTAAGCCAAATTCCGGCACCGATCCAAACTCCGCCCCCGGTCGGGGTCCATATTTTGGGGTGCTTTCGATTTGAGACATCAGTGCTGTCTGTGATTCTACGAGTACAGAGAAAAGAAAAAATAATTTACTTCTAATGTGTATAAAAAACATTGCTTCTATTTTCGCAAATTAATTTCTGGTCGATATGGTCGAGAGCGGCGAACTGATCTAAGTTCGTGGCAAATTGTGTACAAATGCTATTTGTGATTTTTATACCCTACAACAAAAGTGAAAGACGACTAACCTTCATTTTTCGATTCAACGCGAGGTATATAAATCAAGTCAAAAAGCTATTCCTAATGCATTACTAATGTATATTGTTTTATTATGTCTCCAAATACTAGGCTTTGTTGAACCTTAATTAAGTTCAGATGTTTGTACTATAGACCCTTTTTCTATATTATAAGTACCTATAATTATAGTCCTCTGTTCTACAAATATAAATTTCTCAAATTATATTTTCTCAAATTATATTTATTCATTTTTATTTGAAATCCTCCCTTTCATTTAAAAAATAATTTTAAACTAAACTTTCCTTTTCCTTTCTTTAAAATTTATTTACACATTTCTTACTTATTTATAAGTATATCTCCACATTAATTCTAAACTAAACGCAACCTGTTACTTTACAATAGCTAAGAATGTCCAAATATTTCATAATATTTTTCCACTTGTTTTGAAATGATAATTTCAATTCAAAATATTTTTAATTAGTCTTTTATATACATGAGCGCACAATATAGCGCACAATAAAATTGCCCATTTTCTACTTTGAGTTTTCCTTCAAGGGTTATCAAATTAAACAATGTGACGCACTTCTCGGAAATTCGTTCCATCATATTATTTAATTTTATTATGGTGTAACAACACATTTAAAAGATATTACAATTATTTTATTAGTTTTTAGAAAATACCTTCTTCTAGAAAGGAATCAAGTTTGGCATTCTAGAATTGAAACAAACGTAACACTATCCAAACGTAAAACTATTTATACATATATACATACATTGTACATATGTATGCACATCAGAAATATTGAAATGGTTGACATGTGTATAGACACCAAGTTTTTAAAAACGACCGAAAATTATTCAAGATTAAAGTTTCATGAAGTTCTACTAACAACTTAATAACTCGTCTTGAGTGGAACTGTTACTGTGCTGAACCAAGCTAGTCTCCTGTTTTCCATGTATCACCTGTTCGGAGCTGTCCTCATAACATGCCCCTAAGGAGCATGGAATGTTGTTGAGATAAACTAAGACAATGTCGAGTTGTACCTGCGTATGATGTAGTAGTGGACACTCATCGCTCGGAGCTAATCTTAATCGTTCCTTTTCGGAATTTTTAGAAACCCTGAGGAATGCGAACTAAGAGAGACCAGGTCTCACAGGCGCCTAGCCTCCGAAGTGAAGAATCTGTTGAAGTCCACTACAAAATATATTAACGTTTTCGAACCATATGTCCCGCAATTTATGCAAAGAATTGATATATTTAGATATCATAGACAGGGCCAGTTTCTATACTCTGGATCTACTTATTTCAAAACATCCCAGTCTCATAGGAGCAGGCGAATGCGCACTCAGTTACAATGCAGAAGATATGGTTATCTACTAAGTGAGGGCAAATTGTCTTGTCTCTGTGTAAGTTTATCTTAACCTTGAAAATCTGAGGAATTAGATGTCATTACCGGCTGTGTCATGGAAAAATTATGTCTGTCATATCTCAGCTATCTTCCAGATATTTATGTCTGTTTGAGAGAATAATATCAAATAATTGGAAGAAGGTGATGGTTGTATTAATGTCGATTTGGGGAAAGTAAGTCATAGTAAGTCATAGTAGTATATTAGTGGAAAACTAAACCCTGGTCGTTTTTAGCTAGGATTCTAGAAAGAATAGTTAGTCTCTATATACGGAACTTTATTGGACACAAAGCATGCAAGCAAACTATACGACAAAGTTTAATTTCCGATAATATAATTTCAATATTAACTATTCCACCAAAAACGGGCGTGATGAGCCTTTCTATACTCGTATAAAGTTTAAAGATAATAAAGATTTAATCTTATTAATTATTCTCATAAATAAGCTCTTTATATTCAGTGTGGATTAAAAAGAATATTTTTGCATAATAAATGCTCTGTATTCTTCTGATTTTAATTATATTTTAAAAATATCGGAAAAGTAATATCAAAAGCAGAAAGAGGAGTCCTAGTATCTTTTACTTTTTCAAACCTGATAAACCTTGCAACAGAGAACATTTAGAAAAAATGCTAAAGTTGCGTAACAGGCCCCTGGGGACTTAATTATGATGTCTTTCGTGTACCAAATTATTATGTCTTTCAATTCCCATTCAACGACGTTCGTGCTTATTTCTTCTAGTAAGTAGTCCTTTCACACAGTTCTAGTATGTGTTATTGTCTAGTTTAGGAATGTAACATACTATATACATTCATTTATTATTATTCAAACATTTTTTAATTTGTAAACCCCACGTTTTTTTACAAGAAATAAATTAAGTTTTTATTTTGACACTGGTCTAATTAACATTGCCAATCTCTTTAACGAATAGGTTGATCCTCGAAAAGAATACCAGACCATGCCCCTAAATCGTACATCTTTGCTGTTTTCGAATTCGCCTTTCAGGTAATGTCCAAAAATATTACTGTAAAAGAGTTTAAAATATTATAGATTTTTTATAAATACCTCATTCATTCACTCAGTAGATAATAGGTGAATAAATATGAACGTGTTTCGTAGTTCTTCCCTATTTCACGTCCTCTTTCCCCTTGCTCCATGCCCCATACTATTTTTTACCTGTCTTTATTCTACCTTACTTATTTCTTACCTTTCTGTGCAAAAATTAAACCATCCTGGTGATGCTCTTTTTGTTGGACATTCCAATCCACCCAAATCCTTATCCTTCGTTGAAAATTTATATCCAGAGTGATATGTAAACGAGTCACCAGCACTGCCAGAGTAGTCACCAAGAACATTTATTGCAAACCCCCTCTCCTCATCCTCGATGGCGAAGGCATTGTATCTGGCCAACTTGGTCACGTTATCGAAGTCCTCCAAAATGAAGAGGAGTTCATGCAACGTAGATTGCGTTAGTGCATGAAGCTTATTCAGACCGATAAAGAATTCCTGATTAATGTTTCCGAAGCCGTTAACGCAGTCCTGCCAGTTGCGAGAAAAGGAAGTATTTCCATCAAACCGATTTAACACGTAAGTCCAGCCACCACCGTATTCATCGTGGTTGCATTTCACGAAAAATGGTAAAACGTCCGTTTTCAGGTCTAACAGAGTTATGTTTTTCCTTGGATGGGAATTATAAAGTTCTTTACATCCCCCAGTGGGTTGGGGCGGACACTGCAGCAGCGCAGAGGCACTGAAAATTCATTTGATTAGCTTTTGACACTGTAAAATATTAAGAATCTTTACTTCGGTGAATGTTGCGAATGTGGTGAATGTGACAAATGCGGCAAATGTGGCACATGTCCAAAATGCGATCCATGTGTGAAATGTGACGGATATCCGTAATGTGGGCTGGGTTCGAATTGCGCGTTTGGGCTCAATACCTGGGGACTTTGCGGATCTTTGGATTGCGGTATAAATCCATGTCTTGTCTTCACGAAAATAGAAAATATAAAGAAAAATATACCTGTGATGTGTATATAAAACATTGCGTCTATTTTCGCAAATTTATTTCAGGTCCATATATTGACGAATTTAGAAATGACGAATTTAGAATTCGTAGCAAAAACGTTATCGGTGGTTTTTTATACGCTACATCGAAAATGAAAGAATACTAAGTTTCATTATTCGTATGTACCGCGATGTAGTTAAGTAATAAAATTAAGTAGTTTAGTGATAATGACTAGAGTAATATTGATGATGTAGAGAACATATAACGAGAGTTTCTGATGATAGATTCAAATGTCAGCGAACGAATTCGGTTGCAATTAAAAATGAATTGGTATAAAGGATGTTAACAGGGACGGACAAATTTTGCATGATTTTTCACTTTAGAAACGTTCACAAGAGAATTACTTTTAAATTTAACAAACTTTCTGCTAAACGCAAATAATTACTTTACACTAGAAATAAGCAGTAACGTAATCGAATCTGATATTTGAAACAAAGCTGTCAAAAATACAAAAATATTATTTATCCAAACTTGTTAAAATCATATTTCAATCCATCATATTTATATTTCTTATATACTGTTATGTGTATAGCGCACAATAAAATTGTTACATGTTCGACAAATTTCGATTTATTAATATAAAAGGCATAAAATAAATGATTCGATACTCTTCTTGGTAATTCGTTCAACTGTTCAAATTTTTCATTTTTATCTTGAATTTACTTTAATTTTAATAACCTTTAAAACAACCTCGTTGTAATTTTGTAACTTACAAAAAAATTGTAAATTTGTAATTTGTAAAATTTTGTAATTTGCAATTGATTCGAAATTTATTTGATTACGTTTTATTTTAAGCCTTTAACAGCCTTATCGTGTACCTTTCCCCTTGCGTTTATTTCGCGTTTTGTTTTGTGCTTTTCGCATTTTTCGAAGAATTGAGAGAGAAAAATTTGTAAACCTCTCAAACGCAATCGAAACGCGGAACCAAACGCAAACGCAGTTTTGTTGGTAATTTACATGTTTTGCAGACTTCACTACGTTTTTGTGGCATGATGGATAAGCTATTTCGTGGAAAAAGTCTCTCAAACCAGACGATCGCAAAATGCTCGCGTTTGGTGTGATTCTGAACAGTGGCTCATACAATTTTTTTATGCACGGCGCTACTTTCTCCAAAAGATTCAGAAAAACTACTTTTTTTATGCGTAGTTGGTCATGAACCTGTTCATTATATAAAATAAAATAATGCACATACATAAGTAACAAATAATATTAGAGTTACTGAAGCTCCGACATATGTAAAAGATCCGAATTGTCCCTCTTCTGAGTATCCCCGTATTTTGTTCCACGCTATGACGCTGCGCTCTAGTAATCGCACAAGGAATATTGCTGCTATATTCACTCTCACATAAAGAGCTCCGGATAAGTGGATTTTGGCAAGGGGTCGAAAGGGGAAACCAAAAAATTCGGAAAAATTGTTGTTTTTTGACACTTTCGGAAATTTTCGGAAAAGTGGATAACATCCCTGGAATTTGTTCGATGGTTCGATTAGCAAATATACAAACCGTTTCGGAAACCAAACCAAAAATTGTAGCAATTATATATATAATATATATGTATATATATTAATATATTAATAATATATACATAAAATTAAATTTTTTCGATTTAATCGTTTTTGATTTGTGATTGTTTTTTGACACTTTCGGAAACTGAACTTAATAATAAGCACATAATTAAGTGCTGCCAAGTCTAATTTGTGCATCAAAAAACAGCTGTGAAGCTGAATACATAAAAATAAAGCAATAAACAGTAGAAAACAAAACTTGCAAATATATTGACCAAATAAACGAATGAAAAAGTAAAAAGAAAGAGACTAAAGTAATCATCAATCAGACATGAATAACAACAACTATCGTCAACAGAAACAAAAGTAATTTAATACGAAGTGGAAGCAAAACAAGATTTGGAAAATAAAGAGAAAAATTCATCAACGTATTTGGTATATTGGTAAAAGATTGAAAAAAGTGCAGAACAAAAATTGGAGTATATCATTACAATAATTGGTACAAAATATTTCAGCGCAAGAATGACTGGACACAAAATGAATTTCAATCAGGATTTTACGTAAGTAATTAAAAGGAACAAAATTCAGTAATCACCAAAGACGGCGAAAACAAAGCTTGCTTTATCTAAAGATATCTAAAAAACGGGTAATGATTTTGTAAGGTCATTAGATGGTTTAAAATAATTACATATACACATCATGGTCATTACGAACAATATTAGTAGCTTATTCTATTCTGGAATTGAAATCTTGGCTCCAAAAGTTTGTTCTGTTCTTTTTTTTTTTTTTGCTTCTATCCGCTTTGTTTGAGATGCTCCAGCGACAAATAAATCTGCGTTTTATTTTAAATGATAGTGAAACTTGTTAATTAATATTGACAGAGAGAAGGGGAAACGTTGTTTGTTTCACTCCAATTATTATGGAGTGGTAGTAGTAACGTTACTCGGGGACGCTCCATTCAGCCGCAACAACCAACTTAAGTAACTTAACTTTTGGACTTTTAACGCCCGCGACACAACATCTGATATTCATCAAAACACATTCTTTCCGTTTGACAAACAATTCTTTACTGGAATTTTGCTTTTTCATCTTTTTGTTTTTTCATTGTCTTACGGAATCGCAAATAGTTTGCTGACTTTAGAAGTTCATTTCATAAGTTTATCATTCAAGTCTATCAGGCAACAAGAAATATTTTAAAGAACAGTACTGAACAATCTTTAGTGAAGGTACCATTTTATCTTTGAATAGACAGAAGCTTATTCTTCGGTCGTTTTTAATTGCTAGAAATTCCAGATTATTATTCTGTTTACTATATTCTATTCTATTTCAATTACGTCTCGTTAGTTGTAATTACATATAATAATTTAAATTTAAAATTGTTTCCCTAACAGAATGAGTAATGAATAATATGCTTTTGTAAAATGTAAGTTGTACTTGAAAGTGATATTGATATATTTTTTGTTTGTTTGAATAGATCTGTATGTCTGTCTGTATAGATCAAAACATATATGGAACTCTTTTTAATATTGCTTTTAAATATTTTAAATGCTGATAACGCTTGTCTAAATTTGAAAATTATATTATTGAATTATTTTATTATCGAGTGATTGCATTATTGACTTGCATTAATCGTCGATCGAAGTTGAATAGCTTCAAATTTGTTTTTGTACTGCTTTATTGTAGAAACAACAAACCAGAATACTTGAAAAGCTTAGGATTGTTATTCTTCTGTCGAATCTTCTTTAGATTTTAAAAACTCATAAATTAGAAACGAAAGAAAAAAACCGACGACAACCTTGAATCAGAAGGTATTTGAATTAAAAACGGGGCATTCAACCTGGATTTTATTAACTTTAGTGACTTTCATTGATAATACATATAATTAATTTTTTGTTTGTATACTAATTTTTGCTCTAATTTTATATTATTTGAATGAATTTGGTTTATCTTTAACTTTACATATATAAATATTGCAATAACTTTATAATTGATAGTCAAATTTAAATTTAATTATAAATCAAATCAAAACTACGCGCTACAGTAATCTATAGCTAGCTATACACTAAGAAAATAATAACAAATTTTATATAAAACATTTCTTTTTAATTAAAAGATAAAATTCTGTCATACAGAAAAATCCAAAATATATTGAATCTTCTTCAACTTGTTGCCAAGTCTCTCGCTTGCTTGCATTTTACTCATTAACCTTTAAATACTTTTATGTATTTTAAACATGTCAAAATTGTATTAAACGTGACTAAATTCAAGCAGCAAGCATTTAAAGAACATTGCTTCTCTTTTAGTATCTCATTGCTACAACTTTTCAAAATGTTGCAAAATCCGATGATGGCCATCAAAAATTTAAGCTGAATGCGCATCGTTTTTATTATTATTAGCTTAGTAGTATTATTATTTACAGGATTTTTAACATACGGTGGTTGAGAAAAAAATTCTAAATCGTTCAGCAGTAAATAGTTAATTTAAATATGTACTACATAATATAAACGTATTATCTATTTTACTATTGTAACGAATAAAAAATGTTTTCGGAAATTTAAAATATGTATGTAATCACAAAATATTATTAAAATATCGATAAATGTAACTTACAATTTTTTTTATACTTACAATTCCAGGGGTTCTCTGAAATAAGCTCGTGAAAAAGAATAACTTTAAAATAATAACTACGTCGTAAAATTAACCTTTTTTAAATAATATACATACAGTAGTTATTAACTATGTATTTAGCTATTTTGCTTTAATTTTTATCTATGTATTAACGATTTGTTTATTACTTGTTATATGCAAATTAATTTAAATAAATGAGTAATCTAGAAACACAACACAACAAAGTAAACAATTTTGATTAGTTTGTGTCTATTCTTGTATAGAAAATACAAAAATACATATATATGTACATAAACACACAGAAAAGATTAAATAAGTTAACAATTTTTAAATGTTATAAGTGAATAACAAGTATAGAAACTACCCAGCCGGAAATATACATTGCTATCAGCTTCAAGTGTTTAGTATATTATAATTTTTTTTATTATGTCAAAACAGGTAGCTAATAACTTTTAGTATCATTGAAAATATAAAAAACTGTTTACCATTATATCATTTTAAGCTTTTCTTTTTTTTATTTATAACAGAATATTTGAATTTATTTATATTTTTTAATATTATATCAATAATAAATGTTTAGTATTTGTTTGTATATATTTGCCTTGCGAACCCCTTTAAGTTCTAATTTGTAAATTTTATTTGAAGAATGCTAAAAGCGTTCATCTCGAAGCTTCGTACTGGGTCATAAGCAGAAAAAGCAGCTGTTTGTCTGTCTTTATTCAACCTTTGCATTTTTGTTTGTGTATCGCTTGTATTTTGTTTGTGATTTGATTCTTCCCGTAGTTGGTGTTGTTGTTTTTGTAGCTATGAGTTCATGTTTGTGCTCTCTAGCGTCTTATTCATTCTCGGCATACACTTCCAAAGCAAAAAACAACCCCATGTTCGTTGTTGTTTCTGTTTATTGTACGTCAGTGGAATATTTAAGTCCATACATTCCGAATATTTTTTGCTTCATGATGTTTGATGTGTTTGTAATTCGTGTTGAGTTTGTAAAATAAATTCATTTAAGGATGGTTAGAAATCATGCTCATCAGCTTTGCGCAGAGGCGATATCGTAACCAATGAGGTCCTACCGAGGTGCGATTATTGCTAGTTGAAAACTTTAACCAATACCCCGCCATGGGGACGTGAAATACCGTCCACTACGGCAATTTTTGGAAGCCCGAGAGGGCTCGGTAATAATACATTAGAAATTATATTTAGTTATTATTTATTAAGTCGTTTTATAACTGTAGTGATTTAGCAAAAAATTGATGTTTCTAATTTGAGAAGTTTATTATTTTAAACGCATTTTTTAAAAATGTTTGCATTTGGAAACAAATATTGTTCATAAAAAAGATTATTGCTGACGTTTATTTGTAAACAATTTACAGTTAAGTACAGTTATACAAAAACCAACAAAATTTAATTATTCTTGAAAATGTAGTTAATCATAAAACAAAAACTTAAATAATACAAAGTGCTACATGCTTAACTTGCATTTCTTTATATTTAGAAACTATGTATTTCGAAATTGTGTATTTAACTACTTTAACTGAACATCGGTTTGCTTTATTGTCTTAATAATTAGAAGGTCAGAAAACTTTCTTTCTGCTTCTGCGCGGGTTTGAGGAAATTAGAGGAAAATTTTGAGGAAAATTAGATTAAAGACGAATGTTTATTGAGTTTTTGAACATACATACGTACATATGTATACCG
Organism: Myopa testacea; assembly: GCA_949629155.1. NCBI lineage: Eukaryota > Metazoa > Arthropoda > Insecta > Diptera > Conopidae > Myopa > Myopa testacea. The sequence goes on from OX451347.1 coordinate 10,023,779, forward strand.
AAGATAATTAGCTTAAATGCTGCTGTTGATTAAAAAAGAGATTTTGTTTTCTTAAGCATTAACCACAACCAAGGCTACAGGCTACAGGCTACAAGCGGCATCTGTCAAATTACATTGGCTCTTATGGGGAACAAGAAAAAAAACATTGATTTCCAGTGCCGCTACGCATCTTGCAGCTAGCCGCTAGGCTTCACGCCGCTTGCAGTCGATCGAGTTCTATTTTTCTCTGGCGGCGTAGCTATGCTTCTTCTTCTTTTGTGTTTGTTTACGTTTTACATATAAAAAGATTTGCGTTTTGACATTTGCTGCTGGCTTCACGCCGCTATCATTGGAAGCACTGAGGTTAGTGCTGGAAGTTAGCTACTTTTGCAGTTAGTAGCCTGTAGCCTGTAGCCTTGGTTGTGGTTAATGCTTTAGTGTTGAACAATTTTCAATGCAATAAATGAGTAGGCATGTCTTAATGAAATCTGTCCAAGTCCATAACAATGTGTCCCAGTTTGCACATAAAAAAATTATACTGTGAAACTGGGACTTATAGAAATATTTACAATATACATATTAATAAAGTATTTTTAAATATAAAAAGGTTTCCATACAAGTTTTAAAGTGTAATTAAAATATTAATTTTTAAAATAAAATATTCTCTCTTTATTTTCAGTTCCATATCTGTTTTGAGTAAAAATGGCTTTCGTCTTTTCTCAATTACCTCAAATGACACAGTGGAGGAAATCTTCTCCAAGGAAACCGAGCAGATTCGCATCGTTGAGCGTCTGTTCAACAGTTCACTGGTGGTGCTGGTCACCGTCCAAAAGCCGAACTGTTTGAAAATGCTGCACTTCAAGAAGAAGCAGGACATCTGCAACTGCGTCTATCCGACGGAAATCCTGTGCGTGCGCATGAATCGTCAGCGTCTGATCGTCTGTCTGGCTGAGAGCATACACATACACGACATTCGCGACATGAAGATCCTGCACTCGATTGTGAACATCGCCCCCAACGAGCTGGGTTTGTGTACGCTGTCGCTGAACTCTCACCTAGCGTTTCCCATCTGTTCGACTAGCGGCGAGTTGCGCATCTTCAACGCGAACAAGCTTCGGCCTGGACTCACCCTACGCGCTCATGACACCGCTTTGTCGGCGCTGAACTTCTCGCCGAACGGCTTGTTGCTGGCCACCGCCTCGGAGCGTGGCACCGTGATACGCGTTTTCTGCGTGAAGACCGGCCAACGCGTGCAGGAGTTCAGACGCGGCGTCAAGCGTTGCGTGCGCATTGCGTCGCTGGTCTTCTCCTCCACCGGGGACTACTTATGCGCCTCTTCCAATACGGAAACGGTACATATTTTCAAAATGGATGCATCGGCTGTGGAAGCTGGTACGCACAAATCCTTAACCGGCAAGGGGACAACGCAGGCGGAGTCACAGGAGGAGTCAAAGCGGTCAGAAGCTCAGTCAACAAACACCGCGGAGTGTGTGGCTAAAGCAAAAACTGGACGAAGTGCAGAGTCAACTGAAACTTCCGAAGCAAAGCCAGCAGGGGCAGCAGCAGTCACGACGAGCTCTGGCGGAAGCAGTTGGTCGGGTTACTTCTCGAAGGCGGTCTCCTCGTACCTCATACCTTCTCAGTTTAGCGATGCCCTGGCTCAGGATCGTGCTTTCGCGACCGCATCCTTGGCTCAACCCGGCCTGAAGCATGTGATTGGTTTGGCTCCCGTCCCGAAGCATGGTATTGGCTCGGCAAGCACCCAGAAGCAACTGCAGCTCCTGATCGCTTGTGACGATGGCTTTCTTTATATACACGAATTTAACGCAGAACGTGGTGGCGTGTGCAAGCTGCTGCGAATGCACGATTTGCGGTGTCCGTTGGAAGGAGTGATTGGTGAGCAAAATAATGAGGTTTTTAACTTTAATTGCTACTCAAAAACAACTACACAACTTCTGGTTATTCTTATAGAATTGAATTTAACCGAGAGCATGGATCGAGTATCGTTAGATGGAACTCCAACGGTGACCACAAAGACACCTGTTGAAATCACTTCAACGGAGACAAGTTCCACGACAACAACAACAACTACAACAACAAATGTGATTACGAAAAATATTGGTTCCAGCGTCCTGATAGAGAACCCTGATCCTGCGCCGGACAATTCATATGCTGGCATTTTGAAGGGCGAACAAACCACGTACACTTTAACTGGTAAAACTATTTATTAATTATTTTCTCCCACAATTGAATGAGCATTAAACTTAATCCCTGAAATAGTAGTTTTAAGTAAAGCTTTAAACTTAAAGAACACTTCAATTCATAGATTTTTCTATGCTTGATCTTTCTTTCTCTTTGCATCTCTCCTTAATTATCAGTAGATTCCGCCAAATTTCGAAAGCTCTGTGATGCCATCGACACGCCCACCAAACTTTACGATGAGATTCAGTTTCCACCAGTTGTCATTGCAGCCAAGGATTGACTTGTGAATAAAAGCAAGGAGAAGCATGTCGCAAGGCAGTTAAACAATTGCAATTAATTACTCCCAATTTAATAATTAGTTGAAATTAGATAACATGAAGTGTGTATATTTTCTTAAATAAACAATGAGGCATATTTAATTGAAATTGCACTATAAAAGAATTGCAAATTAAATTCAGCGCTTCAAATTTTAGTCCAATTAAAGAGAATTAATTGCTTTTGTAACATTTATTTTAACATTTATAGTCTTTATCTAATATTAACTACCATTAACTAGTTTCCGTGTGTTATGTTTTATGTAAATTGATTTATTAAAAGAGCTAATGGAAACTTTTCCCCAAAACACTAATTTTTAAATAATTTATAATGTAGAATATTAATTTATTATTATTTCTGTGGTTAATTTCGAAGCTGTTACTTTAACTTCTGTTGGCTGGCAGTAACAATTATTTAAATGATAAAATGTGTGTTGGAAAAGAATGTTATAATTTAAGTGTCATAGCAAACATATTTAAAAGACAATCAAAATAACAACCAAGAAAAATGTGTGTTAAAATTTGATGTAAATACAAAAAAGAAATTAAAACCACAGAAATTCCAACAACCAAAAATAATTCAAGAATAACAAATAAACTAAAAGAAAATATTAAATAATTAAAAATCAGAAATTAATTAAATGTTAAAAATTGAAAAATTAAATCTAAAAAATAAAATAAATAAAATATTTTTTTAAATTATTAAAATATTAAATAAAGGAATATTCACAGTAATTGAAATGATTTGCTTGAAAAAATCTACAAAATTTAAAAAAATTGAAAGAATTAAATAAATATTTCTGTGGGTATTTAAAAATTTTAATTTTAGAAAAAAATCTAAAAAAAAATACCCTGCAAGCAGCCCAAAACCTATTATTATTAATCAAATCTTTCAATCATAGAAATATTATATTATATTAACTTTCATGAATCACTTACTATATACTTAATGTAAATCAGAGAGCGTATGCCAGGGCGAGAAGTATGTGAAATAATGCTCCACTGTAACTACACGTTCATTTAAAAATCTTAGACATCTCAAAATCTTTTAGTTTTTTTTTAACATAACATTGCTCTCACAAAAGTAGTAAATATCTATTATCATCCTCTTAAATCAATTAATTAAAATGATTAACTAAAATTTATTAATTTCGGGCTTGACTTCAGAGGCTAAAATTTTTAAATGAGCTCAACCTTTAATTATAAATGTGAATGTACATATATTTAAGTATGTATATAATCTATATGTTTATATTATTTGAAAGGCCAGAGTTTTTAATATCAAAATTGTATATTAAATGAAATATATTTGAATGCGATTTAATTGGCAAAAAACATTCGTTTCTTTTTGTGCATTATCTTGTCCTATTTTATATAATATTATTTTCTAAAATTGTACTTTATTATAAATCTGAAATACAACACTTATTATTAGAAATACATGTATGTTGATATATTTAAAAATCTACCTAGTAAAAAAAACTCTTCCTAGTGTAAAATAAATTATATCATTATTAACGAATTCAACTAATTATTGTTGTCTTCTGTGATAAAAACGAAAAAAATGTGAAAAATATTTTATGTATTTTAAGATAAAAAAAGTTGATAATAAAAATAATTATGTAATTCTATTCATTATATTCATTCTATGCGTTTGATGATTAATTTTGATTTAAAGATTAAACAAAAAATTTATAGAAAAATTGTGTAGAAGAATGAAATTGAAATTGTGTAGAAGAAAAAATTGTGTAGAATCGAGTTTCTTTTATCAAAGAAATTTGATATTTATTTGAAATATAAATTGAAGCTAATGAAATATTAAATTCTTTACTTCAAGTTAGAAGTTATTAAAAAACAAAATTAATCAACCTTTTCCAAATTTGTTATCTTCACTTCTATTGTATATCTTTTAAAAATGTTTCAGACTTTTTGTAAACTTTAAATTTATTGGTGTTTCTATTTTTTCAGTATAAATAAAAATATATTCAATTGCAAGAAGTACCTGAAATGAATTACACAAGAAAAAAATAATCAAATATATATTTTTCCACCTTATAGTTGTGAACATGTATGCTATGAATTATTGTATGTATATACATGTAGTACATGTAAACTCATATGTAATATATCTACTTATGTACAAATTTGTAAAGTACATATGTACATTTTTGGAATAATAGCAAATACAGCACGCTCTCGATTATATAGACTAGAGTTTCATAATCGAAGCAGAGGCAGAGGTAATTCATATACGGCCATTGACAACTAATTAGAAACACTTCTGCACTATCTAATTATTTCATGATGTTTATGTTTTAAAATGATAAAATTAAATTACAGTACAATAATAAACTAAAAATGAGAAAATTAAAGGAATTCTATTATATCGAATATATTTCACTCCTGGGAGAAAACAACTTCAACAATCACATAGTGTTTCTTGTGGCACCTGATTAGAAACGGAGTTTTGTTTTGAAATAAAACCATCAGCACTTGGTTACGAAACCTCTTTGGTTCAAAACAGCTTCAGATTTTCTGCGCATTGTAGTGATCAAGCTTCGACATCTCTGTTTAGGTATTGCTTCCCATGCCATCCTTACTTCATCGAAGAGATCCGTCAAACTCGTAATGCTTTTGCTGCTCAATGTTCGCTTCACGTCTCCCCAGAGGTCTTCGATGGGATTTAAATCCGCGCTGCATGATGGCCACTGGAGAACATTGATAGAGTTGACTTCAAAAAATTTTGTGACTTCTGCCGTGTGTTCTGTATCGTTATTCTGTTGGAATTTAAACACAACTGTGAATTGGTCCAACTCCATTCCACGAGAAGCATCCCCAGACGTTTATGGATTCACCGCCATGCTTTTATCTTAGTTTCATTGCTCCAGAGAATATGCTTCCATTGGTTTGATGTCCAAGACCATTTTGACTTCGCAAGCTGCACACGTCGGCTTCTCTGCATCAGAGGTGCGGGAGGCTTCTTGTGTGTAACTCTCTTCCATGCAGCCCACCAACAACCAAGCGGCGTGCCACAGTTCGTTTCGATATGTCAATATCCAGTTTGGAAGATATTTCGCGCTGGATATCACTAGAGCTCTTCCTTGGATCTTGAGGATGTCTTCCCCGATCGTTTCTTTCGGGCAACATTAGAAACGGTTCCATATTCGTCTGCATGCTGTAAAGCACCGAAAACCATTTTTTTTAACACTCTATTGCGCTATATGCCAAGCCATCTAACCGTAGCTCCACTATAGTTTTGCGCGTTTCTGGAGTGCAACTCTTGGCCTTTCCCATCAAGCTTATGTACAAATATATTATTTGTAATAAAATATTAATTTAACTAAGTACTTAACAACAAATATCAATATAAGATATAATAACAATATAATAATAGAAGCACTAATTTAAACAACAGTTTCTAATTACGTGTCTCGTGCAAGAATAATAGAATCATAGAAACAAAGTCTGCGCTGAATAACGGTAATGAGAACTTTTTACTGTATTAGTAATAATTGCATTTCTAATTAGTTGTGTCTATTATGCAAAAAGAAAGCTTCAACTTCGATATTACAATTGCCTATTTAAGCGGTTTTGCCAAATAGTGCGGTATTTTTTATTTTGTTTGTTATATTAATTTGAGTTCACAATGAATTTTTTTTCTGGACCTGTATCAAGTTATAGAATGCTTAACAAATCACTTCGTTTAATTTACAGTAATTAAATAATTATTTTTTATTTATTATTAGTATTAATTTATTTTCTTATACGAAACATAATCTTTAGTTAACAACACTGTTTGGTGTCATTACTATTTCTGTAGTTGAGTAATTTCTGTGCATTTTTTACATTACTAAAATTTGACATTTGCATAAAACATGACAATCAAAACGATTTTTGGTGTCAAAATGGAATCGTTTGAAGTTGAAAGAATTAAAACAAATATAAACACATTTAGCACTTATTTATCAAATATTTTTATAAAAAAAGATTTAAGGAGTGTACAGCATCGCTTTGACGTGACAAATAAATAATTGCAGAGGCAATTCAGCAAAACAAACCGCAGATAAAAGAAGCTCAACAACTGGCCATAGCAGGTTCCTGGTGGGATCCCAGCATTTTAACAGGGGCAGGTGACCTCATTGAATGCATCAGGATTTAACCAATAATAAAATAATATTTTACTTCTGTTTAGCTTAGAAGTTCAACTCTTCCTCCTCTTCCCGAATTAAGCTTATAATTGGATATGATTACGCCTTCCGCCAAAGATGGCAATTTGTTTAGGACGTGGTATCATACAAAGTTGAGGATCATAAATACATACATTTGACAGGTACACATGACAGGTACAGTGACAGAAATTAGACAGTGGAAGCCATTCTTGTAAAAGAAATTATATGTATGTATGTAAAATTCTGAGATTCTAAAAGTTGGTTAAAATATGTTTGTTTCCTTGAAAGAAGAATATCATTTATATTAGTAAATTTAGTAAAAAACTTAAACTTACGATTTGATTTGCACTTTATACATGAAAAAATCAAATTAGCATTTTCAACCATGTTGCATGCGTCACACATGTTGGTATCTTTGATTCTAATTCGATGAAGATATTCCTTGGAGTAAGTAAACCCACAAAACAGCCGATTTAAGAGTTTGATGTTATAGGTGTTATAATTCAAGGATTTAAACCGTTGTTTGGTTGGGGGTTTAGGGAAAATTTTCGAGCAAATGTTTTTGAGATTACTTGAATAGCACTTGTATCTGTCTAACCAATTGGATCCTAAGGTGTTGTAAATCGTTGTGCATGCTTCCGTGATGGCGTATTTGATGTCTATAGGACATCCCTTAGTGGCTGCGTGCTTAGCGAAGTAGTCAGCTCTTTCATTGAAAAAAAGCCCTGTGTGTGAGGGACACCAGATGATTTCAAGAGATATTAAATGGCTTTTGTCTATTTGATTGAAAATTTCGGATTATCTGGGGATATTTATTTAGCAGGCGGCACGAGTTTATGCTGTTCGTGAAGATGAGAGCATTTTCCGTACAGTCTTCGGTCACAATATCAATAGCCTTTTGTAGGGCTACCAGTTCAACGGTTAGCGAGGACACATTTTGATTAATTTGCAAGAGGAAATTTTGGTTTTGGGAGATGTTGCAGATCGGGGCTCATGTGGTTTCATCGAAAATGGCTGCATCGGTTGACCAGATGGTATAACCGTTGTTTTTTCGTAAGACCTCTAGATATGTTTGTTTAATTAGATCTAAAGGCGACCTTTTACTGATGTTGCCAACTACTATTGTCCTTGTCAACGATCGAGCGCCTATTACTCAATATCTTTTTCTCAGAGCAGGTACAAGTTGCTGTGCCCCGCACTGTAACAGTTTTATATGCGTGTCATACTAGTAAGATAGCAACCATCATCGCAATCGCAATTTCCTTTTCTGTTAATATCACAGGATTGCATTGCAAACCCGTTAAATCTGAATTCTGTAATCGTCCACGCATATGTAGGATATCACCTCGCAAACAAATTGAGTTAACGCCATGAACCTATTTGAGATGCAGCATTTCGCGTTATAATGCATCAACCTCAAGTCTTCTAAGAAATAATCACGCTGCTCCTGCCAAATAAAATATGATTACGAGATAAACAGCGAATTTAAACCAAAATTCACAAATTTCGACGAGTACACAATACAAGGCACTAAGTCAATTAATAGCATAGGCAAGTTAGATGCCAAAAGAAGAATAAAATAAATTGCTCAATGAAATTGAATTAGATAAAAATTTAAATATAGAAGAAAAGAATTCAATAGAACAAATAATAAGATCGTGTCACGGAGACACTATTAGACGGAGACGAACTTTCATTTACAAGTGTATTAAAACACGAAATGCCAACTGGCGCAGATCAACCGCCAATAAATAGGAAAAAGTATAGATTACGACAAATACATAGGGAAGAAATAAATATGCAAGTAAACAAACTTCTAAATGATGGCATTAGTACAAATTGCAGATCACTATCGAAATCACCGCAAATTTTGGGGCCTTGGGCCCAAGAAAAGTGGCAAGGACGGAGAGAAAAAGTGGACTTTCCACTTTTCTCGGAAACTATAATACAAAACATAGATCCTTCCGGTTTGAAGCATTCTCTCTAGAATTGATTAGAGAATTTTATGATCGGAAAAAAAATTTAAACTTAATACCGTAATTTAAAAAAAAAATTGCGACCAAAAATTTTTTTCTTAGTTTTTTTTTTCCAAATTTTAACTTTGGTATTAATTTTCTCAAAAACTGTTTGACAGAGGAACCTAATTTAAAAAGCGGATATTTGGCTTGGAAAATCAGCAAGCAAAAGTTATCTAGGTCAAACCATTATTTTTTAATATTATTTTTTTTGATGTTAAGTCGAATTTTTATAAAATGGCACCTCCCGTCTAAACGGGGGGAAATTGACCCCCTCTCCCATACGATTTTTTTCTTGTCTCGACCCTACACGCCCTGGTCTTCTGTCCCCTCTTATGCGAAGCACCCTGTATAACCTTCTGATATTTTCTAGTATAAAAAATATATCGCTGATGGTTCGCAGACTAGTACAAAATTTGCAGCTTATAAGACTAACTCCCGAGTAGAAAAATCCTCGGATTTTGCTCGGAATCCAATTAGGTTTCCCAGCTCCAACTTGAGTAATCCAGTCCGATTCCAGCTAGAAATGTGACGCCCATCTGACTGGATTCCAACTGGGCATCCAATCTATATGGGCAACCCAATTGTGATTCCAATTGGGAATCACAAGCAGAATCTATATGGCTACCCCAATAAAAACCCCTATATTAATAGATTCATAATATGTTTTATTAACATGTAAAATAATATGTTTTATTAATATAAATAATTAACATGTAATAAGTTTTATAAACATGTATGTAACTGATATTTTATTTATTTTATTTTATTTATATTTTATATATATTTATATTTTATACATATTTATATGATTTATATATATGTATATTTTATTTATTTTATATTTATTTTTTATTTTAGTTTTTTATATTGTTGTATTGTTTGGTCCTGTCTTCGTCCCAATCACGGACGTTCGACAATACGAGTCCCAAGGCTCGGTGAATCGTTCTGTCGTTTATACATAGGCCGTCAGCACCTCTGTGTTTGCTTTGAAGCAGATCTGCTGACGAAATTTATGGATAAATTAATATCTTTTCCATATGTATTATATAAATTATATACTAATACCTTTAATACAAATTTATACATTCTTGTCAACGAAAACAAATTTCTGTGGCATTTGTTTTATAGCTGTAAACTTCAAAGCCAGTTCACGGCAAAAGATCTTTCTAAAAATGTAGGTCATGCTTTTCGACACATTATTTTCCCTTCTGTCGATGGAACTTTTTATATAGAGAATCTGTAATGAAAATTAGTTGCATTTAATTGTGGTTTGTTTAGTTGTAATATTGTAGTATGTTTTTACAGTGTTGCAAATATTTACTTAAAAATTTGTATCTAACTGTCTTATCCGATAATTTATCGTCGAAAATTTTAATGTCATTCAATGTGCCAATAGGCATCGTGACTTCAAATTCACCGAAGGTATCAATCGAAAATCGCACCATCACCATTATACGACATTCTGTCAATTTTTTTATCCAGTTGAAGTGCCATCTCCTTCACCTCCGCAATGGCTTTTAATAGGACAGTTACTTCTGTAAACTCCTGTTACTTCTTTATTCATTTATTTATTTATGTAGTTCTTTATTATTTTAACAAAATCTGTGTTTCTTTATTATATTAACAAAATCTGTGTTTCTTTATTTTATTAAAGCGAAAGCCGTTAGACTCAGTGTCCGTTCGTGGCAACTACTTACGCACAACTCTCAGTTTTCCTTTTCTCGTTGACAACGAGAAAGGAAGAAGAGAATGACGTTTTAAGAAACGAATGAGGAGGGAAGAGTTGCCACCCGTGACGAATGCGAATCCTACATTCTCGGCTATCCTGATATTGTGTTCGCCTCGAACACTCCTATTTCAGGGGTACACTCCAACGTTTCATGTACTCAGCAACAGTGAGGGCATTTTTCGGTCCCTCGTGGTCACCTAACTTAGTTACTTTATATCTTCCGTGACTTAACGCTGCCGTAACTCTGTATGGTCCAAAGAATTTAGGTCTTAGTTTTAGTCCTACACCGTACTGAGTTCGTTTGATCGCCACCAAGTCCCCAACCCTGTAAACGACTTCTACTTTCCTTTTGGAATTATACGCTTTCCTATTTTCTTCCTGGATACGACTGATGTTTTGTTTTGCTTTTTCTCGTACTTCAACCCTATCAGAATCTATCTCACTAACTAATTCCTTATCTAAGAGTTTTCTCAATTCGGTTTGCCTTGGGGTTTTCATCTCTAGCCCAGTGAGAATACGAAACGGAGAGAACCTAGTACTACGTGGAGGGGTATTATTGATTAGCTGCTGGACTTGACTCACATGTTTATACCAGAGTCCTGGTTGCTTCTACGATCACCAGAATATGGTTGTATTTCTTTTTTGTAGCCTCCAAGGGCCCTACGTGGTCTAAATGATACGTCAACAACGGGCGATCTTCCTTATCGATAGTATTGAGCAGGCCTTCTTTTTTACAGGCTTTGGCTGAGATTAGTATGCACTCAACACAACTCTGCACAATTTTCCCTACCTTGGAACTCAAGTTTGGAATGTAGTATTCCCTTTCGACAATCTCCTGAGTCTTTTTAGAGGAAAAATGTCCTTGTCTGTGGGCGATCGCTATAATTTCATCTTCCACTTTACATGGAATTACGATTAACTGTTTATTCTTATCTTTGTGCGAGATTTCACCTTTGAGAAAATATTCCTCGTAGTCATCCTTTTCTATAATTTTCTTTATGGCTCCAATCCAGGCGTCACTTTCCTGTGCATTGTTCTACTTATATTTGAAAGTGTCCTCAATAAGTAAGTAGTGGACCCTACTGAGAGCATCGATATGTTTCATACGTATGCTTTGACGGTGTTCTATCTGGTAGTCGAAGTCTTGCAAGTACATGGCCCACCGTGATACTCGCAGGGGCACTTCCTTCTTATCGATTGTTTTGGTGAACGCACTACAATCAGTAACGATAGTAAAATGTTTCCCTATCAAATACACTCTCCATTTTTTCAAAGCTGCTATCACTGCTAGGGCTTCTAATTCATACGAATGGTATTTTTCCTCTGCTGGGGTGGTTTTTCTACTAAAATACTGAACCGGATGAAGTTGCATATCGTCCGGGTCTCTCTGAAGTAAAACACCCCCATATCCCTGCATGCTGGCGTCCGTATGTACTTCGGTAACTGCCAAGGGGTCATATAACTTTAATACCGGTGCACTGATAAGAGCAGATTTCAATTGGTGAAATGAATCTCTTCTTTGAATCTAAATTTGACAGAATCGCGTAACAAATTTGTAAGTGGTCTGGCTAGCACAGCGTAGCCTTTAATAAACCTCCGAAAATACGACGTTAAACCGATAAACCTCTGAACCGCCTTTTGAGTTGTTGGCATAGGGAATCGCTCGACAGCCGAAACCTTCTCCTTCGACGGCTGTATAGTATGTTCTTCTACAATATAGCCTAAGAAGCTAATTTTCTTTTCGAGAAATTGAGATTTGGAGAACTTTATCTTTACCCCGTTTTCAGCCGCGACACTCAACACCAGTTTTAGTTTTTCTAAACCTTCAGCGATATCAGCAGACGGAATGACGATGTCATCAACATAGACGACTATTATGCCATCTTCGATTAATTTCTGGAATATAGCTTGAATATACATATCTTCCAAAAACGGCTGGTGAATTGCATATGCCGAAGGGCACGAAACAAAACTCATAATGACCTCTGTGAGTAATGAAAGCCGTGTACTTTCTCGAATCCTCGTTAACAGGGACGTGAAAAAAACCATTTGCCAGATCAAGGGTGGTGAAAACGTTTCCTTTCTGTAACCTATCTAGCACATCTTCCATCAGCGGCATGGGAAAATGATCTTTTATTATTTTCTTATTCAACTTGCGATAATCGCAGCAAAGACGCTTGCTACCATCTTTCTTTGGGGTAACCACGATTAGTGTGGCATATTCAGAAGAACTCGGCTTTATAACTCCCTCTGCCAACAACTTTTTAATCTCTTGATCTACAAACAACTGATACTCGTACGAAATACGTCTTGCTCGTTCGTAAACGGGGACATCGTCACTAAGAATGATTTTCATATCCACTGAGTAGCTTTTGGGGCGTTTTGGTTCGTAACTATCAACCAAGTCTCTAATCTTGTCTCGAAGATTTTCTGTAAGATGAGATGTCTTTATTTCAGATATATCTGCATGACAATGTTCATCTACGATTAAGCAAAAACTTTCAAACTCTGTCTTAGTTTCGTCTTTTGTCTCAACAACCGTTTTCTCGTTGATATTTTCGTCCGTAATTTTCAAGAATTTCGAGCCGTTTTTCGATAACTGAATGTCAATAAGGTCAAGGATATTGTTGCCAATAACAACAGAATAATGAATATCGTCGAATCTGGTTACATGCATGACAATTCTATCCGTTCCTAGCATACAACCTGGTCTTCCTTTTTCTCGTTGCTTTTTTAAGAACTCTTTGTCTTCTTGTATTTTAATTAATTCTATCGCGTTTGCGTGTGCGATATCGAATAAATCATGTAATTTATCTTGAAATTCGGTTTCTTTCCTGTTTTGACATTCTGTTTTTCGACCATGATGCTTTGTAATATCTCTCCACTCGTTGTATAATTTTTCCAGCTTCTCAATGCAGTGTTTTTCATGGTGTGTTGGAACTCGTGCTTTTTGCCAAAACGTACTAACCTCAGCAACAACTAATTTAGAACTTTCTCTTAAATTTAAACCAACTATTCTTAAATTATAAAATAAAACTTGTAGCACTTGTTTTCTTCCTGGTAATTTGGTGGTCAATTACGCCAATTAACATAATATCATCATCCGATCGAAATCTTTTGGTTGTCATCGCTTTGGATTTTTAATTTTAAAATTTATTTGTTCAATTTTTTAAAGGTAATCTTTTGGACAATATTCTTTTAAATTTTTTTGTTTGAACTTCACGATTTCACTAAATTCGTCGATCTCCACGTGTGAAAGTTGCAATACAAAATGATTTATTTATGCGAATTTTCGTCAGACATACACAACAACAACACAGTACTGGGCCGCCACAAAAAAAGAGAGAGTGTGTGTCACATTTGCCAAACGCACACACACACATTTCAATAAGTACTTACCAACAGGGCTGCCAGATACATTTCAAGAAAAACCGGGGAAAAACATTTCAATGTTGGCGGGGGCACGGCTAAAAATTGTCCAATCAAGCTCAAATTTTTTTTGTGTATTTTTAGGATCAAATAAAATGGTTTTAGCGCTTGCCGTCATACGAATTCGAAAAAAAAGAAATAAGGACCGGTCTAGTAAACATATACATATATTTGTACAAACATACCCTGTAGTTCTTGTCTCCAAGACATCCTCGATGAATCGTGCACGACATAGGCCCGTCGTTGAGGACGTATGCAAGACAACTCTATGGCGATCATCGACGACATTTTCATACAAATGTCGTTTTTGTCTTCGACGACAACACACGCCAATGTCGTCTATGTTGTCTTCGACGACAACACACGACAATGTCATCTATGTTGTCTTCGACGACAACACACGACAATGTCGTCTATGTTGTCTTCGACGACAACACACGCCAATGTCGTCTATGTTGTCTTCGACGACAACACACGACAATGTCATTTATGTTGTCTTCGATTACATTTATTTATTTTAACATTTCTGATTCGATAATATTATAAGAATGAATTAAAAACACATGTATCATCAATTTTCAAAACTTTTATTTTCTTTTTCTCTATTTCTTTGTTTGTTGCATCTATTTTTTATTTTTTTAAGTATTTGACGCAACTCTGTAACAAAATTTTCGTAATGCTTCCCTTCGGCTTTCGTTGCTATATACAATGCATTTAAAAAGTTTCCATACTGCTTCAAAGATACTTTATCCTTCGACCCATCATAATTGTGGGACATTATTATTTCGATGGACAGAATTCTCTCAACCCCTGCTAGGCTTCCCGACAAAATGCGTTTTATCACACCAGTCTGAAAAAGATTAAAAGTGAATATTAAAATTTTAATTTTTATTTATAAGTATTCATATAGTTATAATTTGTTAGAAACATTTTCATTAGGTGAAAACTACCTAGATATTTTTATGACAAAGAAACTTTTGAAAAATTCCGACTACGTCAGCTCATTTGACATTTAAATAAAATCAGTATAAATAAGATGGCATGTCTACGAAAGCTTCAAAGGGAAATTTTAAATAAAAAAGCAGATTATTTGCAAAGATTGCATGATAGTCGTATTAATGGTACAAGTTCAAGTTCAACTAGCGCTGATATTCACTTTACGAGTGTACCGTTTGTTAATCAATTAGCGGATGATGACGGCCATTCGAATAGTGCCATTACACTTGCCGAAAAATTAAAAAAAATATTTGTAAAGCATAATCTAACCAGGAAATTGAGTGACAAACTCCTCCAGGCCTTGAAAGAAGAAGGTATTGACGTACCAAGTACAAGCAAGAAAATGTTCAGTGAAAGACTTTCTAAAATTAAACTACGCAGTGTGTGCCCCGGGACATATTTTCATTTCGGAATTACGAAACAATTGCTGAAACTTGATGCGAAACTGTTGAGCATCGACAAAATAGAGCTCGATGTAGGTATTGACGGATTACCACTATTTAAAAGCAGTGCAATGGGACTGTGGCCAATTTTGGGGAGAACAGTCAACATTGCAGTGGATTGCTTATTTATTATTGGTGTATACTGTGGGTTAAAAAAGCCAACTTGTGTAAATTCCTTTCTACACGACCTTATTTCGGAGTTAAAAGGCTTAAAACAAGATAGTCTATGTTTTAATGAAACTAAAATTCCTGTAGTGATCCGTGCTTTTATTTGCGATGCGCCTGCTCGAGCTTTTGTGTCAGGTAGCGTAAGTCACAATTCCTTCCATGGATGCAGTAAATGTCTTCAAGTAGGCAGAAGAGTTGAAGGCGTTACTGTGTTCGAAAGCGAAGTACGGGAGTTAAGAACCAATGAAAGTTTTAGAAGAAGATTGGATCAAAATCATCATTCGAAAAGATTTCAGCAGCATATTTTGGATTTGGAAACTTTAGATTTTGATATGATTTCACAATTTCCTTTAGATCCAATGCATTTAGTGGATCTCGGTGTAACCAGAAAAATGTTAAAATTTATTGTAAGCAGATTAAAGCAAAATGAAAAAACTGTAATATCTGACAGGCTTTTTGTACTGAGAAGGCATATTCCCAAAGAATTCGGAAGAATCCAAGGCCTTTGGAAGAGCTTTGTAAATGGAAAGCTATTGAATATCGCCAGTTTCTGCTTTATACGGGTGTAGTAGTCCTTAAGGATTTAGTAAGTGAAGATATGTACTATCATTTCCTTCTATTGCATAGCGCTTATCGACTTTTAAATACACCTTGCAATTACATTAACAATTTAACTACTACAGAAAATATGTTGAAAGATTTTGTGACATTTTTCCCCAAGATATATGGCGAAAAGTCGCTGACATACAATGTGCATAATCTCCTTCATTTGAGCGATTGTGCTCGCAATTTTGGATATCTTTCTCAGTTCTCTGCATATCCATTTGAAAATTTTATGCGACATTTAAAAAAATCTATTAAGAAACCTAATAAAATTCTGGAACAAATACGAAATAAATATCTTTCAAAAGAGATTGTTAAACCAAAGGAACAAATTAGATGTAATAAAAGACATGGAATACTGTTCGATTTAAATGGTGCGGATTGCTATTTAAGTTCGAAGTCTCCCAATAATTATTGTTTATTAAGAAGTGGAATTGTTAAAATAACTCGATCACGAAATGGCTATTTAAATGGGAAGAAAGTTATAAAAACATCAAATTTTTTTGAAATACCCGTTCCTTCAAGAGACGTAGGAATATATATTGTTAAAGAAGTAGAGCAAAATGAAATTTCATTTACTTCGGCTGAAGTGATCTGCAAATTCATAAATTTGCCGTATAAAGATGAATTTATTATTATGACAGTATTGCACAATTGTCTTTAAATTTTGTATTTTTTATGTGAATGAAAATATATAATAAAATTTCATAATTATTATACGGAAACTTACTATGTCCTCTTTTTTTTCTCCAACGAGCTCTTCATCTAACCTTTTCAGGCTTTCAGTGCACTTGATGGGAAAATGATGTGATGTACTGCAAAATCCCAAACTACGGCGCAATAAAATATTCGTCTCCGCGAGCATGCTGGCTACGGCCTCTTGACTTTTTAAAATGTTGTCAACTTTCTCCTCAAGTTTTAATAGTCTTGCATTGAAATCCATCTGTTGGGATGGAAAAATTAATGTAAATTAATGTCATAAGCCATATGGTTTAACAATTATACTTACTTTTTTATAGTCTTTTGATTTTGAACAATAAGAGCTGGGCCACAATACGGCAGCGACAGTGTCAGTGTTTCTCTCACTTTCACTGTCAGCCTACAATGAAAACAGTGGCAGCGCGCAGCGCTATCTGTCATTTGTCATTTGTTTTCACATTTGTATTTGTTTGAGTATTTGTTTTGTTTCATTCCTATAGAATAAGTGAGATTTTTTCTAAAAGGGTTGCAACACTTTTATCCAAAAAATGAGAAGATTTTAATTTCACTGCTCACTGCCGGACTAGAGTCTATAATTTTTCTCCTACTCGGCAGTGTTTTTTCCCATAAGGTTTGCATGGTGAGAGAAACACTGACACTGTCGCTGCCGTATTGTGGCCCAGCTCTAACGTGTGATTTTTTGTTCCAATTTTTCAATCAATGACAATCTTATCAAGGCTATTTCATGTTATACAATTTCCAGTCCTAAGTTCTTTTTTTTATTATACAAAAATGACGACGACAACACACGTCAATGTCATCTATGTTGTCTTCGACGACAACACAGGACAATGTCATCTATGTTGTCTTGTTTATTATATTGTATACGAATTCGTACGAACTTATTAATGTTCATTCGGGTAGAATTCGGGTCATAATCGTTTGCAAGACAACGAACAAGACATTGTCTTGTATCTATCTTTATGCGGACAGTTTGCAGGACATGTCCCTAAACATGTCGTCAATGAAAATTGCTGACGAAAAATAGGAATTGTCGTGCAAGACATCATCGACGACAATGTCATCGACGATGTTTTGGACTACAGGGTATATGTATTGTACGGGTATGTGCACATACATGCCGACTGCGCCAGTTTTGGTTTTAACTTTAGTAAGTTAAGTTTTTATCTTTTCACTTGTATTTCTTGCACTTCTCACTTTTCCAAATAGTGGATCGAAATAAAAACTCCAATATTGATTTAATTAACAAAGACAATTTATTTTATTTGGTAAGGTTTTAGATCTAACTTCTACGATAACTGAACTGGAACTGATTTCTTAAAATTAAATTTGCCTACTTATTACTTCTTTGTACACTTCGTCACAACAGTGAAAGTGAAATTTCCCTATCGTAGGTGAAATTTCCCTTTCACACATTTACATATTGTTCTGCTCGCGTTCTTCGCAGCGTTACGCGGTTGAACCTTTTCTAGGCCATGTCAAGTGGTTTTCGTAAGAAACCACTTGAGCAATTTTGTCGCTGTGAGATTCGTGAGAATTTTAAGTGGAGGAAAATTGTTGATTTTGAATTTTATTGATTGCGACATAGTATTCAATGTAAACGAACGATTATTGATTTCGAAATTGATCGCGGCATAATATTTCGTGTAAAGACAAATTATAAACAATTGTGCAATGTATGTTTATATTTACAATGCATTGTGGATTAATGTACAATGCTTTGTAAATCTAAATAGTAAAAATGTGTTTGGGTGGTTTACAGGGTGTACCATAACTCCCCCACCGTTAGCTTGATGCACCGACGAAATGTACAAATTTTGCTTTTTATAATTTATAAAAAGGAAACTTATGATACTGATAATTGATATGAATAGTATTACATTTGTACTTATGTATAATGTGTTAGTATTCTTTTTTTCGAATATAATATCGTTTAGAGCACCCTTATGTTCTAATTGGGCTTCGTATAATTTTTCTAGTTTTAGGTCAGGAAATGTAAAATTTTCTTTTATTTTCGTAATAATATTAGGTAATACAAATTCTTCGTGTATTTTAACATTTGTGTTTTCGTATATCATATTATCAATTTCTATTTTACAATTTTCGAATTTAACTAAAAACGTGCCTTTGATTTCTGGCATTATATTGTTACAATCGGATTTTATATTTTCATTATAAAAGTTTTTAAATAGAATTAGGCCTGGCAATATTTCCTTGATTTCTTTTTCATCGCAAGTTGTCATTTTACAATTTGCTTCTTTAAATTTTATTATATTTTCTATATAATCATCTTTTAATTTCCTTAGATTTCTTTTAAGTCCATTATTTATAAATGTATTGAATATGTTGTTGTTTTGATCCACTAGTATTTGGTTATTTTCTAAATATATGGATTTGTTCTCTGAATTTGGGATGGGTTCGAAGGATATTTTGGAGAGGGTGGTGTTTAAGAACTGTGGGACAAAAACGGTCAGGATTAATATTTTTTCCTGGAAACTAACGGCTATTTTCGTGTTCGTATAGGTGTCAAAGTCTTTTATTATGTCAAGTTCTGTTGAAGATAGTATGTATGAAGGTAATATGCCTAATTTGCTAGTGAAGATAACTTGAGCTATATCGTCTACGTGGTTTCGCAATAATGCGATATCGTTGTCGATTTGGTATATGTTTTGCAAAAATATGATTTCATCTTCTAAACCTACTATTCTATTGCCTATATAACTTTTGAATTTGTTTATAGAATTCTCGATGCTCGACTGTTGTGTGTTAATGTGTCTTGTGATGTTGTTGATTTGGTTGGACAACGTGTTGCTGAGGAATGTGAGTTCATTTATTCTGCTAGTTGTCAGTTGTCCTTGTTCTTTGAGGGATTCTAATACTTTTTTAATTTCGTATTCGTCATCGCTGTCCATTGTTCCTGTTATTAATTTAAGTCCTTTACCTAGAGCATTTATTAGTCCTCTTTTTTGTTTATAGTGGGGAGTCATATTTTCTATTTTAGTCCTTAATAATAGGAAATTATTATGTATTGTTTCCAGTAAAGGCTTGTTGTCTAAGTGTGTTGTTGCGATTGACAGAATATTATTATTTATTATATTGATAGTTTCTTCATATTTAGTTATGTTGATGCAGTGCAAGATTTTTATGTAGCTGTCCACGACTTTTATATCCTCTAGTTTGATTGGAACGTATCCGTTGTTGTTTGTTAGGATGCGGTAGTCCATAGTTTGTGATCTTGTTACCGTAAGAATGGTTAGTACTGTAAGGGTCTTTACTAACTTCATCCTAAAATAGAATTGTTAAATTAATTTTTCGTTATCGTTTGTTTATTTTGTTTAATTGTGGGATTTTCGTTATTTTGATATTTCTTTTGTTTTTTTATATGTGACTTGTGATATTTATGTCCTCTATCAGTAATAATGTGTTCTTCATCTAGTTGTTGTGCTGTTATTTTGCGAAATTTTGAATGGTTTTTGCCTCCGCGTATTTCTTTGATAAATTGAGTGCCTGTGTGTAGGTCTGCTTCGATTCGGTTTTGATTTAACTTATTTATTATGTGTTCTTTATGAGTGTGCATTTTTTCTTTGATTGATGGAAATTCGTTTTGACTAATTGTTCCATTGTAAAAGTCTATTGGTTTCCTACCTGTGCTGGAGTGAATGGTGTTATTATAGAATTTAATAATTTTATAAATTTTTTCTTCTACGGTGTCAATGTTAACGCTATTGTCATGTCTAAGTATTCTCAAATGTTCATTCATTGTGTTATGAAGTCTCTCTACGTCGGAATTAGATGTGTGATTGTTACTGGATGTGAAATGTATATCTATGTTCTCTTGTTTTAAAAATTGTAGCATTGGTACTGCTTTAAACCCTAGTTCGTTGTCTACAATAATTTTTTGTATGTGTCCTACAGAACTTATGTATTGAGCAATTGCACGTTTAAATTCAGTCCAAGTGCGACCTAGAATTTTAATTGCCTGTGCATATTTGGAAAATTTATCTATTATTGTCAAGAACAATGTTTTATTGAGACTATAATATACATCCACGTGTATTATTTCTCTTGGTCCGTTTGGAGTTTCTGTAAGTTTAAATTGTTGTTTTATAGGTTTTCTTTCGTATTTCTCTATGTTGCAAATCTCGCAATTATTAATAAATGCAGTTATTCGTTCTTTTAAGTTTGGGTGGTAAATTTCGTTTTTTAACTGAAGAAAGTTTTCATTTATTCCCCGATGGTTATTTTTTAAATGTTCAGCTTCTATTCGTTTAGCTAATTCATTTTCATCAATAATATCTGTTAGAAATTTGGTACACCTTACAATTTTAAATTTATTATTATTATTGGTAAATGTTTCATTCACAATATTTTTAAAGGTATTAAAATAATTTTCATCTTCTATGTTTATTGCGCTTGTTTTATTCATTTCGAAATGGTTTTTTATTATTGTGATAATAGTCGGCTTATCGAAATCCTTTATGTAAATTATTTTTCTGTTATTTCTAAATATATTTAAATTCTTAATTTTCAATGATCCAGAATTTATTTTTTTTATTATTATTTGTCTTTTATACATATTTATCGGGCATGTGCTCTCTAGTATTATTTGATTTGTTTCGTTATTATTTCCGTTATTGGTTTGTTGTAAATGATGAGTTTCTTCTGTGATTGATTCATGGTTTTCATTGCTTTTATCGTTTATTCGTGATAGTGCATCTACATTTGAATTTTTAACGCCCTTTTTATATTTTATCTCATAATCGTATTCGGCAAGCTTCAATCGCCATCTTACCAATTTAGAATTTGGTTCTTTTATAGAAAAAAGCCATGTCAAAGGCCTGTGGTCAGTTTCTATTAAAAATTTCCTACCAAAAAGATACGGTCGATAATATCTAGTTGCCCAAACAATCGCGAGCAATTCTTTTTCTATTGTGCTATAATTGACCTCGTGTTCATTAAGGGTTCTGCTGGCATATGAAATTGGGTGTCCTTCTTGCGATAGAATCGCGCCTAATGCATAATTGCTTGCATCTGTGCTGAGTGTAAAGGGTTTGTTTAAATCGGGATAGTGTAAAATCGGTTCGTTAATTAAATGTCTTTTTAAGGTTTCAAAGCTTTCTAAGTACTCTTGATCTTGAATGTTTACTTTCGCTCCTTTCTTTAAAAACTTCGTCATGGGTTTTGCTATGAGGGAGTAGTCTTTAATAAATTTTCTATAATACCCGGTCAATCCGAGGAATTGTTTTATCGCTTTAGGGGTTTCCGGAAGTGGGAAGTCTTTTACGCATTGAATTTTTTCGGGATTTGGTTTGATACCATCTTTTGTTACTATATGACCGAGAAAATTGGTCTCGCGTTTCATAAACTCACATTTGTCCAGTTGAACCTTCAGATTTACGCTTTCTAATTTCTTAAATATTTTTGTTATTGAATCTACATGCTCTTGCAATGATGTTGAAAAGATGATTATATCATCGAGGTAAACGAGACAGATTTTGTTGATGTATTCTGCTAATACATTGTTCATTAGTCTTTGAAAGGTAGCTGGTGCTGTTTTTAGTCCAAAAGGCATGCGAGGAAATTCGTAATGTCCGCCTTCTACGCTGAATGCGGTTTTTTCTATATCCTTTTCTGCGATTTCGATTTGGTGGAATCCTTTCGCCAAATCGAGGGTGGTGAAATATTGACACCTTCCTAATTTTTCTAATATCTCGTCGATATTAGGAATAGGGTACTTATCATCTATAGTAACTTTATTGAGTTTCCTGTAGTCGATGACAATTCTCCATTTAGGATTGCCGCTAGCATCTAATTTTTTTGGTACAACCCAAACTGGAGCTGAATATGGGGAGTGACTATGCCTAATTATTCCTTTCTCTAACATATCCTTCACTTGTTCCTCTACTTCACTCTTGTGTATATAGGGGTATCTATAGGATTTTACGTAAATTGGTGCATGTTCGATCGTTCGAATTTCATGCTTGACTACGTTAGTGAAAGTCAGGTCCGCTTTTCCCTCATCGTCATAAAATAAGTTTTTAAACCTTTTAGCTATTTCTTGTAATTGATATTTTTCTTCTTGATTGAGGTGGTCAGAACGAAGCTGTTCTAGTATTGGTGTCTGTGATCTCTCTTGAGATACATAAAAATTTTCACAAGTGACTGGAGTTATTTTATTTAAGCTAAATTCAAAATGTTGCGGTAGGTCTTTTAAAACTGTTATATTTAAGTTCATATTAAAATTATCGGCGTTATAGATTCCTTCTTCTAACTTTATTGTTTTGTTGTGTGATGATTCTTCGGGGATATAAAATAATCCTTTTTCATACGCTATTGGGACTTGGATGCTGTATGTCCCTTTTTGAGAGAAAAA
The DNA here is from genome assembly GCA_949629155.1 of Myopa testacea. NCBI lineage: Eukaryota > Metazoa > Arthropoda > Insecta > Diptera > Conopidae > Myopa > Myopa testacea. The sequence continues at coordinate 10,046,922 of OX451347.1, forward strand.
GAAAGACATTTTTTCTGAATAATAGTTGACAAATGTACATTTCCACTTTTTTATTAGAATCTCCTAATTCTTCAAATAGTGGGATAGCTTTTTTCTTTTATTTCGACCTGGGCTTGTAGTGTCTTAAAATTAATTCTCCTAATTGGTATTTTCCACTTGGGGTTACAGAGATTGGGGTTTATAATAGAGTGTGTGGCTCCCGTATCTATAATAAATTTTAAAGGTCTGGTTTTAGATTTGACAACTATATAGGGTAGGTTTCGGTTGAGGCTGTTGGACGAAAATTCGTGGTATGAGCCACAGAATAATTGTTAATATCCATTGGTTCTGGTGCTTGGTTATATGTATTTAGTGATGTTTGATTTTGATTTCTAAATTCTGTATTGTTAAATTGATTGGTATGATTTCTATTATTACCATAATATTGATTGTTATAATTTCTGTTTATGGGTTGATATCGGTTATTATAGTTATTATTATTATAGTTTTGATTACCATGATTCCTATTTCCTATCTGGCGGTAATTATTTTGATTTGCTGTATTTTGATTCCTAGCTGCTGATTGGTTACGGTTGTCATGATAAGTACTTTTATTTATTGTCTTATTAATATTATTGGGTTTATTGTTAAATGGACTTGTGTACGCGTGCCCTGCTGCATATAGAATGTCCATTGCGGATTCTAAATCAGAAGGATTTCTGCAGTATAAGATTGTTCTCATTGGTTCAGGGATTTTATTTTTAAAAATGTTTAACGCGGTTTTCTTGTTGTTGATCGCACATTCATCAGCAGCAGCTGTATTTCCTAGCAGCACTGTATACTTATTATTTAGACGTCTGAGTTTATTTTTCAGATCGTTGTAAAAATCAGTTGCATTGGTTTTAAATACAATACCGCGCATTTCGTCGAAGAGTTCTTCACATGTTAGTCGATCACCGAAATTTTTATAAAGGACTTCTCTAATTTTATCCCAATTGGATGCTTGCCTATTTATTTCTATTATTTCCCTTGCTTTGCCCTTAAGTTTACTCTTAATTAAGTCAGAAAACAGTAATTGTGAGTTATCGTCAAATGTTTTTAAAAATGGGTTAACTCGCTCTATTAACTCTATAAATGTTTGCAGTTCCCTACTGTCGCCGTTAAATTCAGGCAAGGAATTGAGGTACTTAATGGGATCTAAGGTTACAGTTTGTTTTACGTGATCAGGCATTTAATTTTTATTTTTTTCTTTCTTATTTCACTAAAAAAAAAATTTTCAACTATTTCAGTTTCAGCTATTTATAACTTTATAGCTTTACACTTTTTTTTCTCTTATAATTATAATTATTAGTATAATGTAATATATAAAATTGTTCAGCTTACGTGACCTGAAAGTTTGTGGTTGATTTGTTCTATTATTGGTTGTTGGTATTTCTTCTTCTTCAGTGTTGGGTGAGTTCCTGTCTTCCTGGATGAACAGTTTTTTCTGTTTTTCTTCCTTGTTGGATATGTAATTCTTGGTGTTTCTTCCTCTTGGATGAACGAAAACTTTTTCCTCTTGGATGAACGAAAACTTTTTCCTCTTGGATATGTGATGGTTGGTGTAGGGATCCTTCCCTGGACTGCTAATTAATCGTTGAAACGAAATATTGGATCCTTCCTTTATTTTAGCTATCCTGCCGACTGCGCCAGTTTTGGTTTTAACTTTAGTAAGTTAAGTTTTTATCTTTTCACTTGTATTTCTTGCACTTCTCACTTTTCCAAATAGTGGATCGAAATAAAAACTCCAATATTGATTTAATTAACAAAGACAATTTATTTTATTTGGTAAGGTTTTAGATCTTCTACGATAACTGAACTGGAACTGATTTCTTAAAATTAAATTTGCCTACTTATTACTTCTTTGTACACTTCGTCACAACAGTGAAAGTGAAATTTCCCTATCGTAGGTGAAATTTCCCTTTCACACATTTACATGTTGTTCTGCTCGCGTTCTTCGCAGCGTTACGCGGTTGAACCTTTTCTAGGCCATGTCAAGTGGTTTTCGTAAGAAACCACTTGAGCAATTTTGTCGCTGTGAGATTCGTGAGAATTTTAAGTGGAGGAAAATTGTTGATTTTGAATTTTATTGATTGCGACATAGTATTCAATGTAAACGAACGATTATTGATTTCGAAATTGATCGCGGCATAATATTTCGTGTAAAGACAAATTATAAACAATTGTGCAATGTATGTTTATATTTACAATGCATTGTGGATTAATGTACAATGCTTTGTAAATCTAAATAGTAAAAATGTGTTTGGGTGGTTGGTTTACAGGGTGTACCATAACTATAATGCTCACAATTTCGGCTTCCACTTGAAATTTCGCTTTGCGGTACTGCAAAATATGAGATAGTGCTCACAATTTCGGCTTCCACTTGAAATTTCGCTTTGCGGTACTGCAAAATATGAGATAATGCTCACAATTTCGGTTGAGCCCCCAAAATCTGTAGTTCTTTATTATTTTAACAAAATCTGTGTTTCTTTATTATATTAACAAAATCTGTGTTTCTTTATTTTATTAAAGCGAAAGCCGTTGGACTCAGTGTCCGTTCGTGGCAACTACTTACGCACAACTCTCAGTTTTTTAGTTAACCAATGACAACGAGAAAGGAAGAAGAGAATGACGTTTTAAGAAACGAATTAGGAGGGAAGAGTTGCCACCCGTGACGAATGCGAATCCCACATTTATTTATTAAAATATTAACAATTAATTACAAATTAAATGCTAATATGTATTGAATAAGCAATAGCAGCAAAGGCCTTCAGCTTACAGGAGTGGAAACTTAAATTACCTTATTTTGAGTTCCGTTTTAGTTTATTTTAAGATTTAAATTATGGATTAGTATAATTTGGAAAATTTCAAACATTTTGCAATAAGAGATATGTTGTAATCGGTTGGATCTGAAAGTAGTGAGAGAGAATCGGAATCGTTGAAGATTAGGGTTTTTGCCTGAGCAAATTTTGGACAGTTGTAGAATTTATGTTTGATGAGATTCGTAGGAAGCACAGGACAAGTACAGGGAGGGGGAGGGGAATCCTTATGCATCAGATGACCGTGTGTTAAATATGAATGACCTAACCGGAGGCGAAGAAATTTCATAGTGTCTACTCTATTTTCCGAATGCGTTCGGTAATCTACTATAGAAGTTCTCTTTGGATTAATGGATTTATACCACAATGACGTTGAGTAATAATCGGAAAGTTTCTTATTGTAATAATGGGATTTTAGATAGTTATTGATATCTTTTAAATTTACATTAGAAGACATTACTAAAGGAGCAAATGTTGTATATTTGGCCCACTTATCCGCTAATTCATTACCTCTTATATTCGAATGACTTGGAATCCATATTAGACATATCCTGCGATCAAAATATTTCGAATTTGAGAGGCGTAAACGTTTTCATTGGATATATTAACAATGGCTTGGAGCGAGGATAAGGAGTCTGTAAATATTGCATAACTACCTCCTTTATTCTTGCAGTACTTAACACTATCGTAAATCGCAATAATCTCTGCCGTAAATACGGAACTGTATTGAGGAAGGATAGCAGTCTTTATAACCTTATCTTCAGTAGTAATGCTATAGCCAGTAATGTCATTTAATTTCGAACCGTCTGTAAAAATAAATTTGTGATTTTTTAGTGAGTCCTTGATACTAGAATATAAGGCTTGGAAGATTACTGCTGCTGTGTCAGCTTTACAATATTTGTGTAGGGTTAAGTTGCAGGATTTCGCAATGGAGCTGCGTTTCCAAGGCGGAATATTAAAGTTAGTTATACTTGTGGGTTGAAAAGGTAGATTCAGGCTACTACAATTAAGTATAGCTCCAGATAATGTGGAAGGAATTTTTGGATGTTTCTTATTTCTAGAGAGTTTCTTGACTACATTATATAAAGAAGAATTGTGACATTGTATTAACGTTTTGTACAGTCTGGATGTAAGGTAATCTCTTTGAACTTCTAAAGTCAGTACTTTTGCTGCGTATAAGAGATTGGTGATTGGGGTAGAACGGAAAGCACCTAAAGTATTTCTTAAAGCGGAGTTAATTATTGTTGTTGACTTATTTAAAATCGCTCTTGAAGTATGACCATAAATACACAACCCATAATTGATTTTTGAGAGTATGATTGATTTTGTGACATATATTAAAGATATAGTGTTACAGTTGAATTTAGGAATGGAAAGGCATTTTATGACGTTAAGGGGGTTCATTAGAGAGGACTTCAAATGAGTGATATGTGAGTCCCAGGAAAATCTTTTATTGAAAATCAGTCCTAAAATTTTTAGGTCGTTTGTTTCTGTAATGCTAATACTATCCGATATAATACGGCAGCTGCAAACTCTCTTCCGACATACGTGCAAATATTTACATTTCGTAGGAGAAAGCTTAGCACCTGAGTAGTCACACCAGTCAGTTATATCATTAAACAGGTTGTTAAGATCTAAGATTGGATTTTTTCCCTTGTTTGATTTGATTATAAGGTTGAAGTCGTCTGCATATGCTGTAAAGTCGATCTCTTTGTGACGAGAAATTATCTTGCAAACCCTGTTGTAAGATATTAGAAATAGAATAACCGAAAGGGGCGAACCTTGGGGTATGCCGTTATGGATGGGAAGAACGTCCGAGAGCACAGAACCAATCTTAGTAATGATTTTTCTGTTATTTAAAAAATTAATTACGTATTTACATATATTCGGTCCAACTTTCCATTCGGAAAGTTGGTCAATAATAGAATGAATGCCGATTTTTTCATAGGCCTTTTCAAAGTCTAACGAAATTAAGGTTAAATGTTTACTATGAGACAAACTGTTAGCTATTTGGTGCTCTATGTTGAGAAGACAATCAAGTGTCTTCTTAAGAAGATTTACCTTTCTTAAAGCCTATTTGTCTTGAGTCTAGCAAATTGTTCTTCGAAATAAACCACCAGAGTCTGTTAGAAATCATTTTGTCTATCACTTTAGCCAAACACGAATTAAAAGAAATCGGTCTGTAAGATTTAGGAAGAGTTTTATTTGAGTTAGGTTTAAGGATGGGAATAATTGTACTGACTTTGAATTGCTGAGGAATATGATTTTTGAAAATCTCATCATATAACTTAACTAATCTGTGTTTAGTTCTTGCGGGTAAATGTTTAATCATTGGATAAGATAACCTATCCAAACCGGGAGTTTTCCCTTTGAGTTTAGTTAAGGCTAACTCTAATTCGAAATCAGTGAAATCAGCATCTATTATAACAGCATCGGGGCTAGGATTATAAGCAATAGACTGATTGAGAGAGGCAGTCTTTTTGTCGCGAAAATTTGGTGAAAATTCGAGATCAGTTGATTTTTCGGACCATAATTTGTTAAACTCATTGGCTATTTCCTTTGGATTTGTTATTAAGTTGTATGTGGAATTGTTATCTAAAATACCATGGATATTGTGTGAAGGTTTGTAACCTGAAAACCTTCTTATATTTGACCAGACTAGACTAATAGGGGTAGTAAGATTGATAGAGGATGTCAGATCACCTATTGATTTTCTCTTGCTTTGTTTAATTTCTCGTTTAAATAACGCGTTTGCTCTTTTGAAGTTTATTAAATTAAACATGGATATATTTCTTTTATACGTTAGCCAGAGCTTGTTTTTCTGTGTTTTAAAGGTTTGTAAGGAAGAGTTCCACCAAGGAACCGAATATGATCTTCGATTTGGAAGTGTTTGAGGAATTGAATTATTCGCTTCTTGAGTTATTAGTTTACGTAAATTAGCCGCTTCTTTGTTTACATTGGAGCTAATTTTAACTTTGGAATCTGATTCCAAGCACGCTTTTCCAAAGAGAGCCCAACTGGGTTGTTGGCATAACAATTTTGGTTTATAGGATTGAATGGGGTGAGTTTAAGTCATAAATAAGGAAATAATAATAGGAAAGTGATCACTTCCACAAAGTTTTTTTTTAAATTTTCCACTCCGCGTGGACACTCAAATTAGGAGAACATAATGTTAGATCAATATTGGTAAAGGAGTTCTGTTTACTAAAATGAGTAGGAGAACCGTCGTTCAGAAGAACTAAACGAGACTGAATTATGAATTTAGATAGAATTGAGCCTCTTTGGTTATTGCGGGAAGAGCCCCAATCTTTGTGCCAGCTATTAAAATCTCCTGTAATGAGGGTTGGGTGGTTATGGTGGTTGATGATATTGTCTAAATTGTTGCGATTGAAGTTTGTTTTGGGACAGATGTAGGAGGATACTATTGCAAATTTAATTTTCGAGTGAATCAAAGCAGCAGAGGAGTCAAAATTATTGCTTATATCTATAGTTTCGTGTTGTATGGATTTATGAATTAATAGAGCAACACCTCCAAATCTTGTGGATGACGTGTTTTTAGCATAAAGAGAGAAATTTATTGGAATGGGAATGTTGTGGATAGAGTGAATGTGTGTTTCCTGAAGTGATATTATTTTCAAATTGTTTCTTTTAATAAGCATTAATAGTTCGTTGTAATTGTTAAGGTAACCATTTAGATTCCATTGCAATATTCTAAGGGCCATTGCTGTACATAAAATTGCTTTTCCTAAGCTTGTAAACGTTATTAATAGAATAGAAATAATTATCACTTAAAAAATACAAAAGGATTTCATGGATCATATGATATACAAAAAATAATATATATGTAGATTCAATTAACATAAGGAAGAGAAGATAACTTAATTAACTGTTTTGTTAATTTGAAATTAAACTTTAGTTATAGATGCTAAACTTGACTTATTTGACTTAGCTTATAGTAAAGTAAAAATAATGATAATTCAAATAATATAAATAATGAATTATTGCTTGTAGAATTCTTCTTTTTGAATGTTGAATTATTGGAGAGTTGTTTCGCCTTTATTTTCATCGCTTTTATAGTTCTCTTTGAAGTATTTCGAGGGAGGATTTTAGTTTGTGATGGCTTCTCTGATGTTTTTGAGTTACTGTCGGTGTCGGACAGTAAATCCGAGTATAATGTGATGTCGCGGCCTCGAGTGTGTGGAATATAAATAGATGCACCAGGCTTGGTAAATTTGCTGACTAGAGTAGTTAAAGCGGGACGAACTGTAGGACTTGTGCTTGTTCGGGATTGTATTTGTATAGGTTTTGGGAGAGTAGACTGAGCTATTTCTGAGTATAAATATTTATCGTGCTGATGGCGAGAGTTGTATATACTATGAGCGGTTTTGTTGTTGACTTTCTCAATAGTTTTTATGGTTTGTAGTTCTTTTTGCTTTATGAATATAGGGCATGACTTGTGAAGAGCAGAGTGTTGAAAAGAGATGAGATTTTTCGATTTATAGTTAATGCAGCTTTTACTATTTAATCATTTTTCTGCTGTTTTGTCAATAATATGGTTTGGGTTTGAACACTCTGGGCATATGTTAACATTTTAACAAAATTTGAGTAAATGGTCATATTGGAAACAATTATTGCATCTCATTGGCATCGGAATGTATGGTCGTATATTAATTTTTTCATAACCAATGTTAATGCTGTCTGGTAGCTTAATAGCATCAAAAGATAGGATTATTAAACCAGTTTCGACAAGAGAGGCCTCAGATTTTTTTAGGATTTTTTTAACTTCCAATACATTTTGTAGTTTTAATTCGGCTAGAATTTGATGTTCTGGTATGTCTCTTAAGTCGTTGGAATAAATAACCCCCTGGGAGCAGTTTAGAGCCGCGTGTTCTGATATTTCAACTTTAATTGTGTTGCTTATAGCTGCTAGCTTTATTAGTTTCGTAGCTTGCATATGGTCTTTTGTTTTTATTATTATGGTACCATTGCGAGTTTTCTTGCACAAATCTACTTCATTACCACAACTGTGGTCAATTACTTTTTTTAATAAGAATGGAGAGATTTTAGATAAATCGTCAGAACTTTCAACTCGCGACATCACTAAGAATTTTGGCCCGGTGGTATTAGATTTAATGATTTAGTTTTATTGAATTCTATTTGCGGTAGATTAGGCATTTTAAGAATTTGATCGGGAGGTTTATTCATTGCAAGGATAGGTCCCGTTATAATATACGCGGTGGTTTTGCTACGTATATGAAAAACTGAACTCGCGATTGAAAAACAGAAATCAGAGAGAAAGTCTCTTATGTACACAGTACGATGCTCACAAACTATAACAGTTCTCCGAAACACGTGTGTTCACGCCAAGATTTGACAACGTACCTTCTTTATTCATGTCTGTAATAAATTCATATGTTCAATTACGTGTGACTACCATTATTACTACTGATTACTTACTTACACCTTCACGTAAATTCACTTCCCAAAGTGGCCAGTCGGATGATGGTTCTTCCTTTTTTTCAATTTTCTTTTGCAACTGACTAAGGAAAAATGGAGTGTATGGAGGTGATGGGTATCGAGCAAATAATTTTTTTTAAGGCTGTACACCCATTCACTTAGTACGCAATCAACAAGCGATTATTGATTTTGTCCGTTTTTATTTAAAGGTTTGGTAAACTGTACAAATTGAAATTTATACATTTTTTGCGACATTACACACCAAATCTCTATATTTTATATCATACTAGCGGACCCGGCGAACTTCGCCTCGCCCCAATTTTAAGCCTTCAGACAAACTTTAGAGTAATATTACAACACAAATATTTAAATTTTCAATGTAATTTATTTGAATGGAGAGCGATTTGATGAACAATGTTTTTCGATTTGTTTTCCGGCGCAAAAACAAATAACGAAGACGGCTTCCCAACACGCGAACATGCAACGCTGACAACATACAGCTGACCGTGCGAAAAACAGGGAAATTCGAGATCAATCCCACAGACTTCTACTGTTTTGATAAATATTGCACTGAATTTCAATTGATTGTAAAGCTTTTACCGTATATGGATATAATGCGTGATTTACGACAATCCGGAATCAGTTTAACAATACACATAAATCGTATAAATTGCAGCAAGAAAAATAGCACATTTACTTTAGAAAATTACAATGCCAAAATGACACCTGTAAGATTGCGCAAAGTCGAAGTCAACGTATGACGCCGTCTATCGGATTTTGGCTGAGAACTTTCTATTTTTTCATTTGAAAAGCCATTAAGGAATAATTTCACACAAAATTTCATACATAAACTCGATTTTCGATTTTTCCATTTTTCCGACTTTTCCGGGGGGATTTTCCCGTATTTTCCGTAAAAACCTTCTCCTCGAAAATACAAACAACTGACAAAAAATTTTACAGAAATCGGCCCAGCCGTTCTCATTTTATGAATTACTACAGTTTGTCAAGAAAGTGTTTACACTAGGTAAAAAAATAGCAATTTCTATTTTCTCGCTTCAATATTAAGCACTTCTATAAACTTTATTTCACCATTTTTTTTTATTTCCATACTTCATGTTTTAAAAAGTAAATTACATAAACAAAACTCCATATATCATAACAATAACAACACCAAAAAAGCAAAAAGCAAAAAGGAACAAAAATTTAACTGTCAAGAAAGTCTTTACACATTTTATTCCGCATCATTTTCATAGTGCATACATAGTTCAAAACGGTACCGTTATAGCGGTTTTTTTATTTTCTGTTTTGTAGTAGATGTAGGAAGTCGAAAGCGAAAATGTTTATTGTTAATTCTGCTGTTGAATGAGTAAGAACAATTTTTTGTGATTAATTTGAATATGCCTGGTAAGAGAATCTCTTTTGACGTAAAGCAGTTGGTTTATTATAACCATTATAGTGGTAAAAGTGTAAAGGAAATGACCGAGATGTTTGGTTTATCTAAGAAAACCATTTACAATATAATTAACCGAGCAGAACGTGAAAATCGGCTAGAAAATATTGCGCCAAAGGGTAGGCCAAAAAAAGGTATCGGACAGAAATGACCGCTGTTTATTAAGAAAAGTGCGTGAAAACCCTCAAATATCCATTCGAGCTTTGTCCAGAGAAATAAACCAAGAATGTGGTGTACAAGTTTCCCACGAAACTGTAAGGCAAGTGCTGATAAAGAATGAGTACACATCAAGAGTTGCACGGAAAAAACCATTACTTTCGTCTCAAAATGTACAAAAACGCTTATCATTCGCTACAGAATACAGCATGCAACCGAACGAGTACTGGGATGATGTCATATTTTGTGATGAATCAAAAATAATGTTATATTACAACGAGGGGCCCAATAGAGTGTGGCGCAAACCTTTAAACTCATTGCTTAACAAGAATATAATTCCAACCGTTAAATTTGGTAAGTTATCTGTGATGGTGTGGGGGTGCATATCCAGCAAGGGCGTCGGGGACATAGTTTTAATTGAAAATACCATGGACGCAAAGAAGTACTTGAGCATTTTGCAAACTCATTTGCTTGCTAGTGCCATCGATTTTGGTTTTAATGGCGGTGTAAACGGCAGGAAACCACAATTTAAGTTCTATCAAGACAACGATCCGAAACACAAAGAACTTACGGTGAAGACGTGGCTGCTTTATAACTGCGCCAAAGTTATAACAACAACTGCGTCAGGAACAACAGTGGTGACCATTTTTACAGCGTTTACCGCTTTTTGGGTTTCAGACAGGGTTCTGTCAAAGTGTTCTTTTAACGCAAGGCTGTTTTGGAAGTGCCTACCAAGAAATTTAAGAGATTTAGAATTTTCAATATGATGATTATTTAAAGAAATGATGGAGTTTTTATTTATTTATTCAATATTAACTAAGCTTCAAGCTTTATAGTTAGTAAATAAATAAATAATAAATAAATAAATAAATTGTTAAAGACAAAAAGTTTAAAATTTAATAAAAACTATGTTAAATACATAGAATCAGATAAGTTTATAGCAGTTTACATTTAAGAATATTCAGACTCATGCAATTTGTACGGCTTCAATTTGAGATATATAGCAGCCATAGCTTGGGATCCAAACCGGTGAAGCATACTCCAGTATTGGACGAACTAACGATGTATAGAGAATTTTTGTAATGTAAGGGTCATCAAATTATTTTGCCCAGCGCTTTAAAAATCCAAGTAAACTGGAAGCTTTGCTGGTTATTCGATCGATGTGTTTGTGAAATCGTAGTTTCCGATCCAGGACCACTCCCAGGTCTTCAACGGTATCTAGAATTTCAAGTTTATGGTTACCAATGGTATAAGAAGAGTTTAAATTTCCTGCTCGTGAAAACGACATTCGTTTACATTTAAGAATATTCAGACTCATGCAATTGATCTTGCACCAGATGAGAAAATTATTTAGATCTACTGGAAACAACAGTGTATCAGATTCACTTTTAAATGATGAAAATATTTTTAAATCATCGGCAAACAATAGAGCATCACTATGATTCAAGACAGAAGGTAAATCATTAATAAATATTAGAAACAGTAGCGGACCAAGGTGACTTCCTTGGGGAATGCCTGATTTAAGATATATTATATCCGATTTGGTATTTTCCAAGAAAACCATTTGATTAATAATACGCATGATACGATGCAATCCATTTCAGCAGACCAAAATTGTTAATTGTCTTAGATACGAATTCAAGTACATTAGTTGTTGTAGATTTTCCTGGGCGAAACCCATGCTGAACAGAAGAAATGGAAGAATAAACATCACCCGAAATCTGAGAAATGAGAATTTTTTCGAATAATTTGGGCAGCGCACTCAGTTTTGTAATACCACGATAATTGGATACGTTAGATCTATTTCCAGATTTGTGAATAGGAATAATTTCCAAATTATTTGGAAATTTGGCTGCGCCAAACCGCTAAAGTTAAGCCTTCGTTTTTCACCGAAGAATCGAACCCCAAAATATTTTTGGGGGCGTGACTTCCGTATAGAAGTTATGGGCGTTTAAATTGCGGAAATGCAGAATCTTTGGCGAGCGATAAGTCCCAAACTATTAGCCCTATAGAGGAGGTATATATACCGATTGAAAGGAAATATTTGCACCGCATGTTTTAGTAATATATATTTTTTCGATATTGTCACTTGTTTAGGAGATACTTTAGTTTTAAGAAAATAATGGTGGAGGTGTTATTATAAAACCTTCCCCCTACCTCTTATATGACAATTAAGGTATGTATTAGAATCAATAATCTTAAAGCCCATGATTTTCTCTTTTCAACGATACGATGTGTTGCAGGTGCTCCAACAATTCCAACCACACTAACTGAAATATAAAAAAAATTAGCGTTTTACAGACCCCAAAATTTCCGTTTTTTAGCATTAACCTTCGTTTAACATACTGAGGGTTATAATCAAAAAGCGCGGCCGTAGGCCAAAGGCCGGTGGCCTATTTTAGGGCGTGTATGCCACAAAACACTATGCTGTTGCGTAGCCAGACGAATAAATTCCTACTTAATAGATAATAATTAATAAAAAAAACATCATGAAATACACATAAAACACTATTTTTAAATAATCATTCCTTCTGCAATTTACCAACTCTAACGGTAAGTATGACATATTATATATCGCTGAAAACAGAAAATTATGGGCTTTATAAATAGTGTTTTTAATATATACCTTAATTGCCATATAAGAGGGAGGGGGAAGGTTTTATAATGGCACCTACACCATTTTTTTCTTAAAACTCAAATATCTTCCAAACCGTAACCTTGGCGGTAAAATGGTAAAAAAGGGGCATTGCAATACCTTTTTTTTGACACCTCGATCATTAGTGTACCTTTCCTAATTTCGGTATAATAAACCTTTAAAGAAGTGACCTCTCGCGACCTTCAAACGCCGATAACACCCAAACTAATGCCACGTCCCCAAAAGTGGGCGGCGATTTACCATGATAATGTTCCAAAATAACGGTGAAAAAAGTAACAAAAAAATCGGGGCAAAACCGCAAAAGTGAAATTGCTCCAATTTCCACACCGCTGGAAAGTAGCCAGAGCGTAGAGTTTTCAAAAATCGACGCCCAAGGATGTAATTACATTTTAGACCCATCAATTCCTTTTTAACTATCTGTTGTGGTGTAATTTCGGGGATGTCTTCTTGTCTCCTTCTTTTCGTCCAATTAAACTGCACTTGTTTACGGTCTTTAATAATTATTTATTTACACTTTTCTCTATCAGATTAACACCACTTGGGGTTAATACTCGTTATTACAACACTACACTTATATTTTAATTAACACTTATTACTATTTACACTTATATTTTAAAACTAAACTACGCGACTTGATACGCGTTTCTCGAAGAACGACTTCTTCGTTTGGGGTTTACTACAAGACTCCCGATGGAATCTTCTCTATTTTCCACCTTGGCTCGGTTGACACACCCGTCGACCGAACCAAAGTGGGTCGGTATGCCGTGTTTCGCAATTTCCATTATTTCGCAATATAAAAATTGTAAAATTCGCAGAATCAATACGCGGAAGAGAATCGTTCTCAATTTAATTCTTCCGCGTGTGGATTCTGATCGTTGGTTATTTTAAGTCAAGCGTTTTTATGGTTTGGAAGCTTGCTACTGAAAGCTAGCTTCCACAATCCATTCAAATACGCTGTGGTTTTTATGGTTTGGACGCTAGCTATTGAACGCTAGCTTCCACAATCCATTCCATACGACGTGTTCTGGTTACTAACTTGGCTTTTGAATTTACTTTAAACGAAGCTTGACTAAAGCTTTTGGCTTACCACGCAAAGTGCTGTGGTTGCATTAATAACGTGAACTTGGCCTTGACTCACTCGCGGAGTAGTATTATAAAACGATAATACTGGCCTTGAAAGTTCTCATCTCCCGGAACTGGAAATAGCGATCGCGACATACAACATCCCTCCACCCTCGGGGAAGAAAAATTTAGTATCGTACAAAACGATATTAAATTTTTCTTGTACATTCGTGGTTTGTTGAATTGTGGGTGGCTTACGTTTATGTTGATTTTGCTTATTGTCTACTTATGTATGGTTGTGTTTTTCTTTTTCTCTCTTTTTTCCTTTTGAATATGTGTTATGTCTATAGTGTAATTGAGGTAAGATTAGTTAACATGATAATACAATTAATTATGAGTAATAATTACAATAATTACAATGCAAGTAATTATCAATGATGACAATAAAAATTATACTTTATGACTTTACAATAATAATTCAATAATACAATCTATAACTGCAATTCTTTGGTGTCATCTTCGACACCAAATTGATTGAGATTTCGATGTTGATCTTGACGTTGATGTTCTTGTTGTTGTTGATGATGGTTTGGCTGTTAATGTACACCCCGTTGTCTCGATGTCTTCTCTCGATGTGTTGTGGGAATGTTGCTGCGGGGTAGCTGACGTGGTAGGTGCTATGCTTGATGATCAGATGCGGATGTTCGTTGTCGAAAGTATCGTTGTCCCGCAATTGAGATCAATTGTTTTTTGTTTCACGGTTGTTGATGGTTGAGATGTTACCAAGGTCATCATTTGTAACATCTTACTAAACATCTTCAACATTTTTCTTGTCGATAGTGGTGGTGCGGTTTTAGATCGCTGCCACTTGAGGTAATGTTGTAGAACGTCATAAAACCCTAAATTTCAAAATGTCGCCGTAAATTCAACTGACGAACCCGTGGATTAGTTACTTGTCTACTCGCTGCTATTGCGTCGTGATTTTGCCGTCGCATACGCTTGACGGAACTTCCACTTAAACGTAAACTTCCGCTTAAAAGGCAAGCATTTCACTCGCAGGCATTAATGCAAAGCTGCCGTAACTGAATATATTGCCGTACTATGGCGTCGTGCTACTGATGATCGGCTACTTTTCTTCAGAGAGTATCTTTTGGTTTTATTGTTGTAGTGGTTTCAAGACTGCTGACAATAAGTCATCTCGTAGGTTTCTGATTGTTGCTGCTATTAGCTCTTCGTGTTTTCCTTTCTATGGCGGTTGCATTTTCGGTCTCCACGTGACCTCAAGGTACGGTGTATTTGTCACCACTATCAGTTGATGATATTAATGTTCAACTGTTGCTGTTGTCGGATCTTTTCGTTGCGATGTTAGTTGTCGCTGTGCTGATCAGCTGTTCCAGCTACCCTTCCCCCTTCGAGTTGGTTGGGCGCTATTTTTGGCCCTGTTGTCATGTGTTGTTAGGATATGAGTGTCTTCTGCTGCTCTCGAGGGTGTACATCAGCATTCAGTTACGCTTCTCTGCATGCTGCATTCCTCTTTAATATACGTTATTACTATGAATCTTTAATTTTTTTTTCTTACAATATTTGGTGATTGATTCGGAATTGACATTCTTATTATCTAGTTATTCTATACAATTGTAGTTTCCATTGTGTTTATTTGAATTAAATTTTAAAAATTTCATCTCTATCCTAATTCGATATAAAATTTCGTTACATAATTCCTAATATTTATGCAATCAGTTGAATAATTGCAATTCATATAGTATCTCGTTCGAATATTCGAGATGAATAATATTTCTTATGCTATTACATATGTATAAGGTCCAAGACCAAGTTTGATTTCAAAATTCCTACAAGTATTGTAATATGTAATGTTTTATGTACATTTCTTATTCTATTTTTTATAAAAAATTTTATTTTAAAAAATTTTGCTATTGAAGGTTCATATTTTACTCTAAATTACAATTTAGTTAAGTTTTAAATTATGTATATGTGTACGTTATTATTTTTATTATTTATGGTTTGAATGTACGTATTTTAAAATATCTTTAAAATATTATTAGTTGTACTTTAAATGGGTTCTATTTCCGTATGTTTCCATTCTGTATGCATTGGTATTCATATAACAATGTTTCTTTAATTTATTTTCTTATTGTATGTACATATTATATTCTCAATTACAAGTAATTTAAGTTTTAAATTATTTTTATATATGTATATGTGTACATTTGTAAATGTACTTTAACTATTGTCTATATATTTCTGTGTATAACAACGGTTACATTATGTCTTTGTTTTAGTATTATTTTTATTATTAGTTTCTTAATTCTTTCGCCTATTTTGAAGTTGTTCACCTTTGGTGTTTTTGTTTTCTTCATTTGGCTTGTGTTAAAATTTTGATTTACTGTTTTTGTTGTTTTTTTTTTTTTTCCATTAATTGTTTAACTGACACTGCATTCTGCTCGTGTTCAGTTGCTCTATTTTTGCACCTGCTTTGTTGCAGTGCTTGCGTTAATCGCTCAATTACGTGGAATCTTTATTAACTACGTTTTATACGACCTTATATGTAAATTTTATATTCTTTTAAAAATTTTATTCTGTATAATTAGAAGAATATTTTATAAGAATTAAAGCACTAATTTTTTGGTCTTAGGTTTATATAACTTTTCCTTCTATGTCTGCACATAGGTGCAGATATGGTGCTCAAATTTCTGTTATGCATAAACACAGTCTTTATGCATAGATTTCATGTGCATTTATTTCTAAAATAATTGCAAATGCAATAGTCATGACTGTTTAAAACGAAACAGCTAGTTTTCATGTACCGTATGTTAACTCACATTTATATGCAATTTCCCAAGAATGCATCGCTTCAACATTCCATGTTCTTATAAAAACTCTCTCTTCTATTTTATCCTTTTAGATAATATGTCATAATTCCCAATTAGGGTGCGTAGGGTGTATGCCCCACGCGTGAGCTAATTCTGCAGAAATATCACTAAGCTTGCAATTATTAATTTTGTAATCACCATCGTAGCATAATTTATTTTTCCTTTTTATTGCAAGATATGCTGAGTTTTAATTCTACTGAGATTTCCGGGTTCTTGTTCTGTTTACTCCCGCTTATAAATACGCTCTGTCCTGTTGTAAATTTAATTAGTAAAGTTTAAACGTTCAACTAAGTTCAACTCAAGTCGTGTTAAGATGTCAGGAAACCAGCGATATCCCAGCCAGCAGTACTCTTTCCCCCTGGGCCTTTACTTGCAGGGAGTGTTTACAGTCATTCGAGAAGACGTCTGGGACTTGGAGTCCCTTATTCCGCTTTTTGAGCAAATGGAGGCTTCTTTCGACGCCAACCCCACACGGGAGAATCTTCAGTTCTTGGTCGGCGCCCTCGACTGGCTCCAGCGTTCCTGGCCGGTGCTACCGGTCCTGTATCCATGCCTGCGCGAGCTACTGGACGATTAATCCTGAATGTTAACTAATTTAATAAAAAAAATAAAAATAATGAAAATAAAACTCATATTTAAATTCTAATTTTTGTTGGACTCCTTTTATGTTGGACGGTTTGTTTATTTTGGACCTTTGCTTTCTTTTATAGGGATTAGGTCCTCGATTGGGTCTGCTGTTATGGCTTTACTTCCATCCCCCCCCCCCCCCCCCCCCCCCCATAATTACTTTTGGGAAAAACTCCATAAATATTCTATTTAATTGAATATTAGAGTGTAAAATAAGTTTTATCAGTGTTTCCATTGATTCCTACCCTAATCAAATCTTTATTTCATATTATTGTATTTTGTATTTTTTTTCTCTTTTAGGTTTTAGCATTTTTCACATGTGTGTTTTGGGAAAAGTATCTATTAGTTTTTTATGTATTTTGTCGTTACTGTTCTATTTTATTGTTTTTTATTTATAGTTTATGATCTATATGTGTTATCCTATTTCTAATGAGGTGCCCATTATGATTAACTTAGTTTAATTCTCTGATTATTCCTATAAAATTTTTCTTGTTTAAGTGCTTTTAATGATTACCTACATAATTATCGAGTTAATCCTATACTCCTATTTAATTGCTATTATATAACTTAAGTAAGTTATTGTGGAATGGCTTTTCCTTTCCCTTAATATTTAACACTGTCGTAATTGGACTTTTAATTCCTACTACCTTATATGGCCCTATCCATATGGGAGAAAACTTATTTTTTCTCGTTTGATTCTTAATCAATACACTATCTCCTACCTTAAATTCTACTAAATTTAACTTATTATCGTACTGATTTTTGGCTATTTGTTTAGCCATGTTCTGATTTTTCCTCACTATTTCGTGAGCTCTTTGTATTTGGAATTTTAATACTTTGTTTGGGTCTTCGGCATTATATACCGGACTACACTTCCTTTTTAAGTTAGTCGGCATTTCCGTGTCGAAACCAAATAAAGTACGGAATGGTGTTTGCTTGGTCGTAATGTGGGGTGTGTGGTTATGAACATGCATGGCTGCAGTTAACCATTGATCCCAATTCGACCCATCTTCTTTCGCAAAGCTTCGCAAATATTCTGCTAAAGGCCTGTGGCTTCTCTCTAATGAGCCATTAGCTTGTGGATGGTAAGGTGTTATGTGCAATTTTTTAATGCCTAACAATTTACAAGTATCTGAGAACAATTTCGAAATGAAATTAGTTCCGTTATCTGTAATTAAAATCCGCGGAATTCCGTAACGCGTGATTACTTCATCGTAGAAAGCTCTGGCGACAGTACTTGCTTCCGCGTCTGGGATAGCTGTACATGCCATAAATTTTGAAAAATCATCTTGGAATGTTAAAATATATTTGTTACCGGATACAGTTTCTGGTAGAATACCTACTATGTCCATGTAGACTTTATCAAATGGCCGCATTGGTGTATCTGTTAGCACCATGGGCATTTTTGTTAATTTCGAACTTTTATTCGCTTGACATTTAGGACAATTTTTTACGTAATTTTTTATCTGCCTTTGCATCCCTGGCCACCTATATTGTTGCCTGATTCTTAGGTACGTTTTCACTGCTCCCTGGTGACCTCCTAATGGTGTATTATGGAAATCTTTTATAACTGTTTCTATTTGTTTCGGGTTTTCTAATAAAACTGTGGTTTCGTTTTGTGTTATGCCTGGAGTGTCAGGTTCTACAGGCGTCGGACTTGTTTTTGTTTTATCAATATTTCCTTGGTCCTTTAATTCTATTTCTTTTGTTCTAGCGCGGGTCTGGACTGCTGTTACTACATTACGATTTTGCGGGATTCTACTCAATGCGTCTGCGTTTAAATTTTTCTTGCCTGGCTTATATATGATTTCAAAATCATACTCTGACAACTTGTGTCTGAATCTTGCCAGTCTAGAAGTTTGATCCTTTAAATTGGCTATTCCCTTTAATGGCTGGTGATCAGTAAAAATTTTAAAATGTCTCCCTAAGAGATATGCTCTGAAATTTTTCGTAGCCCAGACTATTGCTAAAAATTCCTTTTCTATTGTGGAATATCTTTGTTCTGTGTCGCTTAGCGCTCGGCTAGCGAAAGCTATTGGCCTATCCTCGCCTACGTTTCCTTGAGAAAGGACCGCGCCTAACGCTTCATTACTTGCATCGGTAGTTAAAAGAAATTCTTTTCAAAAATCTGGGTATGCTAACACTGGTGGTGACATAACCGATTCTTTTAATTGTTCAAACGCTCTCTGGCAGCTTTCTGTCCAGACGAACTTAGCTTCTTTTCTTAACAATTTGTTAATGGGAAGTGCTATTTTTGCGGTTCCCGGTATAAATTTTCTATAATAATTAACAAGGCCTAGGAAGGCTTGTACTTCCTTTTTATTTTTAGGAGGCGGAATGTTTTTAACGCACTCCACCTTGCTAGGGTCTGGAAGTGCTCCATGTTCTGAACACTTGTGCCCTAAATATACGACTTCTCGTCGTAGGAATTGGCACTTGCTAATGTTTAATTTTAAGTTATTTTCTCTAATTACCTCGAAAACCTTAGTTAACCTTTCTTCATGCTGTCCCAGGTTTGTTGCGTATACAACTATGTCGTCTAAATAGACAAAACAATCTATACCCTGAACTCCTGTCAGAATATGATTCATAAGACGTTGAAAGGTTGCTGGGGCGCCGGTTAACCCGAAAGGCATTCGGTTGAACTCGAAATGTCCTAAAGCCGAACTAAATGCGGTCTTTTCCTTATCCGCCTTGTCCATTAGGACTTGGTGGTACCCACTTGCCAAGTCTAACGTGGAAAAATATCTACTACTGCCTAACTGATCCAATATCTCATCTATCCTGGGCAGTGGAAAAACTTGTTTAATTGTCGCTTCGTTTACTTTTCTGTAATCTATTACTAAACGCCATTTCTTTTCTCCATCTTTTCCACTCTTCTTTGGAACTAGAAGTAGTGGTGAGTTCCATGGAGAGACACTTGGGGATATTAAATCCTCTTCTAGTAATTTATGAATTTGTTTATTCATTTCTTCCCTATGTGTTTGAGGAATTCGGTACTATTTTTGGTTAATTGGTGGCTGATCCACCTTTATTGGAATTTTATGCGTTAGTACCGGGGTATACGTCAATGGGTCACCCCAAATATCATGGTATTTGGCACATAGTTTCGTTATGGATTCTCTTTCCTCTCTGTTTAAGGAAGGATCCAAATCTAAATCTTTCATTAAACTATTAATGCGTTGAGCTATGTCTGCATTGCTTATACTGTTGATGGTAGTCCATTGATTACACGAAACATCACTTAGCTTGTATTTGTGAAAATCACTAAATTTCGGTACAAAGTTGTCACTAAGAATGAAATCTTTTGCCGTTGAATTTAGGTACCAATCCTAAATTATTCTTTATTCTAACCGTTCTTGCTTCAATTGTTATGTTATTTTGGTTTCTTTGTTCTTTTATATTTTGGATGCCTTTCAGTGGCAATTTAACTATAAATTCTTTATTTTCATTAAATAGGGTTAACTTTTTATTGAGCGTGTTTATAATGGATCTGTTCCACATGTTGTCTCTACCCAGTATGCCGTCCGCCGGTACCCCTTGTTTAAGTGACACTACGTGTAGCGTTAAATGTAAGGGCTGTACCTCATCATGGCATATGCTAGCGGACCCTATCGTGGTTATACAGCCTCCAAATGCTCCACTTAATTCCCTTTTAACCTTTTTATTTATAATGGCATTTTCTTTAAATGCGCATTCCTTTACTAGGCTTGTATCTGCTCCTGTATCCACCAGTAAAATGAGTTTTCCATTTCTCGCCTCTACACAAGGCAGTTCAATGAACACATCACTTAACGTGGCTGAATCCCAGTTAGATACTTCCTTTATAGTGTTTTTATAATTATTATTTAAATTATGCGTTAACCACGAACATATTGTTTCCATGTCCTGGTTCTGTATATTTGAGCTGAAATGTTTAAATTTCGATAATACCTCTGATTTCATGTTACTTGCAAGTGCTTTTATGTCTGTAATATATTCTGCTATATTAAGACTAGTGCTCCTTGCTTTATAATGTTGAAAATTGAGAAACATTGTTTTTACAATCGATGTACATGTTAACTGTATAATTAGCAAGATGATTATTAAAAACTCTGCTCCCATTTCTATTATTTGCTTTGCTTTATTTGTTATTGTGCCGACTGTTTCATTTAAAATATTTACTTTATCATTTTGTTTGATAATTTTTATTTTGTTATTAAAATTGTACCCCATATTTTTAGCTTTGTTAGCTTCTAATATTTCTGAAGTCTGTAACGTATCCACGATCTCCTCCGATGTTGGATGTACGGTTACTACTTCTTTTGGCCTTACATTTCTATTTTTGTTGGGTTCCCAGATTATTGGCCTTGTCTGGGCCCTTGCCGGTTTCCCTGCTGATTATTCTGAAGAGTTTCCCAACTTCTTTTAGCTGTACAGTTTGCTTTTATGTGTCCTGGTCTGTTACACCAATTACATATTGTTTGATTCTTGCCGTTCGGCGTGTTTATAGTGCTCTGGTTTCCTTGAACCCCCTTAAACGGATTCGGTTTTGGATTTCCGGGGTTCTTTTGCATTTGATTCCAATTCTTTTGTGCCTGTTTTTGTTGCCAATTTTGCTGGGGTTGGTTAGGTTGCCAGGTTTGCTGTACTTGATTTGGGTTCCAGGTTTGCTGTACTTGGTTTGATTGCCAATTTTGATGAGGTTGGTTCCATTGTTGGTTTCCTCGACTTTGGTTGGTAGGCCTCTGATTTTTGTTGTTCGCTCCACTTCTTTTGTAGTCATTGGTGTTGCACCTCCAGTTTGTCTCGTGACCATATGTTAGACATTTTTGGCAATACGGTGTGTTTTCCCTAGTTAAACATTTTTCTCTCGTATGCCCGCGTTTATTGCAAAATGAACAAATTATTTTATCTTGTGGCGCTCTCGAGATGTTCTGCCTTATTTCTGGTCTTGGGTAATCAACGCGATAATTTACAGGAGGTCTTATATAAGGTTCAACCGTATTCATATTAATTATTGGTGTAATTGTTGGTTGATGAATGGAGTTACTTCTTTGTATTTCCACCAGCGTGTTTACTGCTATTTCAGTCATTTCCTCTATAGTTTTCCCTGTAACATTTAACATGTGAGTTCGTAACGTTGCATCTGTTAACCCTGTTCTAAACGCCTTATTTGCCGACGTCGTTACCATGGATATCAGTGCGCTGTCACCTACTCCTTTATAGGTGTCTCTTACTATTTGCAATGCCTGGGTTTTTTTCATGTTGAGGCGTCTTGCGAACTGCCGGACGTCCTCATTGTGCAATTGGCTGCAATTCTGGAGTTCTGTCAACGTTACGTCTAATGCGGCTGTTGGTAGGTAGACCCTTCGTATCGCTAGGTATAATTCATCTAGAGTGTTGATTTGTTGTGTGCCTACAAGATCATAAGCGTCTCCATATAATCTTTGTTTGATGCATTCTATGTAAAGTGGTTTATTTGCTTCAGTTGCTTCATTTGTAGCTAACTCGCACGCCTGTATGAACTTATACACTTCACCTCTCAAATCTGGTGACTGCGTTCCCGCAAACAATGGAACAATACTGCTTGTTATTTTTGCTATTTCTGCTATACCCATCTTGTTGTGATCTGCCGCTGGCTGTTTATATGAAGGAAATGAAATTGGATTATATTCCTTTTGACTGGCTGCGGCTGGGGTGGGATCCTTATGGTATAGTGATTGGTCGTGCGCTAGCTCTATTTCCTGTTTTAACCGTCTGTTTTCCTCTTTTAATTCTCGGATTCTGGAATGCGCCTTTTCTAAAGATGCACAGTCTTCCCTCGACTTTTGGGCTGATTCCAGTTCTAACGTTTTATTTAAGGTTTCTTCTGTCAACCCTTCGTCATTCAACAATTTCCTTAGGTGTTCGTTCTCGTCTTCCAAAGTCTTTATTATCTTTTCTTGAAAATGTTTTTTGTTTAGATAAGTATCGTATTTCCTTTTTATCGCGTTAAATTCTGACGAATAGTCCCTTATGCTTTGGTTTTTACTTTCTATTATATTTTTAAAAAATGTTAGCAATTCCTCTATGATTGCGTCTGCTTTTTCTAACGTTGATGTTTCTCCTAGGGCTTGTAATCTGGTCTTGATTAACTCTAAATTTTCCTTATTGGAAACAGTGCTCTTCAGGATGCTCCAAAGTTTTGATGCAAAGTCTTCTATTTGCCTTTTCAAATCCTTATGGTTCTTTTCTAAGGCTAAATATGCTTGCTCCTGCAACGACTCGGCCATTAATTAAACGAACGATATATAGTTTAATAGGTTTTTATTTTTCCTAATGTTTACAATTAACATATGTACGAGTATAAATACATTTTTCTTAATGTTGTGAAGTTGAATTCATTTTAAAGTGTTGGATTCAGAATGCTGTAAAACGACTACTTAGCGCCGCTACTTAACGTTCCATAATTTAATTTTTTATACTAGTCTTAGTACTTTTGAATGAGAGGTAATTAAAACTTTTATTATGAAGATTCAACTTCCTTAACCGGCTTAGAATTCTTGCTCGCTTCGTTTACCGAGCGTGCAGTAAACATTCGCTGTACCTCTGTTTATTTGTCTGTACGCTGACGTCCGCTGCTGCTTTGATTCAAGCAGAAATGAAGCGTCAAAATTTTTGTGACTTCGCTGTTCTGCTTTGTTTCAAGCAGAGCCGAAGCGTCAAAATTTTTGTGACTTCGCTGAGGTAATTTAAGACCTCACCGAAAGGAACGAACGACCTGCCTCTATTTTTAAGCGGCCAACAAAACTGCAACGTTTGCAATCTCGAATTCGGACGATTAACCTAGTGAACTCAATTGAGTTGTTTCTTCGTTAATTGCTTGCTACCTTTGATTGTTTTTATCAGCAAGCAATTGTAATTGCTTGTCATTTAAACAACCAATCTAATTTTGCTTTGATTCTCCAACCAATATGAAGTCTCTAAGTGCATTACTTTAAACGTTTAACTTCTAATAATGGTTTTTTAAAGTAACCCAAAAAAATTTTCAAACTTTCAAAAATTTCCGACGAACTGATGAAATTAATTATCGATTAAGCAAATTAAACTGTGCGACTTCGAAATCAAATACAAATTTGAGGACAAAAGTCTAAGACACACCCGAAAAATGTGCGGCTCTGAAATCAAGTTAATTGTTAAAATTTGTTTAACGTGTTTAATTTGAACTCAAACGCCTAAGACACACTCGAAAATACCCAACTTTACCGTATACTTTACGCGTTTTGTTTAAGTATTGGATTGGGTTCCTGTTTTAACAATTTGCGTTTATTACTTGAATTTTGTCACGTTAAATAAATTTTTAAATTTATTTAAGTTAGTAAAATCAATCTTATTTTCGCACAATCTGTTAATTACAGTACCCAATATTGTAAAATAAAAAAAACGAAAATTCATTAATCCTTAATGTTGGCAACGTTATGTCCTTGCTTTTTGAGTTGAATAAAAAAATTGACTGTTTGTTTAGCGAGTCACGCTGAATTAGTTTGGCCACCAGGCCTTGCTTTGTTTGACTTTTAAGCGAGCCACGCTATGTCATAATATGTGGCCACCAGGCCGTACTTGCTCCTCTAGGAAAAGCACTGTAATATATATTTAAGTTGTGTATTTTAAAAAAACACTAGATTTCTGTTTCCCTAGTTATTCCTAAAATTTATTATTTCACTTATTTTTAAAATTTCTCCGCCAAATTCATCACTATTTATTGTTTCATTTTTTTCGCTTTATTTATTAACGCAATTATCATTTCTCTTTTTTACCAGTTTTCCTTTTTAAACTTTCTTTTGAAACTGGATTTGCTTTTAACTTTAACTAACTTTATAGTGTAGTTTATTAAGTAATGATTATTTTAACAGAGCTGATTGGGAATCAAAAATGGCGGTGCTCGCTGTGTCGTTCTCGCTCGCTCGCTGAAGGTTTTGCAAAAGTGAGGTCTCGCTGTCAAATCAATAAAATTAGCAATATACGAATAACACGAATATATAATAAATATAGTAACTGTTTTGGATTACTGCGACCAGCTTATCGCTGTTCAACAGTAAAAGTGCCAGTACTATTAGGTGCCGACCAGCCTTCGCTGTCCAAACACCAGTGCTATTTAATATTGCACCGCATGACTTACCTCGCTGAAGGTTTTGCAAAAGTGAAGTTGATCGCACAGAGCCGTCAGCTTTTATACACAACCTTCATCGAGTCATGGGAGTGAGATGAACGAGACAAATATATATTACAAATACAATACAAACGAGACAATTATATACATTCATTCATATAATAACTACAACTAGGTGGCGCTTCTTCGTAGCGTGGATCTCCACTGGATGGCGCTGCTACAGAGTCTCCCCCTTTGGCGAATATACTGCGTCCCGAGAATACGACAAAACTTTAAAGGTTTTTCTTTCTAGGTCTTCCTCTTCGCTTCATTGGATGTACTGGTGTGGGAATCTCTTCGGAATTTATGCCTCGGTAAGAAGTGAGTGCTGAGACGTGGTACGTTCCAAGTGGAATATTCGGATTTTCTTCGGATGAAATCTCGTAGGCGGTGTTACCAACCTTTCTAGTGATCACATAGGGGCCATCTCGTTTTGGGACAAACTTGGATGTGATACCTTGAGCTGCTTTGCTTAACACGTGTGTTGTAACTAAAACTTTGGACCCGATGTCCAATTTCTCTTGAGGTCGTCTTTTCTGGTCTGCTAGCATTTTATTTTTGTCCTGCATACGATGTTCGGCTTCCTTGGCAGTTTTTAGGACATTAGAAAGTTGTTGAAGGTGAGGAGTTATTTGTGGAATGAAGTTCTCTCCCTCCACGATTTCTTTAACGTCATGTTGTATGTCGTCTAATGTGCGCAGCTCTCTTCCAAAAGTCAAATAGGATGCTGAGTATCATGTACTCTGACATTTTGCTGTGTTCATGGCGAATCTGATGGCTGGTAAATTTAGATTCCACCGGTTATGATGACTTTGAACAAATATTGCTAGTTGAGCTTTTAAATCACGATTTTTTCTTTCAACCGGATTTGCCTGTGGGTGATAAACTGGCGTGAATTGCTGGTGAATATCGAGACAATAGGCCACCTTTTGCATGATGCCAGAAATAAACTGCACTCCATTATCAGTTTTTAAACGTCGTGGTATCCCATAACGTAGAAATATTTCGTCTATTATGATCTTTGCACATGCCTCTGCCGTAGCTTCTTTCAAGGCGAATATCTCTACCCATCGGCTTGCAACATCTTCGGCGATTAGGATCCACTGATATCCGTCTGTTGTTTTCGGTAGTGGCCCGAATAAATCTACAGCTAATACCTCAAAGCGTTGTTTACTGGTTGTTGTTTGTAGGAGACCAACCGGTCTCATGTTTGACGCTTTAAATCGTTGGCATTCGATGCAGTTCTTAACATATTTTGCGATGTCAACGCGCATTCCTGGCCAAAAGTACCTTTCAGCTATACGAACCGTTGTTCTTTCCGCGCCATAATGTCCTGCACTACTATCATCATGGTATACTCTTAAAATTTTTGGTCGTTCTTGAGAAGGTATAACTAGCTTTGCGTCTTCGCCATCGTCAACTGCATAGCAGTATAACAGTCCATTGTTCATTATATATCCTCTGCCTACCCATCGTCCAAGGTCTTCATTTTGGGTTTCTAATGATACGATTATATCTTTTAGATAATCATCCTTTAGCTGTTCTTCACGAATGTTGCTCATACTTCTTCGCGGTAAGTCAATGTCAAATGCGCAAATAGCATTGATCGTATCTGTGTGCTCGTTATCGGTGCCTGTTGGCCGAGACAACATATCTGCCAACGAATTAGTCTTACCAGGTGTATACTCTATTTTGAAGTTGTACTGTTGTATTTGTAGTGCCCATCTTGCTAAACGACCTGATGGAGTTTTTATAGTAAGCAGCCATTTCAACGGCTGATGATCCGTCATCAGAATAAGCTCTTCGCCTTCTATATATCCTCGAAACTTAGAGCATGCCCAAACAATTGCAAGTGCCTCTCGCTCGGTTGTAGAATAATTTTGTTCAGCCTTAGTGAGTAAGCGGCTAGCATATTCAATCGGATGTTCTTCATTACCCTCCCCCTGGAGTAAAGCTGCACCTAATGCATAGCCACTAGCGTCCGTTTTCAATATAAATGGCATATTGTCTCGAGCTTGTTTAAGAATTGGTGGGGACGTCAATAGTTCTTTTAAGGTTTCGAAAGATTGTTTTTGCGCTTGTTCCCATTTCCATTTAACGCTTTTCTTTGTTAAGTTTGTAAGCGGTTTTGCAATTTCAGCATATCCTTTAATAAATCTGCGGTACCAAGAGCACGTCTGTATGAAAGATATAAGCTGCTTTAGATTTTTGGGCTCAGCACGTTGTCGTATAGTATTTATTTTTTCCGTGTCGACCGCAATACCCTCTGGAGTAAGCACATGGCCAAGAAATTTTACATAAGGACAGCAGTAGCGACATTTGTCGTTATTTACACGCAAATTGAATTTCTGCATTCGTTCAAATATCTTGTTTAAATCTTGAAGGTGTTTTTCAAATGACGGAGAGCATAAAATAAGATCATCTAGATATGCTAACAATTGCACGTCGGCAATGCCTGTTTTGAAACGATCAATTAAACGTTGAAAAGTGGCGGGTGCATTTCGCAACCCGAATGGCATTCTTTTGAAACGAAATGTTCCAAACGGAGTAAT
The DNA here is from genome assembly GCA_949629155.1 of Myopa testacea. Lineage (NCBI taxonomy): Eukaryota > Metazoa > Arthropoda > Insecta > Diptera > Conopidae > Myopa > Myopa testacea. Next base: position 10,074,780 of record OX451347.1, read on the forward strand.
GATACAAGTCTTATCGCGGTCTTCTTCCGCTACACTGATTTGGTAATAACCGCTTTGTAGGTCTAATGTTGTCATAAAGGCTGTACCTTTTGACGCATGAAGCAAATCATCAATCCTTGGCAACGGGTACCTATCGGGTATGGTTATTGCATTTAACTTCCGGAAATCTACGCACACACGTACTCCACCATTTTTCTTGGGTACCATTACCACTGGTGATGACCATGCAGATTCGCATTCCTCGATTATTTCGGTATCTATCAAGTTATCTATTTCTATTTTTAGATCCTTCATTCTGGCAAATGAGAGTCTGTATGGTGGGGATGCGATCGGCTGATTTGTTCCGGTATCAATCTTATGAATCGCGTATGGTGTTGGTTCACCTAGAGGACTGAAAACATTGGCGTGTTTATGCAAAAGAGTGTCAAGCTCATTTTTCTGCTCATGACTTAACACACTGCCATCGGCTTCTTTTATGATATGAAAATCAAAAGAGTAAAGTGGCGTAAAGATTGAGTCGATGTAATCGTCTGCTTTACTTCTGTGCATTTCTCCGCTGAAGAGGCCTCTGTCTGTTTTTCTATCAGGTGTTATCGAGTTGGTTGGCAGAGCATCTTTAAAGATATGCTGGACTGTACGTGGAGAGTAATCGCTTGCTTGTGTGACCTCCGGACCAAAATATTCAAAATCGGATATATGAACTTCGTGGCCAGACTGTTTTTCAGATTTTTGATGTTTTTCAATACTGCTAATCATCTCCACTGGCTTACGTTTAGCATTTGTACTCACAACTCTAATGTTTTCTATTAGATTTAATTGTACTGGCGCATTTGGTACAAAATCAAATTGCTGGGTTGCGTTGCTTTCGAAATACCAATACCGTTGTGCCATATTCAGAACAATGCCGGATTTTTCCATGAAATCCGCGCCAATGAGCGTACGATTCCCCTTGGCTTCTGGCAAGACAATGAATTCAATATTTTGACATCTGCCACCTATAACTATTTTACAACTGGTGGTCAAGCACTCTTCAGCGGAGGTGCTTCCATCTGCCAGTGTAATCTCGCAACTTACTTTTTCAAACGTGCAACCCTTCTGGTCCATAATACGTTTAAGGTTCGCGCTTGCCACACTTGTTCGCGCACCAGTATCAAAATAACCTTGTCCAGGTACTCCAAATAGCTGGATATTTACGACGGGAACATTGCGACCAATTATTGATGGTGCCATAGAATTAAATTGTACGGAATTCGTTGCTTCACGTAATTTAGTTTTGCAATTTGAGCAATTTGCACGTGTCACCCCTGGAGCATTGCAGCCATAGCAAGCAAATTTTGGCTTCGTCACAACGGCTTGGGCAATCAAAGCTGACTGAGCTTCTTTTTCTACGGCTTCCGCCTTTTTGAAGCAATTCTCTTGTGAATGGCCCTTTTTCCTGCAAAAATTACAACGCACTGGACCACCGTGCTGATTTCCTACAACAGTGTTCACAGGCTGACTGCGTTCTGCCAAATTGTGCTCCGCTTCACGAGCCTCACTCAAAAGTTCATCTAAAGTTTTAATTTTTTCTCTCGATATGCGCTCACGCACTTGCGAGTACAGCATTCCAAACAACATGTCAATTTGATCAGATTCCCTTGGCAGATTTTTCAATTGAGCAAAAAGAGCACGTTTCTTTCGAACAAAATTGTCAATTGGTTCACCTTTCTGCTGCTTGCCTTCAAAGATTTCGACGTAAATTCGCCATGCTGGCTTTGGTGGGCAGAATGATTCACGTAGCATTCGAGTTACATCTGCGAATGTTGTAATGCCTGCTTTGACACCAGACCACCACTCCGCAGCATCACCCTCAAGCAGCATTGGCATACCGCCAACTGCATCTTGGTCAGAAATTTTCTCAATTAATTTGAAGGTAGAGATAGCCGAAATGAACTCTTCAACGCGTGCTGGATTACGGTCACCATTGTAACGTGCCGTACACGTGCTGAAAGTGCCGCTTCTCGTATTTGCGTTGGATACGACCTGCATAAGCCGATCAAACTGTTCTGCTGAAAACATCGCCATTTTCTTTTCCTTAATGCGTTCGCTTCTTCTCAAAAAGTAAGCCACGATGTTGGGCGCCAATTATAGTGTAGTTTATTAAGTAATGATTATTTTAACAGAGCTGATTGGGAATCAAAAATGGCGGTGCTCGCTGTGTCGTTCTCGCTCGCTCGCTGAAGGTTTTGCAAAAGTGAGGTCTCGCTGTCAAATCAATAAAATTAGCAATATACGAATAACACGAATATATAATAAATATAGTAACTGTTTTGGATTACTGCGACCAGCTTATCGCTGTTCAACAGTAAAAGTGCCAGTACTATTAGGTGCCGACCAGCCTTCGCTGTCCAAACACCAGTGCTATTTAATATTGCACCGCATGACTTACCTCGCTGAAGGTTTTGCAAAAGTGAAGTTGATCGCACAGAGCCGTCAGCTTTTATACACAACCTTCATCGAGTCATGGGAGTGAGATGAACGAGACAAATATATATTACAAATACAATACAAACGAGACAATTATATACATTCATTCATATAATAACTACAACTAGGTGGCGCTTCTTCGTAGCGTGGATCTCCACTGGATGGCGCTGCTACAACTTTTAATTTATAACTTTCCTTTTCATCTATAACTTGCTCACTGCAGTTTTTCAATTACCTGCTACAAGGTTGTTATTTCACTTTTTGGTACTTTATTCTACTCACTTATTCCTTAATTCGAGCGATCCTCGGCTCGAAAAACCGGCTGCGCCAATTTGTTGTGGTGTAATTTCGGGGGGTGTCTTCTTGTCTCCTTCTTTTCGTCCAATTAAACTGCACTTGTTTACGGTCTTTAATAATTATTTATTTACACTTTTCTCTATCAGATTAACACCACTTGGGGTTAATACTCGTTATTACAACACTACACTTATATTTTAATTAACACTTATTACTATTTACACTTATATTTTAAAACTAAACTACGCGACTTGATACGCGTTTCTCGAAGAACGACTTCTTCGTTTGGGGTTTACTACAAGACTCCCGATGGAATCTTCTCTATTTTCCACCTTGGCTCGGTTGACACACCCGTCGACCGAACCAAAGTGGGTCGGTATGCCGTGTTTCGCAATTTGCATTATTTCGCAATATAAAAATTGTAAAATTCGCAGAATCAATACGCGGAAGAGAATCGTTCTCAATTTAATTCTTCCGCGTGTGGATTCTGATCGTTGGTTATTTTAAGTCAAGCGTTTTTATGGTTTGGAAGCTTGCTACTGAAAGCTAGCTTCCACAATCCATTCAAATACGCTGTGGTTTTTATGGTTTGGACGCTAGCTATTGAACGCTAGCTTCCACAATCCATTCCATACGACGTGTTCTGGTTACTAACTTGGCTTTTGAATTTACTTTAAACGAAGCTTGACTAAAGCTTTTGGCTTACCACGCAAAGTGCTGTGGTTGCATTAATAACGTGAACTTGGCCTTGACTCACTCGCGGAGTAGTATTATAAAACGATAATACTGGCCTTGAAAGTTCTCATCTCCCGGAACTGGAAATTGCGATCGCGACATACAACAATCTTCTCATCGATAATTGGATGCATGATATTACCATTTGATACTGGGTAAGGATATGTCATTGAATCATATCTCGCATCAGAATATGTTGACTTAAAATATTTTGCGAACAGACTGCATGTTGATTTAATGTCATCAGATTCAGTATCATCCAGTTTCATAACCGAAGGAAGCATATTGCATCTACGTTTCGAATTCACGAAGGTCCAAAAGGACTTTGGATTCGATTTCAGATTAGATTTTACTCTTGATAAATAATTATAATACTATAGGATAATTGAAGGCATCTGCGGTATCTATTTCTCGCAGCAATGCATTTTATAAAAGATGGTACTAGAATAATGGTAAGGAAAATGGAAAATGGTAAGATGGTAGTAGAATAATGGGGTCTTCAGGACACTTCGTCCAAGAAACATGTGGTAAATTAAAGTCCCCTAGCACTACTAAACGTTCAGTGTTCAGCAAGCGGCTATTTAATCTTCTTACGTAGTCACAATGTTTTTGTCGCAAACGTCCGCACCAGAGTTGGGTGGAATATAAGAACAACTGATATATAATGATAAATTGCCTGTTTTAACTTGGACACAGCATAATTCAATGTCACTCACCATTCTTGAGAAATATTAAGATTTAACTGCAATGAGAACACCACCACCTCTTTTTAAACCGGACTGATTTTGGTTTCTATCTTTCCGGTAAATCGTGAAATTAGGGGATAAAATTTCCCTATATATTTGCTATATATATATTTGCCTAATGCTATTTTGGATTCATTCATTGGATCATTCATTCATAAAAAGGGATGAATGAATTTGTAGTTTTTTAGATATATGATTAACAATATTTTCAGGAGTCGTATAATTTTTAAATATAGATATATGAATCCAAATGTTCTTGGCAGGACGTTTAATCCGGTATCGGAGTCCGAACTGAAGACTTTAAAAGAACTTGAACGATTCTTGTTGATTCGTTTTTTATGCTTGACTATTTGGAAACAATCATTATTGTTATTAGTGGTAGTTGAAGAAGTGATGGCTTTTTTGAAGTTGTGCTTTATCTCTTCTAGAAAGTTACCTAGGGTTAGACCATTTAGAATTTTATTAAGTTTATTTTTTGAAAGGAACTTTTTGATTGGAAGGGGAAAGTTGTTTATTTTTAGCAAAATGGGAAAATGATGACTACCATCTAGAGTGTAATCTGAGACAGTCCAGTTAATGTTTAGTCTAGAATTAGTAAAGGATAAATCGAGGACTGATTGAGTGCTGTGTGGATCAAGAAGGAATCTTTTAAAAGTCGGTTGGCCATTGTTTAGTAAATGGAAATTGGAGATTTCAAAGGCTTGAAAAGTCTTGATACGAGTATTTCTTTGCAAAAAAAGTAATTTTTGATGTTGTGAGATATATAAATTGATGCAATTGTAAGGTTTTGTTTAAGGTCTGGGCTATTACTAAGTCTAGCTCTGAAATGAAAGCAAGTCTTTTAAAGTTGATTGTTATGTTTCCGTTTAAATGATCTTTATTAAGTTACCAAAAACATAAGTATATTACATTATTAAAAGAGACAATCAAAAATATTATATCAGACTTTTCTAGCTGAGTGTTCGGAATCAAACACTATAAGTGTCTATACCCACGCTCACATCAAACGTCAGACTTGAACCATGCTGCCAGATTGGTTTTTATTTGGCTGTTGCCAACATTGATGTTATTGTGAAATGCAATTGCTACTCCACAACGGTTGTCCGGGCGTTTTTTAAAAATAAATTGATGGTTTTGAAGTTTTGAGTGAGCGGATGCATCGAAGTTGAATATTTCAGAGAGTATTGCTATATGTATGTTTTTATGATTAAGAAAGACATCAAGTTGCTGTATGTTTGCTTATAGACTCTGTATATTGTGCTGTAAGATGTTCAGCATAGTGAAATTGGCATTGACAGAAGGGTTGGGGGCTGTGCTAAGGCAAGCTGTTCTGATCGTCATCGACAGAGCACTTTTTAAGCTTTTCAATGTCGTGTCTGATTGATATCGTGTTTAATATTTGTTTTATTTTTGACAACGAGTCAAAATCTTTTGTTGAGAGAGTCTGGTTTACACTATTATGCGTGAGGTAACTAGTTATTAAAAAGTTAAAGTCTTCAATAGACTTGTCAAAATTTTTTGGAAGGCAATTTTCGGTGAATAGTCTTATATGTGGGATTGTTGTGGCCTTGAATTACAGTGTTTACTGGGGAGGAATTATCGGAGTAGGAATTGAAATCGTTAATGGCATTTGCCCATTCATTCATGGTATCTAGACTCTAGAGCCTTATTGGTTTCTCGTATTCTGTTCTGATTGTGAGGTGTGAGCCTGACTATATGTGAGTATGGGTAAAGGGAGTGGATATGATTGGCTGCTGATTGGGTGATGTGTTGGGGAGGGGAGGGTTGATGTTTTTTTGTGCGGAGTTTTGGAAAGTCCGTGGGGTCATCGAGGTCAGCTAAGCTTGAAAAGCGGTTTGTAATAATGCTGGAGTATCGGAGTTTGGCTTCAGACATTGCCAAGTTATTCATAATCATCAGTTCTCTTAAAGCATAAGCCTTTTCTCTTGCTGGACAGTTTCTGTTGATTGGTAGATGTGCACAGAGCCGGCCTTTTCTGTAAAGGGGCCCGGGTGCAAGAAATCAGTTGGGGCCCTATATTTCTTGTAAAGTAAAAAAAGGCAAATGCGAACACAGATGTTACTAATGCATGTTTATTTAATACGTGATTTTATTTTTGCTAATATATCAATTATTTCAGAAAAAGTACATTTTGTTGCGAATTCCTTCTCGATGCTTAATACAGCAAGCGCATTTAAACGTTCTGCAGACATGCTAGACCGGAGATAATTTAGTTTTAGTTTGCTGAAAGAGCGCTTAGCACTTGCTATAGTAACAGACAAAGTAAAGAAAAGTTTTAACACAGTTAATACATTCGGAAATAACTCAGTATAATTATTATTTAATATGTATTGCAATATGTCTTGTGCGTTATTTACACCACTAGTCTTTCGTGTTTGAATAAATTAATCAGCTGCGAAGCTGGGTTTCACCATTTGGCTGTTTTTTAAAGTGGTATATAATGGAAAATGACCTAGCTTAGCAAAAACCCCTTTGTGTTGTACAGGTCCGAATTTAACAAAATATTCTAAAATTATCAGTTTACTTGACCATACTTGTTATAGTCATTTTCGTCGTTATTTTCAGAAACAGATGGTACTTCAACAAATTTCACAATTACTGAATTTTTATTGCAGGTAATTTCTACGGAACTTTCATCTCCAGTTGAAGTTTGATTTGTAATTTGCGAAGTCGGAGCAATTCCATTGCTGGAATTACTTCGTAACCAAGAAAACAGATCTTCTTGGGACTTCTTGAAAAATTTAATTTTCGTTTTTAACAAATCTAACAATATCTTATGTAATTGTATTATATTAGAGTGTATGTTGTTAGTTACTAAACTTATGTCTTTCCAGTAAATAGCCTATGTTCAAGCTGCTTACTAATTCCAAATTAAGGCGGCACCAAAAGGAATTAATACTAATTTGTCTCTAAATACCGAATTTATCTGTACAAACTTTTCGCCTTGAATTAGCATTACTTCCTTTTAATTAACGTACTTTCTAAAAAGAAAAAATGTAAGCAACCCTGTGATTGAGGCGAATTTTATGAGATTTCATATTTACTGTGAATTTTTCTACACATTGCGAACTCTTTGCCTTGTGTGAGTACACAACTGAGGTAAATCTTTTAACCTCAAACTTCCAATTGGCTTCATTTCACTGAATTTTAATTTTTAGAATTAAATTTCAGAATTCTTTATAATTTTGGGGCCCCCTAAATCGTGGGGCCCCGGTGCATAGCATCCACCGCACCCCCTAGATGGCCGGCCCTGGATGTGCACCTTTGCAATTTATACATTTAATGTCAAGGCAGCTAGAATTGGTCTCGTGGACCTGAAAACATTTGCTACAGCTATCCTTTTCCTGCTTGCTTTGCAAGGCAAAATTATTAAATCTGTAACATTTGTAGCATTGGCAAAAAGGTTTAAAGGCTTGTACATTAGTTTTTATGTTATTAAAAAGGATAACTTCTTTGGGTAATTTGAAAATGAATTGAACCCTTGAAAATGAATTTAACCCTTTTGGTGGGGACTTTCAACTTTGTTTCCGAATCTTTTCTTTCAATCCTGAAAACTTGCATGACTGGGATGGTGGAGGTTATACCGTTTCTAAGATCGTCTATATGAATGTTCGTTGGAACATCGAAAATTAAACCGGTTTTTGAGACAAAGTGCGGTAGGATTTTTGCTGAATAGCCATTTTCTATGATTTTTGTATTTGTAGTTACGTTATTAGCAGCTTCTGCTTTGCTAAAAATTACTTTGCAGCGATTATACCCGATTTTGACAATGTCCACAATGTTGGTGATCTTTAGGTGTGACAGCTGATACGTCCGAAACGGTGTCAAAATAAACAATAATTGGGATTTTATCGGCATTGTTATATAAAAATTTTAACGTTTCGGTTGACTTACCAGGAACATCATCATTTGAAGCTGATGGGAGCTGAGTCCCCTCAGGCCCCATTTTCCTTCTTTTGGACACTTTCTTATTTAAAGTGCTCAGTCTTGTGAATAATTTTATTAGTAAAACCATTTTTAAAAAAGATAAAAGAATGTGAGACGCCTACAGACTATCCTCCAAAAATAAAAGGAAATTCTTTTCTAGGAATTATTAAACTGTTGTACTTTACAGTTATGTCAAATAAAAAGTTAATGTTATAAAATGGCTTCCACCCACAAGAAAAAGAAACACTAATGCACGACACAACCACACTGGACGGGATACGACAAGTGAATGCTTTTAAAATTCGTTTAAAAATTTCACAGCTGTGGTGAAGGTGAGTTCAATACCTAAATATATTTCCCAATGTTTTTAAATTTTTTTCGGCTGTTTCTTGATCAGCAGGTGGGTTTTGATCAAACTTTGTTGTATCAACAAAAGAATAAAAAACATGTGGAGCTCTAATCTTAGCACCAATTCTTGGACAGCACCTCTCAGTGCATAGTGAGCAATATCTGTTTTCCGAAAACTTGGTCTTGTTTAGAAAAGTATGTCAGACATGCGCCCAGGAAGCGAGAGAATAAGTAATTTGCTCATGTTTTGCTTGTAAACAAAATTAAGCAGGTTGAAGGTTTGTCTTTTTTCAAAATTACAATGTTGTGAAAACGACGAGCAAAATAAATAACAAAAAATAATAAGAAGACAACCAGATAATTACATAAAAAAACGAAAAATAGCCGAAAATATTCACTTGGCCCCATTTGAAATTTTTACAATTTTAGAAATTACGATTCAGTGCACTTTCGACGGTGGCTGTGGACAGAACTTATTATTAATAATAATAATAAAAAAAAAGGAACCGCTGCAGGGTTCAGTATGTTTGTACTGAAAATACTTTTAACCGTTTTAACAGTTTTCGCAACTTCGTTGAAAGCGGACAGGCAACAATTTAATATTGGTAGGAATTTCTATATGAATTCTACGTAATTTCGTTAAGGAATCTAACTAACATTCTCAGTTGGGCACCTAATTTGCAGGTGTTATTTTGGCCAGCGAAGAGGATGAATCCGAAATCGCTTTCCGCACTGCGGTGGATCGTGTCAACATCTACGAACGTAATTTCGAGCTAGTACCCATCATTGAATACGCCGAAACAGAGGATAGTTTTATTATCGAAAAAGTCGGTAAGTTAAAATGCTCTCAACTTCTTTTTCTTAAGCCTACAATTTAAACATTTTTGTACTTTTTCACATGCAGTTTGTAAAATGATTACGCAAGGAGTGATTGCTATTTTTGGCCCCAATACTGCCGGCAGTTCAGGTCTGTAGAATAAGAATAATACGAAAAAGAAGACGAGAAAAAAATAGTCATTTAAATGCTCTTTTCCTTCGATTCTATATATTTGTTTGCTTTATTCACATCCTCAGATATCGTCAGCTCGATCTGCAGTACATTGGACATTCCGCACATCATCTACGATTGGTCACCGCGCGAAGCTCTGTTGGATCGGCAGCAAGCGACGATGACATTGAATTTGCATCCAGATAATTTGTTGTTGGCGCGCGGCATCGCCGAGATCGTTCAGAGCTTCTCGTGGCGTAGCTTCACAATCGTCTATGAGACTGAGAAAGGTAAAAGCAGATATGATGAATGGTGAAATAAAAATAAAAATTAACATAACAGTAAACATTTAAAATTGAAATTTAAAAGAACGCAGGTTAATAGTTTCTTTAAGTTTAATTAATTGTTTCATTGGTCTTTTTGAGATTTACAACAACTTCAAGATGTGCTTCAAATAAGCGAACCCTCTAGTAACCCAATAACGGTACGTCAACTGGGACCAGATCCAGATCAGCGTCCCTTTCTGAAAAATATCAAGTTGTCGACTGACAACTGCATGGTGCTTCTCTGTTCGACCCCGAATGTGTTGAACATTCTGCGGCAGGCCAATGAGTTGAAAATGTTAGGCGAATATCAGGCGAGAAAAACAAAAATCGTCTTCTAAGAAAGTCTTTTTCATTGTCCGTTTTTCTTATTTTCGCTTCAGAGTATCTTCATTCCAGACCTGGATACACATACACTCGATCTGCAAGAGTTGCTGCATGTTGGAGCCAACATTACTACCATCCGGCTTATGGATCCGACCGATTTCCATGTCAAGAACGTGGTCCACGACTGGGAGGAAGGCGAAAAGCGCGAGGGACGTTACTTTCGAGTACAACCAACCGAAGTAAAAGTTAGTAATTCGTAACTTTAATTGGATCAAATCACAACTTGTTTCTTATGCTTCAATTCTCACAGACGAATATGATTTTGATAAATGATGCTGTTTGGATCTTTACCAAGGGTCTCAGTGAGCTGGGCATCGCTGAAGAGCTTCAGCCACCGAATAAAATTGATTGTCGTAAGAATCGTTCCTGGCCATTTGGACGTCGAATTGTGGAGTTTATGAAAGCTGTGAGAACATTAAATAAAAGTTTTTTCCCTTTAATTTGAGCTCATTGTCATTTTTTTTCACAGCGTTCGGAAGAAGCTTCTACCGGTCGCGTAGACTTCAATGGATATGGACAGCGTAGTTTCTTCACAATGCACTTGCTGGAGATGGATCCATCTGGCTTTTTTGAACTGGCTACTTGGGATCCCCTCAACGGCTTGGATATGCAGTCGAGTCAAGACGTCAGCGATAAACGTGTCGGCGAGAAACTCTCCAACAAGACTTTTATTATCACTTCACGACTTGGCAAACCTTTCCTCTTACTGAAGTGAGTATATGAGAGTCTCTCTTTCTAGAGAGCGAATTTTAATGGATTCTGTCGCATCTTGTATTAGAGAGCCAAAAGATGGCGAACGCTTGGAAGGAAACGCTCGCTATGAGGGATATTCGATGGATCTCATCGACGCGATTGCCACCATGTTGAATTTCAAGTACGAGTTCCAGTTGGCGCCGGATGGAAAATATGGCAGCTTCGACCCAACGACTCAACAGTGGGATGGTCTCGTGAAACAGCTGCTGGATGGTGTACGTTTTGCTTTAGTCCATTATTTTTGTAATTTTAATTATTTTCGTCTTTTCAATACTGTGCTTTTAGAACGCAGATCTTGGAATATGTGATCTCACGATGACCTCAGCACGTCGCCAAGCCGTCGATTTTACGCCGCCTTTTATGACGCTCGGCATCAGCATTTTATATGCGAAACCACCCGTTCCACCTACCAATCTATTCTCTTTCCTCTCACCTTTCTCACTTGATGTATGGATCTACATGGCCACCGCTTTTTTGGGGGTTTCTCTGCTCATTTACGGACTCTCACGCATGGCACCCGCTGACTGGGAGAATCCTCATCCATGCAAGGAGCCCGAAGAGGTTGAGAATGTTTGGGTTATGATGAACACGACTTGGTTAACCATGGGCTCTTTAATGGGACAAGGCTGCGACATACTACCGAAGTAAGATAATCCCAAGTCCCTTAACAGCTTTGGAGTTCCAGGTACAAATCATTTTTCTGTTCTCTTTTCAGAGCTGCTTCGACTCGTTTAGTTACTGGCATGTGGTGGTTTTTCGCTCTCATGATGCTGAACTCCTACACCGCCAATTTGGCGGCTTTCCTAACCATGTCACGCATGGATAATTCAATTGAGAGTGCCGAAGATCTGGCGGCTCAAAGTAAAATCAAGTATGGCGCCGTTAATGGAGGCAGCACTAAGGCTTTCTTTAAGGTATATTCCGCTTTTTAAAATTGTTCCATTCTTTCCTTTTCTTTCCTTTCATTCTTCTTGATTCTTGATGGGATTAAGTGTATTCACGTTAGTATTTTTAACTATTTTAAGGATTCCAACTTTAGCACTTATCAGCGAATGTGGGCGGCCATGGAGAGTGCTCGCCCTTCCGTATTTACGAAAAGCAACGACGAGGGCGAGGAGAGAGTTCTGAAGGGTAAAATGCTGTACGCGTTCCTGATGGAATCGACTTCACTGGAGTATATCATCGAGAGAAAGTGCGAACTGATGCAAGTGGGCGGTTGGTTGGATTACAAGACATACGGTGTGGCAATGCCGTTCAGTAAGTAGAAAAGAGAAGAGTCATTGAGTCCAATCGAGTCGAGAAGAGTAGAGTAGAAAGCATTGTTCGTGATTTCCTTTCTTTCAGACTCTCCATATCGGAAGCAAATCAGTGGAGCTGTACTGAAACTCGGCGAATTTGGGATGCTTTCCGAGCTAAAGCGAAAATGGTGGAAAGAAATGCACGGCGGCGGCAAGTGTTCGAAGATGGTGGCAGACAACGTCGACACTCCAGAGCTGGACTTAAAGAATGTGGGTGGCGTATTTCTTGTGCTCGGCATTGGTTTGATTTCGGCCATCTTAATTGGTTTGGTTGAGTTCCTATGGAACGTGAAAGCAGTGGCAATTGAAGAGAAGGTGATGAAGAGTTAAAGAACATCCGCGATAGAAAAGATTATTGAAATTATTATTGCGTATTTCTTTGCAGATTTCCCTGCTTGATGCGTTAAAACTAGAAACTATCTTCGCTTTGAGTTTCTGGATAACCACAAAACCCGTGCGCACCAGTTCATCTCATTCGAGTTCCGGCTCGAGCTCAGGCAGCAGCCGATCCTCGAATCGGTCTTCCAAATCACGGGGATTATCTACAACGCACAGTTTGAAGAGCAGGAAAAGTTCTGCCGCTGATGATCGTGAACATCGCTTGTCTACGCAGATGCACGATAAAATACGGAAGATCAGCTCCATGTTTTCACTAAAGTCTTTGCGATCAGATCATATAGATGCTGCCGAGTTGGAGAGACAGGAGAATTCGCTTTGCCTTAAAATGGACAAAACAACGCAAATTGATGGCCATCAAAATGAGCATTCTCAACATCATAAACATCACGGCCAGCAACATCATCGCCATAGAGATAGCAAGTTAAGTGGCAAGAATGTCCCACTAACTGATGTTTGAGCCTGTAGCAACTCGAAGAATAACGGAGTTGCGGGTGCAGGGAGTTGCACTGGCGGGTGCTATGCCAGTGAGGACAGAAATGTTTTGGAGTACTTCACCTGATTAGTAGGATTCTTCGAAAAAGTTCAGTTATTCATGGTTTCTTGCGTTTGTTTATGTTACTTAAATTTATATACATACATATATACATTAATATTAACGTTGTTGGTTACATATTTTCAATCTATTATTTATTAATTCCGTAGAGAGTATCAGGTAACAGTAAAAATGCTGGATTTGAAAAAATCTTCCATAAAAACTAAGAAACAACGTCGTCATGCTTTTTTGGATACTTTTTTTTCCTTCGCGATGGTTTTTTATTCGAGGTTTGATGATCACTCCGCGTGTTGATAGATTGCTCGTGGCAGGAGACTCTGGTGGAACTGGTGTCACGACATCGACGATAGGTATGCAAGGGCTTACGCGTCAACCAAAATTTCACCACGAATTTTAGCTCTGATCTCAGAATATGCATGTTCGACATCTAAAGAATAGGCAAGACATGAAGCTTATTTTGTAGGTAGTGTTTTCTAAAAGATTACCCTCGTCTCTGCAGCGATGCGTTGCACGTTCCACAAGAATTCGGAAATTCCAAACAACACTGCGACGGCTATGCCACCGGCTAAAATAACAAACAGGCCCATAACGGAATCCATGCTGTATTTATTGTCATCTTTGGTGGCCGCGTCGGCGCCCAGATTGCAGTTTGTCTCATTGCTGTTAAACCACTTGTTTTTCAGCTGATACAAAACGCCTTTCTCGCTCAGCTTCAGAATGCCAACGCTCAGATTGGAACGATATGGAGCATCTGGTGAACGAAATGGTATACGATTAAATTGAAGGAATTGCATTTTCTTAACTTACTCAGCGGCACGGCGATGCCGTAGTGCTTCTCTCCGAAGGACGATCCGATTTGGGTCAGTTCGCAGTTTCGCTCCATGTAGTACTGCAAATTGGTGGTCTCCATTAGAAAAGCGTAGCGACCATGACTGCGGCGGACGCGATCGACGCCTTCCTTGTTACTTGCAGTGAAAGCTTCTGGCTTCATAGCAATCATTTTGTTCCAGGCCACTCGAAAGTCGGACTCATTCGATTCGGAGAACAGCAGCGAGGTGCTGCCGCCCTTCACGGTGCCGAATTGTACTTTATTCTGGTCCACAAGATCGTGTAGATTCCGTATGGACCCTTCTAGTTTGGATGAGGTAATGACTGAGGTCAACTTGGCGAGATATGTTTGAGATATGACAAGCGCGAATATCCACCAGAAAGCGGTAAAAAGACGCATGGAGGCCCCTCTGAAGAGAGAATAAAGAAGAGAGTTATTGCGAAATGTAAAAGGTAAGGTTGTCGTTACCTTGGCAGGATGTCACAACCAGCTGTCACGATGGAGCCTATCAGCAGCCAAAACGTGTTGATCAGGCTCCATTTATTTTCCACTACCAAAACATTCTGATCATTTAGAATTGGATTCTCCCACTCGTCTGCGGACATTCTGAGGTGCGGCGAGATCGAAGAGTGATCTTTTAAGTTTTCAATTGGAAATACTTCTGTATTACTCACCGCGCTGTAATCACTAACAACACAGCGGCAATCAGTAGGGCGATTAATAAATACATCCACACCTCCAGGGCGAAATGCTTGAGGAACGTGAAGAGCTCCTTGGGCGGAGTGGGGGCTTTATAGTATAAAATACTGACGCCCAGCTGCATGAAGGGGACTGTAAAATCCACTACGCTGCGTCGGGCTTGAGTGATGGTCAAATCGCAGATTCCGAGTTGAGCATTCTAAATAGTTTTTGGTGTTTGTCAATTATAAGTGGACACTATATTCAAAAGCAGATTGGAAGATTAGGTTACATTATCGATGAGCTGCCTAATGATGCCATTCCATTCGTCGGTGACTGGATCATGACTGCCGTAGTTGTTGTCGGCTACCGGATCAAAAACGAAGTCAAATTTACACTCCTCGGCCAGTTTGTAGATCAAGTCGACAGCGTAACCTTCAAATCTTTCGTTTCCTTCGTAGTGAATACCTTCGGGTTCTTGTCTGAAATGGAAGACGGAAAGAGGGAATGTTACTTAATTTTAAATCATAATTGAAAAACCTCCAAGGTCTCCTTCCTAAATACCTCCACATGAAGTAAGGTTCTCCAATGCGTGTAGACACCGTGAGACGAAGTCGCTTCTTCGAGAAGTCCTCCTGCATCTCTGTGTGCCCCTTCTTAGATTTCTTCGTTGAGTTTTCATTGAGTCTGTCGTAGGAGACAAGCAGGTGATTCTTATTCCAGACATGGGTTATCTTGCCGATCATCGGGTTGTAGATTTCTAAATTGAAATCTTCACGTTCGCCGAACTCATTCAGCTGCATCTTCTGCGTTTTATATGGAGGAACTAGAACCGATTTGGGTTTGAACTGGAGGCAATTTTTTAATTAGGGTCCACTTTATTAGTTGTTTGATTTGCTCCGACTTACGATTTTCATTTCGTACAAAATTTGCCGTCCTTGCTTCCAGAAACGTCTGCTTCCACAACTCTGTTGAGGTGGAGAATAATGAAAGCTATGAACGAAGCTTCGGAGGGCGTTGAAAAACAGGATAACAGCATCATATAAAAGCATCGATCGAAAAGCAAGAATCTACGGAGAGAGAAGAAGAACAATCAATCAGGACGAACGAACAGTTCACGTTCTCACCTCTTCCTCTTCATCCTCTGCCTCCTCGAATACATCGACTTCATGTTGCACCGGAGGCGGTATAAAAGGACGCAAACGGAGTGCCGCGGTGGCTACATTGAAATCCTTCGAATATAATTTCGGCAACTGACTGAGATGCGTGTCCAGATTTGTGAGCAACAGATGCTGTGAAATTGAAATTATTTGTATTTAAAAATGTCTGAGTATGTCTCTCCAAACCAATTTACTGACATTGAATGGACCTGTCATGTTGAAGAAGATCGAAGCATTGACCACATCGGCCACAATATCGGCGGGACAATCGAGCAACACGAATTTCTCGCGACTGTTGCTGATGTGCTTCCAGAGAATGCGGTAGTCTTGGCCCCGTTCGAAGCGGCGTATTTTGATGCCACTCTTGTGGAGATGCTTCCAGGCGAGGAGTTGTTGCATTCGCGCCAAAGCTATAAGAAAAAGAGAGCAAGAGGTCATGGATCACCAAAAAAAAACGATGTGGATTGCAGGAGTACGCAAGCCATTTACATTCGTTACTCTCGTAGATGATCGTATACGACTTCCAGTCGAAATCGGTGCTGCGCAGTATATCCGAATAAGCTGTGGAGAGCAACGACTCCGAGGGCGCGACATTCACCGTCATCTGGTGATTGCGACGATGGGCTAACGTCTCCGGCGCGTGCCAATCGAATTGGAGATGCGGGATGCCTGTTATATTGCAGATCACCTCAACTATATCTAAGGAAGAGAAGAATTAAATAAAAAAGGACCGATAGAAAGAATGAGAGAAAGAGGGAAAGAGCGAAGGAAAGAGAGAGTTAAAGATAGAGAGAGGTAGTGTTGAAAAGAGAGAACGAATGAGGAAAAGTGAACAAAATGTTCACTCATATTTTGTAAAAAATATAAGCATTTTAAGAAAATATGTTGAACAAAGAAAAACAAAACCTTGAATAGAAAAAGCATGGAAATTCGTCAACAAAATAGTAAAAAAAAGTGTTTAAGCAATTATACGATAAAATGCCCAGCAGAACCTTTATATAGAAAAAAAAATAACTATTATACACCTAGATTTAAGATGTCTGAAGATGGTTTATACTGTTTTTCTGCAGTAATTCCTTCTTGCTACTTGATATATCTTGAATTCCCCGTGAACTTAAAGACGTAAAAAGAAAATTGTCTATCATCGTACCATGACATCTACAAAGATCTTGTAAGAACCAGCAAACAAATCAAAGTAACGGACTTTTTAAAGAAGAAGAACAGACTTTTTAAGGAAGAAGGTGGCAAAAATTTATACAAGTATAAATTTAAACACTTTGGCATTTTTTTCATTAATTAAAATTTAATTAGGATAAACATTTGATACTTGATCTATCAGATCAGTTAAAATGGAAGCGGAATAACTTCGTGTCTTCATTTTACTTGATGTATTGTTCTGCATTCAATATTTCAGTGACCTCAATTCACATGACCTTAAGAAATATTTTTATTATTGATCTTAAAACGATTGATTGACTGACTCAAAACACTTGAATGAGCTCAAACCTCTTGAATATTTTTAGAACACTTATTTGATTGGCTGCCAAACACTTAATTTGGTGGCTTTAAATTCCTCCTCAAACAATTATTTCTTTTAAAGAAATATCGTATAATAGACTTCAAGGTATTTCAACCAATGTTTCATAAGTTTCAAAGTGAAAATTAACGT
The DNA here is from genome assembly GCA_949629155.1 of Myopa testacea. Taxonomy (NCBI): domain Eukaryota; kingdom Metazoa; phylum Arthropoda; class Insecta; order Diptera; family Conopidae; genus Myopa; species Myopa testacea. Next base: position 10,092,357 of record OX451347.1, read on the forward strand.
GAACTTAAAATATTTCCATATTTTAAAATTAAACAAAATAACCTTTCTTTTTTATTAATTAAGTTAAATTATTGTAGCAGAAAAACATATTTATACATATGTACATACATACGAGTATGTATATATGTACATATTCGAGTACATGTTTTTTAGAGAAAACTTACCGTTTTTTGCCTTTGAACTTGGTCCAAAAATAGCCGAAACGCCACTCTCGATCAAATCGCATGCTACAAAAAAGGCGTGTGAAAAAACAACAAAATTTTTCTGTTTGTATGTCGAATAGAATTTGGTTTTTGTCACCAAATAAATTTAGTTAATCACATACATACAACTGCAATATTGTTGTTGGTTTGTTGTTGTTGTCGTGTGTATGTGTGTGTTGTTGGAATTGTTGTTGTGGTTAATAACTCACTTAGCTGTTGCAGCACAATGCTGTCATCGTCAACAAGGAAATGCTTAACTGCCTCCAAACGTACGTCGAACTCCTGCTGATTGACGTCACTGATGGCACGTTCGAAGGCGCGCATTAAATCGAGTTCATCGTGAAAAAAGATGCCGCCTGAATGATGAATGAAAACGAATTTAAGTTTTTCTCAAAATAATAACAAAAGGTTTCTTATCATTTCCGAATTTACCAATTTTTACCACTTGAAAGGGGTTGGAGAGGGGAGTAAAAAAAAGCACAACACACAACAGAGTGACGAGACGTAAAAACTTCATTTTTGTAGATTTTCTTTTCAACACAAAACTTTTAACAATAAATATTCCATTATTTACTATAATTAAAAAATAGAGTTTAAAATATTACTTTCCCTTTTTTAAGTAAATATTTAAAAAAAATTTAATTCATTTATTTTCTTATTATTAATCGGTTTCTCAAATTTCGATTTTTAAATTCTTAGAGCAGTGCTTTTGAGGGTACCACTTCGTTGTACGTTCACCGGCTGACTGAGATATTTTCATTGATTGAAGTCTTCTCCTCCCACCCGTCCGTCTGTTTGTTTGTCTGTCTGCCTGTCTGCCTGACTGCTTCCGCTCTTATTTTCTTATTTATTATTTAGAACAAAAGACAGATGTTTTTTGATGTTATTTTGGATCAATTTGGAGAAGTTTTTCAGGAGCGGAATCCAAATAATTCAATCAACGAGGCCCTTTAAAATTGAGTTACGAGCATTCGGATTCAGTTTATACGAATTCATATACATACATACACACTCCATATTCCATAGAAGTACAGTACAACCTCCCTAATCCGGACAGATATAGTTTCAGCATCTGTCCGGATTAGTGGATCGTCCGGACTAGAGTTCAAATTAAATTTTAAACGCAATACATATTTGTACATATATATTATTTATTTTTATTACTGAAAAGAAACATAAGTACTCATAAGAATTCATTTGTATTTAATTAATTTACAGAAACATAGAGGAACATACTAAAAGTGACCGAAAATATTCATTTTGAAAAATCTGAATTTATTTTTGTTTGAATACATGCATCTTTATGTAATTTGTCAGCTTTATTTTTAAATTTTTTTAAATTTAAAATATCCCTATCTGCCGCTTTAGTTTGTTCAGCCCATAAAATAGCTTTTGAAAATAGTTCACTTGCCTCTTTATGTGAGACTTTGTTTTGAGCATTTTCAGACTCCTCCAAAGAACTATCAAGTTCTTCAATATTTTGGTTAGCAATTACTGCCACTTGTCTGATTGATTTTCCACTATCAATTGTATCCAATATTTTGCACTTTTCTGCCAACGTTAATGTTTTATGTTGTCGTTTATTTACGGGAGCCATATTTACGTCTTAACTCCACGCAAACTCAAGTAAACTAAAATATTTTACACATTCTTTAATTCTTGCTCACACACAATGCTTATTTTGTCTAGCGGTAAAATAACGAAGAAATTTTACTAAGAAAAAGAACACTTGTCCGGACTATAGAGGTAAAATTTCTAAACTGTCCGAAAAATTTAAATGTCCGGATTACTGGATAGTCCGAATTAGCGAGTGTCCGGATTAGGGAGGTTGTACTGTATATATTAATTTAAATATTAATTTATTGTATTATAATTTGAATAGATTTTATCCGTAATTATAAAACATACTCGATCAAATAGTGGGGCCCATTTGGAGTAAGTGTTGCTCGGTTGGAATGTTTTTTTGTTTCATCAAAAAACAATAAAAACAAATGAGGACAAAGTGAAATGCGTGGGCAACACACAATATTTTGTTTTTTTCGGTTGGCATAAAATTGAGAGTTTAAAGTGTGATGATCTTAAAAAAAGGCCCAACAACAACATCACAATACGAGTCCAGTTTTCCCTCATTAAATACACTCGTATTTTACGACATAACATGCTATACGATTTTATGGTATGCAAGGTGAAAGGACGTCATTAGATTTCCCTCATTTATTACAGCCACTCATTTCTTAAGCACGCATTCTATTCTATTATATTCTTTTATATCTTGTTTGTTATTTCCGTAGTTTATGGTTTTTGTCCTCCCTTTTTAAATTCTTAAAATTATGGGAATTCTCAAATGTTTTCAGATGATGCTGGTTGCTCATACGATACGACGTCACCTCGTCTTTAATCACATGGTACTCATTCTATTTCTAAACAAATGTTTTATGAGAGAAGAGAAGTAAGAAAACTCATCTCGTTTACATTATAACGTATACATGGTTTAGTAAATTGTTTCATCGTGAGAATTATCACGTAGTTTGAGGATAATCTGCGGTCACTGAATAGATATCTGGAGACATTTATTTCAAATGAAGACATAAACATAAAGATAAAGTCTATAAATGTTCATATATGTGATGCAGATTTGATATGAGGTAAAATACTGATTGGTTCAAATATTTAATGTAAGATTTACGGTATAATTATTTGAGTAAAAGGAATTTTTAGTGGTAAGATTCATAGATATATGGATTGGTGCTTGGTATTGTCTATTGTTGATATTTATGTAATAAATACCATCTCTCAGAATTTGAAATAATTTAAGTTATTGAGTCTGGATTCCCAAGATCTGAACCTTCTTACACCGAAAATTGAGTGTGTACTCTTGAAGGATTTGAAACGACACGAAATAATCGATGAAGGATAATACGAGCCTTAATATGCCAATACGAGCCAAAAATATGACTTAAAAAAACAATTGTACTGAATTCTGTAACCAAAGAAAACATTCTGAGACCAAAGAAACATATTTTTTATTTTTTTTTACATTTTTTATTTACTTATCAGTATTATTTAATTATTTTGTAGGTAATAAAATAGTATTTTTGACATTTAGTCCAATTAGATTACTAAAACTATTGAATTCTGTGGCGTTCTTTGGATTTCCTGGTACCACTCGCTGCACTACCACGCGTCTGGGTTTTCGACTGAGCAGATGACCTGCGTGAGGCGCTCGTCGAAGTCTTGGAGCTGCTGGTTGAAGAAATACGGGCCGGCTTTCGTTTGATCCAAAATTTTAGCACAAAAAGCAGTTCAGCTTTAAAAGCTTCGCCTGGGGTAACCTGGAAAAATATTCAAAAAGGTAGAGAAATTCGAATCACTGAATCACTTTCTTACTTTCTGCTGCGCCGCCACTCGTTGGACATTCAGTAGGAACTCACAGATGCCCAGAATCACGGCCACAACAATACCCGCGCCCAGGACCAGAAACACTCCGCCCAACTCGATGATCGACAACTCATCGCCATCGACTTCGTACATCTTCTCGCAGGTGACGTTGTGATTTTTCCACCACTTCGTCTTCAGTTTATAGAGTTCCCCTTTTTCGCTGAGCTGCAGCAGAGAGACGCTCAGATTCGACCGATATTCGGCACCTAAGTGAGAGACATCAAAATGTTTGGTGTCCTTAAAACAAGAATACGTGGAGCAACAACAACTTACCAAGAGGGACCGCTAAGCCGTAATGCTTCTCGCCGATCTGTTCCCCGATCTCTTTCAAGTCGCAATGGCGTTCAATGTTGTAGGACATCCCAGTCGTTTCCATGAGGAAAGCATATTTTCCCTCCTCTTTAATCACTCGCGACACGCCTTCTCCATTGTCCTTGGTAAAGACGGACGGTTTAAAGGATTTCATTTGGTTCCACGCCTTTTGGTAGTCGGAGTGGTTCGATTCGGAGAAGAAGAGTGAAGTGCTGCCACCATCAACGGTGCCGAATTTCACATCATCTTGATCGATGAGATCTTTAAGGCTGTTAATAGAGCTCTGCATTTTGTTGCTGGTGAGAAAGGCGGCCAAGTTGGCGGTGTAGGTGTTGACCATCATCAGAGCGAAAAACCACCACAAGCTGCTGAGGATGCGCATCGGAGGCCCTCTGAAATCGAACGAATAAAAACCAGAGAATCAACTCAAAGAATTTTCGACGAATCAAAAGTTGATTTTATCACCTCGGTAGGAGGTCACAACCTTGCTGCATGATAGAGCCAATGGTCAACCATGTTGAATTAGCGTTGTTCCATATGTTCTCCACTTCGTCGGGATCCGCCTGAGCAGGATTTGGATTCACCCATTCTTGGTTCGACATGCTATCGAAACAAGTAGTTCAATTTCCCTAACGTTCTGCTTTAAGGATTCAGCGAAGTACTCACCGTGCCATGAACACGAAAAGTAGCGCCATAATGAACATGGTGACCATTAGAAAGACCCACACCTGGGACGCAAAGGGGTTCAAGAAGGCGAACAAATACTTGGGGGCCGGTGGACTTTTGTAGTAAAGGATGCTGATACCGAGCTGCATGAACGGTACCGTAAAATCAACCACCTGACGACGGGACTGGGTAATTGTTAAGTCACAGACACCGATTTGAGCTTGCTAAGTTTGGCATACAAGAAGCTCAGGTTAAAATCTGCCAGATAACGGGCTTAATCTTCTCTTACATGATCGATCAGCTTTCTGATGAGTCCATCCCACTCTCTTGTCTCCGAATTGTATTTGCCAGTCGCATCGACAATCAGGAAATCGTACTCAAAGTTCAAGAGTTCAGACAGTTTCTGTATGAGATCTACAGCGTAGCCTTCATATTTCTCCATACCACGGAAGTTTTCGTGATCTTGCCTGAGTCAAAAGATTACATATAATTTATCTACAACTACAACGCTTTTCTGTATCTTTGTTTTCTTGAGAGAAACATTAAAGATTTCTTTTTACCCACTTCATCATAAAATACGGCTCTCCAAACTTGGTCACCACTGTGTATACCTTCTTTTCCTGCGAGAAATCCTGAGTATTCGATGAGGTCTTCAACTCTTCACGCATGGTAATTGGCGTAATGCTTCCGTCCGGTTTCCAGACAGCGATGGGCTCGTTTAAAGTGGGCTTGAAAAGTTCCAAATTAATTTGGCTACGTTGGCCAAATTCATCGAACTTCATATTCTCCGTTTTGAAGCGGGGTTCAACGTCATCTTCGGAAATCTATTAGGACATTGAGAGAAATAGAGATATGATACCTGGAAAGAAATCCCTGAAAGAGCAAAATTGGAACACAAACCGCTTTCATTTCCTCAACAATTCGATGACCCACGTGCCAGGGAACATCAATGATGATGCTGTTCAGCGCGCAGCGTTGAGAGGGTGCAACGTACCGCTGCATGGAGGAGATAACATTCCGCGCGGAATTCGCAAACAGAATAACGGCATCATATATCAAAATCGGCAACATGGTTTGATTGCCAAGTATTTGCTGCAATGTCAAATGGTTTTAAATACCGTTCGCTTTTATTTGAGTCCCAAACTTACATCCACTCTCAAGATGCGGGTTTTCTTACGTTCGTACGGACTTGGATCCTCCACTTTTATTCTCACCGCTGTGATATTAGCTCTAAAGGACTCATTGTAGATGTATTGGAGGCGTGAGTTGTGTGTATTCAAATGCGTTAAAAACCAACTCTGTGCGAAAAAAGGCAATGTTATATAACAACTCTGCCTTTAAAGAGTAACAAACAATGTATTCACTCACCCTGAAAGGACCCAACATTTTGAAAGGCTTCGCTGTCGTCATCAGGTACTCTAGTGAACTTGGCTCACAGTCGAGCACTATACGATGTTCATGAAATGTTTCCGCTGCCTCCTTCCAAAGGACACGATAATCATTTTCATAATCCGAAAGTTTTTTCAATTTCACTAAATCTCGGTTGAGTGCTTGTATATCCAAAAGATCTTGGAGACGTGCAAGTCCTATGAGAGACGGTAATGTTGTGGGTAAGATTGATGGAATATTGCTAGTTATGGAAAAAATGTCGGTGGTTGATATGAAGTTGAATAATCTAACCAGAAAGAAAGTCGAAGAGGAGTCAAATATACTCTCTCATCTTAATACCATGCTAATCCAATCTAGTCTACTCTTGATATGTCCTCTAAATATTGTATATATAAGGAATGAGTAAGTTTCAATCCAAATACTACTGTGATCGATTCCTTCTTAAAATACTTTAAGAGGAAAACATTTAATAATTGAATATATCTACGGTTACATAGGAATATATACTCATGTAGAGCGAGTAGATTTGGTATGAGTACTCATATGGTCAGAAAAGGTCTCACCCTGTTCCGTTTCATAGATGATTGTAAAGGATCGCCACTCGTAGTTGGTTTTAATGATGTCCCAATACGCACGTGATACCAGCGAAACAGAGGGCGCCACGTTCACAGACATGTGATGATTGCGTTGCCTCTGTTGGGATGTATCGGCGATGATATCGAACTGAAGATGAGGAATGCCAGTTTTGTGAGCAATGAGAGCGACGATATCTGAGAGAAAGAGAACGAAATTTGACGTAGAGAAAACATGAAATTAATTAAAATCATAAAGGAAAAGAGAAGAGATAAAGAAGGAAAACCAGAAGAGAAAAGAAATAAGTAAACAATACAAAAGAAGAGAGAAAGAAAAGGAAAAGAGAAATCGATAGAGTAGGAGAGAGTCCAAGGAGAAGAGGGTTCAAGCAGGTGGGATTCAAAGGGTGAGAGAAAGAGTAGAGAGAGAAAAATAGTTAGCGATGGAGAGAGAAAGAAGAAGAAAAGATATAATGAGTACATGCTATAAAAAGAAAGAAAATTAAGGAAATCATATGTTCTCAAAGCACAACAAACAAACTAAAACCGGAAACAACAACAACAATAATGAAATCATGTGTCATCATCCATCAAATTGAACATATAGAAATATAGGAATTAATATTCTCACATACCACTCGTAGTCTTTGAACTTGGCCCAAAAATAGCAGCCACACCGCTCGCAATCAGCTCACAAGCTAAAGAAGACGAAAAGAAGAAAATCACAGAGCATTCGTATCGTGATTTTTTTGTTTCATGATCATTTGCCAATAGTAATTGTAATCAATCAAACTCACTCAACTGTTGCAGCACGAAGCTGTCATCTTCGGCGAGATATCTTTTGATGGTGATAAAATTCAATTCGAAGAACTTTAAATTGTTGACAACGCGGAAAGCTTCATCGAAACTCAACTCGATATCTTCTTCGCCTTTGAAGAAGATTGCTCCTAATAAAGAGATATAAAAATCGATACATATTACAATATTAGAGATATATAAGATTCTATAATGTAAACATACCGACTTTAATTCCTGTCCTTGAGTAGTCTTGAAATTCAACGCTGAGGTGTGCTGACAACAACAGCAACAAAAACAATAACAATCGTGACCACATTAATGGCATTTTGTGATCAATCGATCAATTAATCGATCAATTAATCGATCAGTTAATCGAGGAGTTAATATAAGTGTATCCAACTTTAAAATTATGCATGATGTGACAAAAATTTGCTAATTATTATTATTCGATGATCACAAGAGTACTTAAATAAGTATTTTATTGTAATTTAGATCACTGGCTTTAATTTGATTTTTTTTACTTCAATAATTACTTAACTAATCTTCTACACGTTACGTAAAGTAATTAAATTTCCGCACAACATCTGAAATCACATCACTTAAAGTACACTTTCACTATTGTATGTAGTTCCCCTTCCTTTTAATGTCCCCCTCTGCAACAAAATGTTTCACTTTCCTCACGAGTACACAAACTGTTTCCATCCCGTTGTCAATCCATTCATCCAGCCTTCACAAGGTTTTCGCGCAAACTAACAAAGATTTTTCCACGAGTTCTTCCTTTCCTTCACAGCCAAAAATATGATCTCTTCAGCTGAGAATACACAAGAGACATACAAACAAACATACAAACAAACATACAAACGAACATACAACAACACACACACAACACGCTCACCCACTCCCACATGCATGTACGAATGTTTGTCATATTTAAAGACTGACATATACACATACATATATACATATACACCATATATATTTAGTTTATACATTTTGGAAATACCGGAGTGTTCTTGGCATGAGAACTCATCAGATTATTGTTTTCTGTTGCTGTTTTTTTGTATTTTTGATTAAGCGCTTGTTTCTTTTTGTAAAATATTTTTATTTTCTCCGTTCATAATTCAGAGATGTATTTTCTCAGCTTTTCTTCTCAGCGATGATCTTCTTAGAGACGATCTTCTTAGAGATGATATTCGCAGAGTTATTCTTCCCAGATACCCTTCTGAGATAGTTTTCTTCTTGTTTTACAATATATACAATAATTTCTCTATTGTCATCTCGGTAATTAGATGTGCTAACAGGTGTCTGTAGGAAGCTTTTATAAACGCCATCACCTTCACCGACACCGACACCCATACCATCTCGATTGTCTCGATTGTAGGGTAACTTATAGCATTTTCTTTTCTCGCCATAATCAGAACACAACACATTTTTCGGGGAAACATTTTGAATATAATGGAAAAAGTGCAAAACGAGGGCAGAATTTTCTGGAGAATAGAAAACGCCACAACTTTAGGTTTGAATGAATCGGATTATTACCGTTTCTATTTCTATTTTTGAGTTTTTTTTGTTAGTTCTCATTTCATACATATGTTCTCCGAAAAAAGATCTTGGATTTTCCTTGTATTTGTTTTTCTTAGTTTTCACTCCATTTTCTCTGGAATTTTTTTGCTTCTCTGGTGCTCTTCAGTGTTTTTTATACAACTTTTGCTCTCACCATTTTTTACTCCATGTTTTTCTCTCTTTCCGTGTTTTCTAGTTTTTCCTTTTTTTCATATTTGATATTTTTTCTATTTATGCGAGCTTTTTGTACATTTTATTATGATACACTTTATAGTCCAATAAAAAGTTCGCTAATAGTGATGTTAGACTCTGCTATAACCGTCCAATGCTGATATTTTTATTGACTACTTGCAGAACACTTGTACAAAAAATTGGTAGAGTGTTGATTGGCTTTCAGATAGATTCGAAAATTCGAACTGACCTAAAAAGAATACAAAATCATCTAGAAAACGAGCGAAACGTCAAAAACCTGCAACATTGATTCTTTTTAGTACCTCGTATAACGTTGAAAACTTAAGTTCAAAGATTACTCTCCTGACTTTTGGAAAATCGGTTAGCACCACACTATAAACAATATCCCAATCCTGTGGCCTGCACTTCTCTCAACGCACGGCCTCCTTCCTCCCCCCTTCTTTTCACGCTTCTTTCTTTCCTCGTTTTCTTCCTTTCTTCCTTCCTTCCTTCCTTCCTTCCTTCCTTCCTTCTTTTCTTTCCGCCAACATCTAACATCTTCGAATACGCACGCATTTTTATCTCATGCTTGCCTCTAACCAACCACCCTCCCCCCCACTTTAAGCTGCCTCTTAGGACCGATTCTACTACGAAGCTACGGGACGGACCCAAAAACAGTAAAGAAAAAACAAAACACAACGAAAACTATTCGGCATAACGTAGAAATCACCGTAGAACCGTAAAAAACCGCTTAGCATGGATTTTTTACAGCAGGATTTCAATGACAGCAGCAGAAAAAAAATCGGATTCAACTGACCAAAAGTCATAAACACAATTGTTGTTTTTTTATGCTCAAATGAACAACAACAACAGCAACGGCAATAAAAAAAATAACCCAAACGACTTCAAGAGCTAACAAAAAATTAGAAATCAATCAGAGTGGGAGGGGGTGGGGACGGAAGGGGGCTTGAAGTCCGAAGGAAAAAAGAAGGTCAAGTAATCGAGCAGCTGCTGGAAACAAGCAGATATCGGGATTAGCAGCTTAACGGTACTCTCGTAGTAGGTACGCGAATTTTTTTCTCTTCTGTTTTCGCTTCGATTTTGTTGCGTTCGATGGTGATCGTTTCCGTTCGGATGCTTGAATTGACGCAGTTGAACCAAATAATTGACACTCGAGTCGAAAGGATTTAAATACCTAATGATTATGATGATAATCATGATGATGATGATGACGTGCAGTAAGGGTTTTGGTCAGGATTTACAATTGTTGGCTGGTGGAAATTTTTATTGATTTTCCGAATCGGAAGCGGATTTGAAAGCAAGGATTCTAAAATAAATTTTGTTTTGATGTTTTGCTTTCCGCTCATGAAGAAAAGAACAAAAATATACAATATTTATTGCACCAGCAACAGCAATATTTTTAGTGAGCTGCTTAAAAGTTAGCGTAACGCTTAACTTCCGCTAAAAATTCATCGTCGGGTTTGAACGGTGCAATTCTTGGGTTTGCTGGTCAAACCAGCAGTGACAACAACAACAACAACAATGCCCTGACATACCAAAACAATAATAAATAAAGACAGCAACAACTTCTCTCTCCGTCCTCGTCTTTTTATAGTTGTTGAATTTATTTCCTCGGCCATCCAGCGTCGTTCGTCCTTTTTTCGGCGACTTCCGTTTGTCGTTGAGAAGGTTTGCTTTAAATTCCTAGAAGAATATAGTGCTACTCGTTGTTGTTGTTGTCCTTCGTTTGTTACTACTATTTGAGTTGTTCTCGTTCCCGTTCTCATTCTCATCGCTCGTTAGTCCTTCGTTGACTCGTTTTATTGCCGACAAATGGACAAATAACGGTTAATTACGAGACAATCAGATGCAAGTTATGAGAGTGACTAAATGAAGAAGAAGAAGGAGACAAGGAGAAGGAAGAATGATGGTAAAGAAGATGGCGGCAAGATTGGACAGGGAGTGAAGAGCGTTGCACTGCCGCGAGGATTGTTTTGAGTTTCTAAACATTAAAGCTAAGCGGATTGTTTTTGTTGTTATTAAAATCATTCATTTTGGATAAAAACGGAACAAATCTTTCGCTCTCAATCTCTCTCTCTGTCTCATTCTTATCTCTTTTTCTCTCTCGTATAAATGTTTGTGTTCCAGGAACCTCACGATTACGATTAACAGCTGTGCAACAAACCATCGCCGCCTTTCAAATCACTTCATCACTCGCTGTGTTTCGTTAGCAGTTGTTGTTGTTTCTTTTTATACACTCACTCGCATAATCAAGAACAAACAAGTAACTCGTTACTCTTCGTGACTCTCATCTATCATTACATTTGTATGTAGGTCAGTGTAGAAAAACTACTTCAGTGCATTCGACTTGAGGCGGAAATGATTCTGTATACTGACGAGAATGTAGACAGGTATACTTATCGACACACACATTCCACTACAAACATATTGCCACTCATACACACACACACATAATTGCACAACAAATATATTAACATTTTAGACGTCTGTGCCAAACAATAGACTGCAATGCTAACGCAGGAAATAACAACAACAACAACAACAACAATAAAACCAATAACAACATTGACACCACTGACTCCAATAACAACACCAACACCAACAACAACAGAAGCTCTTCTCTTTTGAAATAAAATACGGAAGCACGTATCACATTTTCAACATTTGCCGTTGAACAAACAATTTATTTATTTTTCCCCACGAATTTGGTTCTTCTTTTATTCTGATGACACCAGTTTCTTTGCGGCTGCTTGTTTCATTGTTTTTTGGCTTTCTTTCTGTGCTTCTGATTTCGTTTTATTGTGGGAGTGTGTGTGTGTGTGTCTTTTCGCACGTTTCCCCTTAAATTGAACGCAACAAATTTGTTCTGTCGATCTACAGCAACTACAACAACAAAACCACATGAAATAACATCACATAAAAACAAAAACAACAACAACCACACCATCAAACGTCTGCTTTGCCTGAAGTTCAACTATATTTTTTTTTACCCCACACGTCTGTGAGTATTTGTTTGTGTGTGTGTGTGTGCGTGTGTGTGCGTGTGTGTGTGGTGTGTTTGTATGATTTGTTTCCTTTGTAAGTCGATGCTAATAAAATCAATCAGCAGCAACACTTTTCACATCCTTTTCCAAGTCTATGGACCGTAAACAATAAGCGTCTTTATTGTTCATGCTTTTGTTGTTGCTGGTTGTTGTTTTCTTTTGTAATAAGTGTAAAAAGTGAAGTAAAAAGGTGCCCAGATTTTTAACGAGATCAATTGATTTCATTGCAATAATTGAACGATGATGAAATACTTAAAAATCAACGTAGTAACAACGGAATAGTTAATAAAAATCTTTTGTTTTTATTGAAAACAATGAAAAATTCAATTCACAGAATGCAAGGAATTTAAATTTTTTTCCGTATAACGTGGTCGTAGATGATCACGTGTCCGCATCGCTCCGAGAAGAGCATCGATCGCGTGCAGTTGTTGCTGTACAGCTCGCGAGTGACGTCAACGCAGATCTTCTTGTGGTCGCCCTTGTGTATGAAAATCAACCCGTTCTCCACGTCGTGCATCACGTTGTAGTTGTCCGAATTGTTGTAGAACACCTGACCTGTGTGCCAGTCGAAGTAGCTGAGGTCGGTGGATTTGGGACGCAGCTCCTTGCGCTCCTGGAATACCGCCACCCAATCGGTGCTGCCGTCCGCGTGAACGTTGGCACGCCGCAGACTCTGCTCGAAGTCAATGTAGCCGGAAATTTCGAAGCCCGACTTTCGACGATTCTTCACAAAAATAATACTCTATGAGGAGCAGGAAGAAGAAGAAGAAAAGATCCGTTTTATGCCACGCTCTAATATAGCGCGGACCATTGGCGGGTTTCTTTTTGAATTACGTTCATAATTATTAATAATTGAGAAATTACTGAATAGTTTTATACCATGTTTAAAAAGAAACCAGCCGATGGCCCAGCCTTTCTCTCTCTCCTATAATGTCTCTTAATATTTCTCTCTCCATCTGCTTGTCGAACTCACTGATATAATTTTTTGATTATTCGCTTTCTCCCTGTTCGCCAACTCGAGCAGCACCGGGTCCTTCGAGCTCAGCGCGTTGCTGAACAGGATCGTCCCCTTCTTCGTGGGCCACAGAGACTCCTGGGCGGCCGCCTTCTTGACCGCGAATTGCTCGGGCGTGTAGATGTCGGTGGACGATCGGTAGCCGAGCTCGACCAGCATGCGGCAGAAGCGCATGTTGCGTATGTAGCGGATGTCACTGCGCATGATGAACGTGTCCAGGTAATCGTCGTACGTCGGACAGTCCAACAGCATCATGTCCTGGCTCGTCATTTTCTCGTCGATGTTGCTGCTTTGTTGTTGATTCTCTCCAGACGGAAACTTTTTTGTATTCCAGAATTTTTATTTGGATTTCTTTGTGAGTTGTACGAACTCCTTTCGATGTCCTTTCCGATGAGAGTCTTGTTTTTAATGGGCTATTGAAGTATCCTAAAGACAGAGATTTTTTCCATAGATTTACAAAATATTCTTAATAATTTGTTAATATTTTCTCATTTGATGTGTTGTTGATTGATGTTGTTTGTTGTTTTTTCGTTTTAATTATTTTTCTTTTGTTTTGATTGTCTAATTTGTTGCTATGGTTTCTGAGTTCTTTCAAATTGTTTACTTTTTTTAAATACAATTTCGAAAATTCAACCAGCAACGTCTACAACCCCACAAACCGTTATTCAATTTGCAACGATTGCCGCTGATGTCGCTTGTGGCAATATTTAATTTTCCAGCATTTAACTAACGCAGTGTGTTTGTCCATCCTCGGTCAATGGCTACGGTCAACGTCCACTAAATTACCTTGCTTCAAAGACAGGAAGAAGTCTACAAACAAAGAGAGAGAGAGAGAGAGACACAAGTAAGCAGACAGTCAATCTACACATGGAAGGTAGACAGTTGAACCTGACCAACAATCTTTCAATCAATCCAACTGTTCAACTAAACACGAGAAACTGTCAGCCTGCCCTGCTTTCTTCGCATCTCCGGCAACCCTTTAGAGACCCTGAATAAATTCAATGGATTTGACCGATCTTTCGGAGTGTCTGCAGTCTACTGGTCAGTTTTTTAGACGTCCTCCCTTCCTTCCAACATCATTCAAGCTCAAACTCTGAACTTGCATTGAACTGTCATTAAGACAATCAGATTCATTGACTTCCAGGACAGAATTCATTCGTTGGTAAAGTCTTCTGCTGCTTCAGAACATTCGGCTGCGTTTATTGTTTGGTTGTTCACAATATAATTCAATTAAACTGTCAAAGTGATTAAAATAATCGACGGGAAGGAGAAGCGAGTCGGAATATTAAATTAAATGGCAGTTAAGCGTTTATTTCTTTAAGTCAGTAAGCCACAATGAATTCAACAACAATGACCACGTTAACATTATAAATTCGCGTATAAAAAGAAGAGCATAACCCGCCCAAGTACAGATCCTTGAGGTCAACTACTCGTATTATTGTCATGGAACGTTTTTAAATACTATAAATTGTGGAGTTGACCTCAATTATTTTAATTTACGTATAATTCTTTCAATATTTGGTTTGAAACCAAATAAACTTTAAATCAGTTCTTAAAGAAACTCACAATAACAAAGAAGGAGGGGCAAAACGAGGGTATTTCTTTGGAGTATATACAGTTCATTGTTTGTCCATATGTATATAAGTTCATATAGAAATGTATGTAGATGGTCACTTACCCAGCGATGGTCTCTGTTATCATTTTAATTGAAGCTTTAAATCTGTCAAAGCGATTCTGTGGCTGTCATGTTAACAGATAACATCACATGAACAAAGCATGGCTGCTGTTGCGTATAGCCAGCCATTTTGTGATTGCATTATTGCATTATCTATGCATGTGTGTGTGTGTGCGCATTTGTCAACCTGTGTATGTATTAATGTACGTAATGCATAAATTGATAAAGTTTGCTTAAAATAATTGGGCCAAAATAATTACGAACGTTTAGCAAATCTTGTGAACAGTTGTGATGGCTGTCCTTATAACGGAAGTCGTTATGATTAATGCAGATGACACTGACAGGACAAGAACACACACAAACACACACACAAACTTAACTAAGCAAAAGTACACATTCACACACACACACATGCACACCGTCCAATAGCGATAAATTTTGACAGACAGACGAATACACTGAAAACTTAACAGATTGCAACGAAACGATTGCAGAGCTTCAAATAAGCTTCTGACCTAATGACCTCCATTCAATCTTCGTCTTCAACAAAAGCGATGAAGCTGACTGACGAAGGGAGGGAGGGAGGTGGGGAAGAGGGTGAGTTCGACGTGTTCAGCGATTCAAGTGCAGGTTCGATTGAGTCGATTGATGCGATTGCTTCTACGAAATGGAATACTTTTTCTTAACGGTAGTATTTTGCAAATTATTATAAAAATAAAACGCGATTAGTAATTGATAAGAATGAAAGAAAATATAGTCGACTAATGAGCATTGAGTAAACAAAGTAGAAAGAGAGTAAAAAAAGAGAGAGAGAGAAAGAGAGAAAGACGGAGAGAAGGTTTAGTTTACATCGCGTCGTCTGTTAAACTAAATTAATGTAAACTAATTAAGACTTTAAAATAACAAAAATGCCTAAAAACGAATTCTTTTCCATTAACATTGAATAGCCCAATATACAACAACAACAACAACAACAACAACAAAAGCAACAACAATAAGAATACAAAAACTAAAACTGTTTAAAATTCAACCGTGAAACAAGCGAATAAACTGAGCAACCGATCGACCGGCGATCGTTCAACTGCTATTCATTGAATGCGTTGCTCGGATTGTAGCCCAAATTGGCTAAAATAATCCATTGAATTTCTAAACCAAAAATTGTGCCAAAGCTACAACAACAACAGCCTCAAACTGGTGAAGGTGGCACCACTGGCGGCGCCACAGGAAATGCATCGATTATGCTGCAAACAAAAGCAAACAGAGAAAAACACGCTCAACGCGGTAACTCGGCGTTTTGTTGTTGTTGTTTTTATTCGTGTTATTGTTTTTGCTGCTATTGTTAATGTTGTTGCTTTTGTTGCTGTTGTTGTTGGCTTTGTTATTTGTTAATTTGCTGGTTTGTTTGACTGTTTGTTTGGTTGCATAATTTGCATAACATTTGATACGCGTACAAATTTCAAGGTTGTTGTTGTTGCTTGTGTTAAGTGGGCGTGAAGGCGTGGCAATGGCATTTTTTTGGTACGTTTCTTGCAGCAAAATCACAGCGGGCACTGCATTTAATTTATTCTCAATTAAGTTGATTTAATTATATAAATACGCAGGAATAGACACATTCACACACGCACACATACACATCCACCCACACACACACATAAATATTCATTTGTCTGCTGCATTGCATTGAGCCCGTATTTTTCTCCATCATCACTGAGTTTAAATCGTTGCTTTGAATCTGTTTCTGTTTAATTGAAGTATATATTCACACATCCGAAGCTCTCCAAACTTAATCAACAACAAAGGATTTATTAGGCTAATTTTAAAGGTGGGCTCATTTTTGGTAAGTTAAATTTTGAATGATGGTCTATTATGTTT
Source organism: Myopa testacea (assembly GCA_949629155.1). Taxonomy (NCBI): domain Eukaryota; kingdom Metazoa; phylum Arthropoda; class Insecta; order Diptera; family Conopidae; genus Myopa; species Myopa testacea. Next base: position 10,109,096 of record OX451347.1, read on the forward strand.
ATAAATTAGCATACAAGTAATGACAATAAACACAACAACAGTAATAAGAACTCTATTTTATTGCTTTTCATCTGCTCATTGATTTTATACCCTGTCGAAAAACGGATTACAATTTTTAATTGATTTTCTAGTAAAATTTTGTTTTAGAGCGAATAATAATAATAAGGAAAATATATTAATAATTATAATAATATCGTATATAATTTAGTTGTTTATATGCATAATAAAATGTAATCATTGGCTTTATTAATCCACGGGACATGTTGCTAGCAACATTTGTTTATTATGGTGGGTATAATTGTATTCAATGAATTGAATAAATAAATTCATATTCAATTTATTCAATTCAAACATTTTGAATTGAAAATGAATCAGTTTTAAAATCCTACAAGATTCAGAATTACTGTTTCTAATAACTGATTAAGAAACTCTGAATATAATTAAGTAAATTCAAACATCTAAAAAATATCGTTTATAAGAAAATTAATTCCCAGTATTGTAAAGTGTTCCTGCCATCCTTCCGTCGTTCTATTCTCAAGATGTCAACGCTTCCGTTTCCTGAGCCTCTACAAGTTTTACGTACCTACCTTTTATTTGCAAAGTATTCATACGTAACACGTTTACACTTTACATGTTTACGTATCCATTACTTCCGTTGAACTGAACTCTCTGAAAATTCTTCAGCGAGTTCAACTCGATTTTTCAATTCTATGTTCTCAAAGTTGATGTTAAATAGGGTTTATTTCTCTCTTTTAGTCTTTCTCTCATTGACATTGTAAACTGTGGTGGAGTTGAAATTCCCTTGTGTGGAATTCACCTCTATATATTAAAGGGGAAAGTGTTGGAATAAGTTTTAAAGGAGAGATATTTTGAAAGAACTGCATCAGGTGAAGGATTTTCGGTGACTTTTCAGTCACAATTTTTTTATAAGTTGAGAATTTCATGGTCCATATTTTAGATTAAAATATTAAGACATTTTTAATACGAACTTTTACAAAACTTCAAGAACGTCTTCAGAGAGCTTCGGAGTGTCAGAGATGGTGAGGAGGTTAACAAGAAATGCTCTAGAGTTATTAGATGTAGATTACAAAAGTCCAGGTCTAGGGAAGTTTTTGAAGCTCGAGTAGTAGAAATTTATGAAGTTACAGTAGAATGTTTCAGAGATGTCTCTGATGCATTTCAAATGCATAGAATTATATATGGGAAATATTGGACTAATAATAAAAATATTGGAGAAGTCTTGAGAGTTACTACAAGATTAGTTGTATGAATTCCAGATGCAACGAATTCTTTGAAGTATCGGAAGTCGCTAGATAAGACTCTGAAGTTCAACAGGCCAGAAAACCACTGGTGAAAGTCCCTCAGGATTCTTTAGAGTCATAAATTCAAGCAAGATATAATTCCATAGTTCCATAATATATAAGGATCAAGCAAATATAAGGATATCCCTCAGAAAACTCTGTTTACAGGTTCAAAGGTTAGCCTTTCTATTGGTTTCACGAAATACTGCGACTATTTTTAACTATCGAATTTTAACTATTGTAGAATCAAATTTATCGATACCAAAAAGGATCTAAAATGGATTTAAATTAATAATAATAATAATGAATTCATTGATAACGTTGACTAATACAGAATTATTTACACGTTATATAATAGAATTGCCGAATAAATAGGAAAAATGAAAAAAATCATGATAACTAAATTATCTCGAAAAAACACCTAAAAGGACAAATTTTAGAAATCAACGCCTACCGAATGACGATAGGCTGATAGAAAATGAGGTCACGTGGTCTACAACAACAACATAAACAATAGGAACAACCAGTGCAACATTAAAAAGCAACAAAAATACGGCAATATTTTAACAATAAAAAGTAAAAACACTAGCAAAATCTTGTATACAGTTGCAAGTGATTTCCTTTGATTTTTTTGCAGCATACTTTTAGGATGATTGTTAAAATACGAAAATGTGATGAAAGATAGAATGAAAAAGGAAAGGAATAAAGAAAGCATTAAAGTGTGAAAGAGAAAGATGCTAAAAGTTAAGAAGTAAAAGCAAAATAATACCAACACAATCCCAAGCAATTCTAAGTTCCTAGAGGTGAAAATTGTAATTTTAATAACCATTCTTACATAAAAACATTTTTTTTTTATTTTGCAAACTCTTCTTCTTCTTCTTGCTGTAGTGTTGTTATCATTCCTGCTGTTGTTGTTATATTTGCGAATGTTGCTTTTGTTGTAATAAATATAGGGCAACACCCACTTTTTAGATGTTGTTTTTTGCTTTTATTTTTATTTTCTTGGGGTTTTTTTTTCATTTTTCTTTTTAAGGGTGGGCGACAAAATTCTGATGTGTTGATTTTTTTAATATTTTCCTTTTTGTCCTGCTGTTGTTGTTGTTGTTGGCGATGTCGACGAAGCACGTGCTATCAGAAGGGTCTTGTCCATTGTTATTGTTTTTGTAGTAATATTACAAGGATATGCGCATGTTTTGGAGCAAAAGCAAAAGAAGGAGCAGCAACAGCATCTCAAGTGACAATAATATGAGAACAGCGTTGATGAGCACAAAAGAGCGAACTGTTTCTGTGGAGAAAAATCTGTGGAAAACGGACTGTGGTGAAAAACTGGGAACGTCTTCGAAAGTGCACAGAGAGGGATAAAATAAAATATAATAAAATTTTAAAAATCTACTTAAAGTACAAATCCTGTCTGGTCTACAGAAAAGGTACTGAAAACTATGCGGAGAAAATTATTAATAATTTAGCAACATTAAAAATCAACTTAACTTAATATGAGCATAAAAATGCTGCTTTAGAGCCCACGTTGCGTGCACTTAAATGGCACTTGTCTGGGTTTTAATGATTTCTTCGTAGAAATTTCAGCTTCGCATTCGTGCTCAAAAGGTGATTGCTCTCGATTCGCTCCTTCCGCCTTCCTCCGTCCTCCGTCCTCCTCTCTTCGCACTCGTTTTTGGACTTTAGACCCTCGGCTCTCGTGGTCGGCGGTGGCTCGGTGTGAGTGCAATTAGCGTGATTAAAGCCTGAGTAAACAATGCAAACCTTCAATTTTATTTCATGCCCGACATGGATCGATTTGCTTTTTTTAATGGGTCCAAATTCAGTCAGCACTCGATTCGATGCTGATGTCTGGACGGCGAAGTCGGTTGCTTGCCAGGACCTTCGTTCCTTGCCTCGTGCTGCCTTCAAAATTATGCTTCGTCCGGACATCAAAAATTATTGGGTACCATGCTTTTTAGAAATGTTATGCGTCTGAAATCGAATGATGTGGAATTTTATGATTCATTTAGAAGAGAAAAAAGAAATGAATAAATTGGGAGAGTGATGAAAGAACTCCTTTCAGTGGTGTTTATTTAAATTGGCGTCGGTGAGGAATTCTTTCGAAACCCTATTAAGTTCCTTATCTTGAGTATGTTATCATTTTTCCCCCTTTTATTATTTTGTTTTTTCCTTATTATTTTCAATTCCAACTCTGATGCGATTTGCTTCTGATTTTTCCCCATCCACCCCCCAAAAAAACTTGCGAAACCAACGAAAACTTCGCTTTACTTTCGGACATAACAATTTATAAGAATTGGCTAAAAAAAAACCCATTCAATTTAACGACCACGAAACTTGAAACGTGAAACTTTCGCGTTTTCTGCAACAATTTCGACAAATTTTCCGACTTTTAAACAACCAACTTGAAAAATAATCTTTAATTGCAACAAAGAAAAATAAAGAAAAAGGAGGAAATAAAAAAAAACTTAAAAAAAGGAGTCCTTTTCGCCGGTTCTCTTCCCGGCATCTCTTTCTGAGGTCCCTCTGCACTTTCATAAACACTCTTCAGCTCCGTGCTTCACATAAAGTGTCATCAACGGAAGTGAGTTCATGTTGTTGTTGTTGCTGCTGCCGCTGTGCCGAGTATCCTTTGAAGTTGTTTGCTGCTTTCGACTCTTTTGTTTGTTTGTATTTTTCACTGCTTTTTAATACCTCAAATAGTAGTGTAGCGAACAAAATTAGGCACTTCATAAATACTGATTATCTTTATTTTTGTCTTGAGCGCTGCTTTTGTTGCTGCTGCTTCTTCTTCTGCCTCTGATCCTGCTTCTGCTTCACTGCTCCTTCTTCGCTGCTGCTGCATTCGGACAGCTTTTGGATGGCATTACGTTGTATTTATTTTGTGTAGATTGCTGTTGTTGTTTTTGTTATTGTTGATGTTACTATTATTATTATTATTATTAGTGTTATTATTATTGTTGTTGTTGTTATTGTTGTTATTATTGGTATTATTGTTGTTCTTGTTACTGTTATTGTTGTTAATTTTGCTGTGCTTACCTCGTGTTTATCTTTGAACGCGGAAGCTTCTTTTGAGAGTCTGCTGGTCGCTGCTGCTCTGGTTGTTGTTGTTGTTGTTGTTATTGTTGTCTAACGGAAAGGCTTTCATCATTTTGAATGATTTTCATTTGTCAGCAGGAACCCGTGATTCCTTTTTTTGTTCTCATTACTTTTCCCTTGAAGAAACTTGTTGTTGTATTTTTTTTTTGTTTCTGAGTTTGCTGCTATTCCTGTTAATGTTGTTGTTGTAGTTGTTGTTGCTGTTAATGTTGTTGTTGTCTTACAAGTACTAGATTTATTGATATTTACTTTGAACATTAATTTATTTATTTTTGTGGTTCTTCTTTTTATTCTTCATCATCATCATCATCATCTTGATTCTGTGGGCTTCTTGAGTATTTGTTGAGACTTTTTAATTAGCATAAAATATTTCAGGAACCTATAAGTACTTTTCGCTGTTGTTGTTGTTGTTTTTAAGAGTTTTTAGGACCATCTCAAGTTCTGTGATTTCCAGTAGTTTTTTTTGTCTGTAAAAAAACGCAAAAAAAGGAAGGAACTGAAATCAGTTTAAGTAACAGTAGCAGCATGTGACTTTAATTCTTAAAATCAATAATCTTTTTCGAGTTTAAAAATAATTTTAAGCGAATTAGTTAATGGATTACCTCAAACTATATAATAATCTCCATCTTTGCCTCTCTCTCTCTCTCTCTCTGCCTCTGTAATTATCTCATTGTAATTGCTTTCACACAAAAGTGAAGTTTAATAAAATTGTTTTCACTTTATTCATGTTGTAAAACTTTTTCTATAACGTTGTCAACATTGAATACGCGTGCCGAACATGTTGACAACATCATGATGCCAAACACAAACAAATAAAAACTAACTTCAGCGAAAGTTTTCTGTAAGTGGCACCATTTTAAAACAATTGAGAACCTCTTCAAGCGGAAGGACGAAGTTTTGCTACATCCTGTGTCGAGGACGAGCATAAAAAAAAAAGAATGAAATCTTGCAAAACTGAAAACTCTCAACTTACAAACTTTTGTCAAATGCAAAGCAGTTGAAGAACAAATATTGCATTGTTTGCCAAGTAAACGAATACTTCAACTCTTCACATGATATTAAAACAACAACAACAACAATAATATAAAGATTATCAGCATTTTTAGTTAGAAGAATAAAAACCATTAACTAATATTTTAAAATATTTAGATGGAAAAATTTGAAAAATGTGTCATTTTAAGGAACACTTTTTATTGGCTATGAAATTGTGAAAACTTTTCTAATTAAATGAAGAATGAGTTTGTGTTTAGTTTATTTTACTCTGGTTTTAGTGCTTATTTTTTCGGACCAACGCAAGTGTTTTTTCAGCTGTTTCTCTACCGTCCTCTCGGGTTTACTTAGAATTCGACGTATCCCATTTCTTAAGCTTCTCAGGTGTTTTAATGCATATTCAAAAATTCGTTCTTTCATTCATTCATTCATTCAATTCGAATTATTTTCCTTTTCTCCCTCTTTTTTTCCCATCTATTTTGTTGCGAACTTTCATTAGGGATGTCATAAGTTGGTCAGAGAGGACCAACGGAGGTTCGTGTCCATCGCCTTCATTTTCCAACATGTGATTAATTTCCCAGAGCCAGCTTTGAAAAAGTTTTATTATCCTTGTTCGGAGATGGTGATGAAAGAGACCCAAGAAAAGTTGCCGCTACGAGAACCGTTGAGAATTGAAAATTCGGTAAAAGTTTACGGATTTTCCTTTGAAATATTTATAAGCAGGGAAGTTTTTGCAAGTATTCTGTGAAATGTATCCAAAATCTGCATAAGTCCAGAAGAAGTCAGATTTTCATATTATTATTGCTATTTAATTGATTGATTATTATTTTGTTTTTATTATTATTACTACAGTTATTATTATTATATTTATTATTTAAATGATATATTATAATTGTTAATATTATTGTTTCTATTATTTTTATTATTAGTTAAATTATAATGATTTTTTGTGCCTGGGGCACAGTGCATTGTTACAGGAAACTCAAGCAAACCCAAAGTAATATATTATAATAAAACTCTAGAAAAATTGGAGAAGAATTGCCAGGCAGGGAGTACAAAATTAGGTGAGAGAGCAGCAACTAAAGGATCAACAAGAGCATGAAGTTTACACGTACATCTAGAAAGAGAGGACAAAACAAAAAGTCAACTAACCATAGACTCTATCCCGAAAGTATGAGGGCCCGATACAACTGATGAGTTCCCTGATGCTATAACGTCAATTTTTTGTATTAATTTTAAAACAGTTCAACCGTCGATTCGGCTTCGAATTTTCTAGAGTTTAATTTCGCAAAAGCGACGAATTTATAGCGAATAATAGATATTAGTCCGGTATGAACTTGAAATAAGATTTGTGCAGGAAGAAAAGGTTGGAAAAGAACCGTAAAACCGGCTTGACACAGAGATGATGTTTCAAGGTTAAAACTTACGAGGGGGCGGAAGAGGAGAAGCAGTGGGATCCCTTCCCAATTCACCATAAGTCCGTCCCTGGCTCTACCGGGTGGGTTCATCGTCTAACTGTTATATATATATGTAAATGTGTATGTATTTTTCTCTGTGTATTTAATTCTTAACAGCTGATATTTCACAACCTTTTTTTGTGCTATTTTGTGGTGACATCTGTATGTGACTTCACTTTCCGGTCTGTTTTTAATTCAGGATCAGATTCGGAAAGAGGAACGCAACTAATATTACATTCATTTACATTAATTAATTAACAGTAAATTGGTGAATTGAAATGTTAATTTCTGAAATTTAATTTTTACTTTTAGTTGTTAAAGTTATTTTCAAACTTTTTATATAAATTTAATACTTCTAAACGGATGTCACATTTGACACTTCACAGTATTCGTCTTGTCCTTAATAAATGATTAAAAAGCCAGACAAATTTTTGCCAGTTTGCATCATCATCATGATGAAAATCACTGAATGAAAAACAGGCGCAAGAAAGCGTAACGTGCGATAAAATGTTCAAAACGTGTTTCAATTTTTAATGAAGACCTTGTTCCCAAATTACAGTACAAAACTTAATGGCTGAGAAGAGGATGGAGTGATACACTAAAACGAGCCAGAAAGAGGGAGGTAGAAAATGCGAAAGAAAGGAAGAGAGAGTTTAGTGAGTGGGGGAACCACTATTAAGATATCGGATGTGATATAAAAAGCAGGACGAGAAGCTGCTTATAATTAAAAAGCTGGTTCGAAATCATCTGAAAAGAATTCAACTACTTTCACATTAATGAATCCTTAATCTTTTCCCGAAATTTCCCGGATACCTTAAATAGCGTTCCTTAAAATCGTTTCACATTCTTCTCAATTTTAAAAATTTAATGTAAATGTGTCGTGAATAATTTTTTAGTGTTGTTGTTGTACGAGTATCTGTCGCTGCAACTTGAACTGTTTCAATGATCTGGCAACAAAGCGCAGTTGACCGCACTTAACAGCTGCAGAAAAAGACTCAAACAAATGGACCAGTTTTTACACATACACAAATGCTATACTTGAATGTGCTTGTCTAACTCATACACACACACACACACACACATGTACATATAGGCACACTCATACAGCTCACACAAGGATAACCTTTTGTTTTGAATGAAGTGAAGCACACTCTTTCTCTTTTACCCTCTCCACTCACTCTTTCCTAGTACTTTCATCTCTCTAATTCTCTCTCTCTCTCTTTCTCGTTCTTTTTCTCCACAACTAATTCAGGAAATCAAACTTTATGTATAGAGATCAACTCTTCCTTTCTTCCGTCCTTCCTTCCTTCCTTCCTTCCTTGTTTCTTTCCTCCCGCACACATGTTTATAAATGCGACTGAATAAAGAAGGAGTTGTACATGTAAAAGGATATGAGAACCAACAATAACAACAAAAACAATGACCACATCAACAATGATAACAACAAGAATAAAAGATTGGAAACCTCAACAATAAAATAGCAGAGAAAAGATTTTATTTGTCGTTGTTTTAGAAGTAATTTGAGTCGCTGTTGTTGTAGTAGTAGTAGTAGTAGTAGTTGTTGTCTTAAAAGTAAAACTCAGCTCGATGTGATTTGGTCCAACACGCTTTGTAATCGAATCCTTTTTCTAGTTCATCGATGTTAGAAATGGCGAAAATGGTTGCTCTTATTTACTTTCAGCTTCAGCTTTAATTTCAGTTCAGTTTCTGTGGTAGAATCAAAATGACTCGAAGCAGAGGAATGAACAAAAATTCTACACAAAAAATATTTTACTTAAAATGGAAAGAAATTTTAAAGATTCAAGGTTTTGCTACTACTACTACCAAAATATTTATATGTTCTTCTTTATTAAATTATTATTATTTCTTCTTTTTATTCATTAAATTATTTAAATTTTTTAAAAATATTTTATAAATGTTAATTTTTTGTAAATATTATGCATGAAATGATATGAAAATATTTTGTAGTCATTTTTCTCATCTACTATTTTCTACTCTACTACTACTATTGAGAGACCCTGGTACTATGGTGTTGAGGCAGGGCTTCTATATAGAAAAAGAAGTAAAATGCTTTCTATCCGCTTTAAAATTGTTTACGGTTTAACTTGAATCTTTTTTTTAATTTATTTGAAAGAAATTATTACAAAATGCATATAACAAAAATTATTAAAATATAGAAATGTAAAAATGAAAGATATTTTTTTGAAATTTAATTAAATTAAAAGAGGATATTTTTTCTTTTTATTTATTGTATTTTCTATTATATGTATATTTTTCTATATTTTTTAGTCTGTATTTTATTTTTACTTAAATTTATTATATTTTGCTTGTTATATTGTTTGTATTTATGTTTCTTTTTTAGCATATGTATATTTTATTTCTGTTTATATTTATTATAGTCACTCACACATCTACAAGTTAAGCAATAACTTTGCTCAGAAATTTTAAAAGAAAGGAAAAAAGAAATTAAAAATATAGCAGCGACTGAAAACAAATTCCGTTTTTCAGAACCATTAAAAAGCCAGTTCGTTCTAAGTTAAAATCTAAGCACGGTACAAACTTTGAAGGTGAAGCAACCGAGTGCACGCGTATGTGTGTGTATGTGTGTGTGTGGTTAGATGTATGTATGTGTGTTTATGTATTTATGTGTTGAAATACATTTCTGTGAACATTTGTGGAGTGGAAAGTCTCGTGTGTGTTCTTGTGTTTGCATGTGTTTCTGGCAACATTTGAAGCGCCTCACTCGATGGTATTCATGAGAATTTTTTCACATGTTAACAGCATTATTATTGCTGTTAAATAACCAACAACAACAGCGACATCATCGCCAACACTAACAACAACTACCACACCATTCAATGGATCATACGTTGAAATATTGTAAGAAAAAAACAAAAAATATTGAGTGATAAAAAACTTTTTCAGGTACTGAGTGTGTCCCACCCCCACCTCCCTATATTTCTCCTTCTCTCAACTCCTCAATATATTCTTTCTTATTCTTGGACTTGGATTGCATGTGAAAAATCCATGCAGCGTTGAGAAAAACTTATTGAAGTCTAAATATCGAAAGTGAGGAAGTTGTAGTTTTTTGCTTATTTCCAAAAATTTATTTCCTTATTCTTTAACCTATGGAAGGAAGGAACGTAGGAAGAAAGGAAGGAAGGAGGAGAGAATGAAGGAAGGGAGGAATGAAGGAAGGAAGGAAGGAGGGAAGGAAGGAAGGAAGGAAGGAAGGAAGGAACGAAGGAAGGAAGGAAGGAAGGAGGGAAGGAAAGACTGATACGGAAGGAAGAAGAAACAACTTTCAAGAAAAACTTTTTCACTCTTGTATAGTGTTTGCTGTTTGTTTATTTCCTAGCTGTTTTCCCTCTCCCACTCCCCCCTCATACTTTTTGGGGAATTTTCATACACATATTTTTTTAATGTCTCTCGAGTAATCGAACTCACGTGATAGAAAATATGCTTGGTTTAATATTACAGCCAGGATATCAGGCTATCGGTATCCAATGTTAACGGTTCAATATGTGGTGATTAGTTATCGTTGTGGTGGTTGTTGTTGTTGTTGTTGCTGCACATGTTTGTCATTATTTAAGGCGGTGGATGTGATTGATAGAATCTTCGCTTTTGTAGAGCGTGATCTGTAATGAATTAATTTATTTTTATTGTAGCTTATTTTGTTTCCCAACTGAAATAAGGAAGGAAAGAAAAAAGGAGGGAAGGAAGGAGGGAAAAAATGGTTTCTATAAAAGTTTCTATAAAAGAACCTTGAATATATTCAGTCTTAAAATTATTCAAATGATTATCATCTTTCTTCAAATGAAATAAAGATGCTTTTGCATCACATAAAATATTTGAAATGTAAATTAAAAAAAACAAAACCTGTAACATTCAAATTTATATTTTATTCAAATTAAACACCACGTTTATTTTACATACGAAGACGACATCTTTCAAAATTGTCCGGAATAATAAATCGCACACAGAGACACAGACACCCACCTAGACACCTACACAAACACACACAAATACACAGAGCGAAACAGAAAAACCGTTAGGAGGTTGCAACAGGTACTCGTACTTGAACCGATGGGTAAAAAAAACAAGGAAATACAACATAAAACTTACTCGAACCATAAAAAGTCCTTAAACACTTGAACCAAATAAATTCTAAACAATTTGTTACTCTAAACCGCAATTCAGACACTTTATAAGGGTGAACAACGACTGCCTGGCACCAGGTTATCAGGTGCCAGACTCCAAGACGAGACACGAGCTGCGAACCATGAGTTTGACTCTCACTATTACACTCCCTTCACTCCCTTCCCTTTACTATCCCTACACAATTCTTCCCCTCTCCAACCCTTCATTTCTTCATCTCTTCCTTCCCTTTCTCCTCCCCTTCTTCTTCCTTCCCTTTCTCCCCCCCTTCTTCTTCCTTTATACCTCTTAAGTTGTGTTTCGTGTCCTGTGTTTGAAGCGCTCTTAAATCATTCAGGAGCTGGACTTATAAAAAATTTAATTGATAACATGGAAAGAGTGGCAGGGAGCCGGGGGGGGGGGGGGGGGGGGTGGGAGGGGGTGATCAGGCTGAAAGCATCAAAACCAATACATGTATAGACACACACACACACACATATTAACACCTCGCATCCAACCTCACCTTAAAAAAATCGTTCAATTTTGAAAAATTGCAAAACAGCATCTTCAGTGTTTTATAGTTGTTGTTGTTATAGTGGTGTTAGTTGTTGTTCCTTTGGTTGTTGTTCCTTTACTTCTTGTTTTATTCTCCCTCTTTTTCTTCTTCGTTTCATCCTCATCGAGCACAAGCACAATGAATTTAGGTGAGTTCATAAATAATGCAAAAACAACAGGACTCATTGGAAAATAATAAAGAAAACAACAAAAACAAAACCTAAAAACCAAAAAAAAAGTATTGAAAACCTGAGGAAAACAACTGGAGATGTTTTGGTGCAAAAACTAGAAAAAAAAATGGAGAATCCTTTTTATTCATGACGTCAAAAACACAAACTCATTGTTTTTGTGTGTGTGTGTGTGTATTTGAGGCAGTCTTCCTTTGTTTCTGCTGTTGTTGCTGTTATTTCTGTTGTTTTGTTGTATTTGTTTCGTCTTCTTCTTGCTGTGTTTGTTGTTGTTTTTGTTTCGCACCGATTTATGGTAAAGCGCTCATTTTTGCGTTAAGGATGTGTTTAGTTTTTTGTAATTTTAGCATCATTGTTCTTGGAGGATGCTATTGATAGAGGTAGTTATTTGTTATTGTTGTTGTTGTTGTTAGCATAACAATAATTTTTCAATTTTCTTTATTGTGTTCGTTGAGTGAGTTATGAGTCACGTTTAAATATCGACGGGTAGTTTCTGGATTTCATTGACGGTGAAGGAGGGATGCGAATAGGATTCGTTTTTTCTGAAAGGAATCTGTGAGAATGTCTGGATCAGAACTTCTGACAGGTTCTTTAAATGTCGGTTAAAAATCAACTGATTTCTTAACTCGGTAAACTGGATTTACAAATCGAATCCTTCGATCGATATACAGATTGTTCGGTTTCTAGCGTATGTTCTGTTTTATTACTAAAGTTTGTTAAGAAATAGGGGTAATTTTTGTCTGTAGCTAATCAGGTACGTTAAACAGTACTTGTCGCATAGGGACTAAAGCGGACGCAGAAAGGACCCCCATAAGTAACACTACATCCATTAGATTGCACCATCTATTGAGTTATATATGATGTTTATGATCTCTAAAGTTTAACCGGGTAAGGATTATCTTTCTTGACTGTGTGGGAGGATCCTAGCAGGGTGATTGATCATCATCCATCTCAAGCATTTCAAGAGCGATCTTTCAAGAACGATATAACATATAAGAACGATATAACATATAAATCTCAGCTGTCATATGATGATGATGTGAAGAAATATCTGCCACATTTAATCTGTCAAGTTTGTCTATAAAGAATGATCTGTCTAGGATGATATGTTAAGGTTGATCTGTCACGATTGTGTCGATATTTGGCTTATTTACCGCGAAGAAGAATGAAGTTTCAGGTTTGCTCTGCCTCCGAGATGAAGGGATGTTTTATGTGATGTATTGTATTGCACAAACCTCTGTAACAATGAATATTTAACATCTTTTGGAAATAAAATTATTAAAAATATTTCCAGACAATTTAGAAAATAGGTAAATTTTAATTACGAAGTTATGTATATTAGGCTACATGAATAACACTCCCCATAAGCTTCAATCAAGCTGAGTATAACACGTTCTTTCTATGTTAATAATCTATTTACCATAACTTCTCATAAATTAACCTAGAAATTCAGCACGATAAGGAATCTTCCACGATTATGTTGGATTTTTCATCGTCGTTAATTCTCCAAACACAAGAGTTCAATATAAATTCAAATTTCTATAATAAACTTGTAAATATCGTTGGTCTTTAAATCCTTAACAACAAAAGCAATCACGAACGTGACTGTGTTTGAAATCATTCGCATATCGAGTGGTAGATAATCGTTATATACCCATGGTACATGACCCTCTGTAGGGTGACACTCTGTTCTACATTCTTCATCGATAAATTCATATGATTTTACTTATACTCTTCCTTTTATAAGCGGAATGAAACCGGAACAGAATAGCGAAGTGTGAGAATTTATTTGCGTTATTGTGTTAATATTTATTTTTTCTTATATTAACGAAGAATTTTTCGGTTGATTTTGGTTTAATGTTACGATTATCGTTTTTATGTTTCAATATGAAACATGAAATACATTTGATATGACTTCGACACGAAAGAATTTGTGGCATGTCGCCGCGATGCATAAATAAAATGTGACAATTTGTGTACATGTGTTGCAGGATGTGTTACAGGATGTGTGACAGGATCTTGGCTTACATCCATATTAACTGTATTTTAGCTCGCATGTGAATACAAATATGTGGGTAAAGGGGGAGGAGTGAGAGAGTCAGAAGGAGATGGTGGGATGAAAGGAAGAACGAGAAGAAAAGCGAGATGTTTTGAGAAAGGAAGCGGCTTTAAATATCGAGGGAGTGGAGAACGAGAGTTGATGGTGAGAGAGAGGGGTAATGGGAGTGAGGGAAAGGGAGCATCAGGAGGAAACGGTGGGGTGAAAGGAGAGCTAGAATGAAAGCGAGGTTAGCGAGATGTCCTTATGTGACTCACGCAGTCGTTGTATGGTATTTCGATGAAGAAGCGACGTTAAATAGCCAGAGCGTGGAAGGAGAGAAAGAGACAAAACTAGACCAAAAAAAGGGAGGGAGAGCGAAAAAGAAATTGCGAAGTGTTGATTTGATTCACTCGTCAAGTCGTTAAGTTTGATTTGTGGCAGAAGCGTGTTCAAATGACTGAGAGGAGAGAGAGAATGAGATAGTAAGAGAGAAAAAGTGCAACGAGATGTGAAAGAAGTGGTTTGAAATATTATGAGAGGAGGCAGAAAGATAGAGACAGAGAAGGATGTAGAAAGAGAAGAGAAAGAGATAGTTAGAGAGGGAGGAAGAATAAGTAGAGTGGGGAACCTCTTCCTCTCTGACACTTGTCTTGATTTGACACACTGAGTCGTTGACTTCCATTACAGGGATGGAAGAGAGGATAAAAGGGAAGCGGCATACATCTGTGTTGATTTATTCAACTCATTTGAGAGAGAGAGAGAGAGATAGAAGATAGAGATAAAGAGAGATGGAGGTTGAGAAGATGTTCCAGAATTAAAGTAAGCACTTCAAAGAGTGAGAGAGGAAGCTTAAAATAATATTCTTTTAAGGATATATTCTGTTCTGGATTAAAAATCTGGTGTATTTTCTCGAATAACGCTTAATTGGAAAGTAGCTTTAATACAGTAGAATTAAAAAACGTTCTTCGGTTTCTTTACTGTATAAGCTCTTTAAACAACCTGATTTACTAAGGATCATTCTTAGTCCTTCATCTTACAAAGTGTAGTTACCAGTGTTTTACCGGTTTAAATCCTCGAGCAATTAAATGCGCTTAAAAACGTTTACATCCGATTCGGTTGCTGTTGTTTCTGGTTCTGCTCTCTACCGCGGTCCTCTGTAGTTCCTTCGCCAACACTCTCCCCTGCCCCCTCCCCCCTCCCCCCCCCACCCTCTAAACCACCGATCATCCTTCTCATTAGCTGCCACTTAAGCGAATTCTACTCACATTTCATTACAATTTGTGCGCTTCGCCCATTAATTATTACGAGCCAAGAATTCTTAAGAACCAATTGTTGCCACTTTATGGCCAAATCCTTTGAGTGAACCAACGAACGAACGAACGAAGGAGCGAGTCCTGGCCAAGTGCATGGACAATAAAAACAAGCAACAGCAACAAATTCGCTTCAACGTAGCATGTTTTGTTTTCTTCTTGTACATTTTAAATGCCTCGCTGCTGCTTCTTCTTCTTCATGTTTTCCTCGAGCTTTTTTCCGGCGTCCTTACATCCTGGCGTACTGCCGCTGGGTTGTTGCTTGCTTGCTGCTTGGACTGTTGCGACTTCGATTGCAACAAAGCATTCAAGGAACTGTAAAATAAATTAAAATTTTGTGGCTCTCTCGCAGAGTCGCCGTCCGTCAGTGTATCCTTTCGTGTATCCTCTTTTTTTGGTGGACCTCGGATATCGTTACCGATGCGAGGGCCACAAGCAACACCGGCACGAATTTACGTTTGCCAAACATGCAACTCGTGGCTGCAACGTCTGCCAGTGAGCGGAGTTGCCGCGGCTTCAGCTTCGACCGCCGCGGTAAATAAGCCAAATTAACAGGCGGCAGGCGTTAATGTTGTCTGGATCGAATGGAAGGAGGTGAAGAGCAGGCAGCCGAAGGAGCAGGAAGCTTGAAATAAATATCGGTGGAAAGATTTATAGTTCAAGTTTAGGCGCGGCCAGCAGCAAGGATCAAGCAGCATATAATAAATGAAAAGTCGAATGCGTTGCAACAGTTTTAGTTCCAGTTTAGTTCCAGTCGTCTTTAGAAACTCCTTTTACGCCTTTATAGAGCGTGGCTCTAGAAGGGTGTAGCGAAATATCGGTCAGAGGTCAGAAGTATACTGAGTGGATGGGGGTTTGAGGATGTCTAAACACAATACCGCGGGTATGTGAATGAAATGTACTTTAAATGCGCATATAAATCAATGGATGGGGTAAAAACGCCCCGAGATGACTTATTTAAGGTCTCGAAGCTTAATAAAACAATCTGATTTCAAATAACATGTACAGTTCTCTGATAAATCCTGACATCGCTGACTTCTGCCACAGATTTTGAATGGACACACATTCGCTGTTATAATTTGCACCAAAATGAATTCAGAATGGGACATTTACTGTTAATGCCTCTTTTGTATACTATTTGATGTACTCGTTTAAGGAATCTCTTTTCTGTACTTCTTATCTCTTATGCACTCTTTTCTCAGTCCTCCTCTAGAGTATCTCATCTAATATTTAAGTATTAGATGAAAATTTGCATAAATTAATTAAATTGTGAATAATTTTTAAAAAGTTCCATACGATTATAACTCGATATACAAACCATGTTGCTTTTATGCGTTGTTTATACAATACTTCTATCCACTAATTGACGTTTATGAGTCCGTATAAAAGCCCCACTAATTGACAGTTTAGAAACCGTTAATCTGTTGCCAATCGTTACTCGTACATACAACGTCGATTTGGTTCGTTTTAATGTGTCCCAAAACCGTTTAATTATGCAGCCGTCCGCTATTAAAATAATTAACTTTTGACCGCTTTTGTTATCCTCGGTATTACCTCCCCAAACCTCCGCCTCCTTCGTCCTCCCACGTTCCCCGAATCACCACACATATCACCAAATTTTGCCACGACTTGAATTTCGCTAATCATTATTTTGGATTTTTCGCTAATTAATAACAGCTGATCATCATCTGAAACAATATTGAAATATCAACAACGCTAATTTAGACATCAACAGCTGCAACAAAAACAACATCTGCGGCACCAACAACAACAACAACACCTTTTTGAACATTAACATCCTCCACTTCATGGATTAAATAAACACCGCCAAATAACATTCAAAGTTTTTCTCAGTTTAAAATTAAATGAAATGAAAATAAATTTTAATAAATAATCGCTTGCAATGCTGAAGTGTTGCCAACATCACACGTATTTCATTAAATATGACGCAGTTTGTTGTTTTTGTACTTTTTTGCCCTTTTACCCATGTTGTTGTAGATGTTGCCGTTTTGCTGTTGTTGTTATTCTCGCTTACTGTCATTCAATCATTCACCGTTATTCGCTGGATCCTTTGTTTTCGCCGCGATAGCATTATTAATGCGTCATTATTATCGATGACGCAGTGACAACGTTACGTTTTCATAAAAGTAGAGCAATTTAACATGCTAATAAAAGCGAATTTGAATTTATTTTCGGATTTATTAGAGATGCAACACACATCATTTCAGTTACTAATAAATAAACGATGGAGGGAGGAAATGGCAATGAAGGGGATGGGAAGGGAGAAGAAAGTGTTAGCGATCAAACTGAAGTATCAGCAGAATAGAAATTTTGATGACGAATTTATTAAACCTTTTATTAAATCCTGTGTTGAAGTAACATTATGTATTTATTCCCAAGTTTATTTAATAGATTTTTGTGTAAATGTTATGGAAATCTTAGAAATGTTTAAATGAATTAATATTTACAATAGCAAATCACTTGTATTAATAACTGAAGAAATTCTTACTTTGAAGCCTTTACTCACTTTAAGCTTTAAGTACTCTTAAACTAGCTTTTAACTTTCGTTAACTTTAGTAACTTTCACTTTAAACACTGACTGGCTTTGTGGTGGGTGACTCGATTTGTGGCAACTCTATCGGTAGCTTCGTATTATAGGTGACGTTTTTTCTTTATTCTGCTTGTATAAATTCGCCATAAATCTCTCTCTTTCTCTCTCGCTTTCTCTCGAAGAACCGGTGGAAAAACGAAAGCAATCAACTGAAATGTAAGCTTGCTAAATATAATCTTCGAGGTGAATAACAGAGGTTGAATAACTGAATATATACAAAACATAAACATAAACATGGAATCTCTAGCATATTCAAATATACAAACACAAGAACATATAGACAACATTACAATACATATAAGTTCTTTATATACACATACTTGCATTTATATACTATGAATGTATATGAATTCGTTTGTATCGATTAAATAGCACGTTTCTGATCAAAGCACTCGCTGTTGCATTTGCTGTTGTTGTTGTTGTTGTTGGCACTTTTGTTGTTGTTGTTCTTTCCATGGTTATTGTTGTTGTTTTTGTTTTACTAGACTACAAGTAGCTGGTCGCATTTTACCCACAATGCAAAGGAATATCCTTTGATTATCCTTTGGATTGCAAGTACTCAACTTATTAGGTTTTGTGGTAGTAAAGATGAAGAAGGGGAGGAAGGGAGGACGATATGAGTGAGGGGGACTGACGCAGAATTCGAGTGTGGTGACGAAAATCGCTTGAATTCCCGATTACAGCTCGAGGTATTCAGTAAATAGGTGAGTATGAAAGCAAGTGGTGAGTCCGTGTTGTGTTTGTACTATTGTATTAGTATGTGAATATTTATACATACGAGTATGCTTATTTTTATAGGTATGTGTGTGTATGTGTTTGTATTAGAATATTCTTAAACATAATCGAAATCTCTTCTGAACTTGAGTTTATATAGTTTTAAGTACTACTACTGAAACAGCTTTAAGTACTACAAAGGTCTAAAATTCATTCAGATATCTGTATTTGTTTCTGTCAGGCAGACGGAGAGACAGACAATCGTTTAGAGATACAGATGAACGGACATGGTTAAGTCTATGAGAACTTTTCTACACCTGCCACGCCTCCTTCCGTGCGTTACAAACGAAAGGATACATTTAATACACTCTATCATTTTCGAGTGCAGGGTATAAAAAAGGAACTCATAATTTGGCGACTATAAAATTGACACCATTGTTGAAAACCACTCTAGCGAATAACCGCAAATCTGATCACCAACACAAGGGTTAAGAAATCCGTCGTTTCACCGATTTTGCGAACACCGAAGAGTAGGCTTCAAATTGAATGCGTTTTTTTTTAGTCAACTCACACGTTCACAGGAAGAATCGCATTGCATTTGCCAATTAGTGCAAACAAATCGAAAATAATTGCTTTATGCGTGTTACATACAATGTTTGTGAAGCGCCTAAAAGCATGCACCTCTGCATCGCTGTGATATCGCCTCAACGCAATCAACACTTGCAATAGATATCATGTGGATACTTCCAATTAATTGGCGGCGGCATCGATCAAAAGTATGCAACGACAACAGCTACACCAAAGCAATGCGATGTGAAGAGGTACAGAAGGGGCAGCCCCTTCCGCCCCCCCCCCCCCCCCCTCCCGGCGACCATCCATCATCATGTTTGCCGTTTTTTAATACTTTTTCATGATTGGAAAAACATGTAAAAAATCATTTGATTTATTAAAAATATCGTACATTCACGAGTGTTACTCTGTTGATATCTGATGTCAGTCCTTCTGTTTGTCTGTTTGTCTCTCTGTCTGTCTGTCTGTTTGCTCTTTTGTTTGTTGTTCCTGGCTGTGGTTTTTTCTCTGCCTTTTTAATAAATTCTTATGCTTGCTTGCCACATCGAATGCCAATCAATGGAGGGATTTTCATTTCCCGCTCAAAAGTATTTTGGCGCCAATGTGTTTGTTTATTTAAGCGTATACGAAGGATGTGTGTGTGTGTGTGTGTGTGTCTGTCTTTACACGTGTTAAAAAGCGCGTGTGTATTTTAATTTGATTTTCATTTAATATAGTTTTACAGTTCATTGGAAGGAAACAGCGTTGAAAAGACTACGTTGTTGCTCTCTCTCACACTCTCTCTCACTCTCTCTTTTCCTCGTTTGTTTGTATTTACAAAATATATGTGTATATTATTCGAGAAAAGAAAAAACATGTTCACATTCAGAAATAATGAATCCATCAATTTAATGGAACTACGAGTATATACAGTATTTGAATGAATGAATGAATGAATCACTTATTTTATCTCAACTAAGCGTGAATTTGTTATCCACCTGAGTCACATTTTTTATATTTCACAACCACAAAAATAAAAAGGAAATAAAAAAGTAACCAACAAACCCTTTGAAACAGAAATAAAACACAAATTATTTGAAAAGATTTGAGAGTCATTTTAGGCATCAGAAAATCTTTGACGTCTTTGCAAAAAGTTGTCATTTTCTACTTTTTATTTTTTCATGACTTCTCTATGAAATATTGTCGTTTTAATTTTCAGACAAAGAACTCAAATCATAGCATTAATAATACGAGTAACTATAAAAATAATAATACGAATAAATGTAAAAATATTCAATCTTATCGTAGTGTAAAAATATATGGAATTAATTCAATTTCAGGCTTGCAAATTGTAGACTGAAGCGTGTGGAAAAATTGAAATGTGAACTATATTTTCAAAAGCACCATCTTTTTCTTCATATGGACGTATAATTTTCCGCATTGCGCTAAGTAACCACAAAGTATCGTTTCTCTCTCTCTCTCTCTCTCTCTCCATCCACCTAATTTCCCCTCAAAATCGTCCTTCTGTGGATCCCCTCATGGAACCAGGTCAACCTCGCTTTAATTACAGCTGCTCTTTTATTTAATAATCGACGTTGCTGTCGATGGCGGTCCGCTGATGACTGAATTTTTAATCCATTCAAGTTGAAAAGGGGCTCGAAGTGTGAATAGGGGACTCATCGAAGAAGAAGAAGAGGAGGAAAGAAGTAGAAGCGGAAGAAAGAAGTAGAAGAAGGAGAAAAAGTAGACAAACTGCTAGCTGCTTATTATTAGCATGCAATGAAAACGGAGCTGATTTCAAGTGAAAGTCTTAAAAACTAAAACAAATCATAAATATACCATTAAACTTTAAAAGTCCTTTACACATCTATCAGTTCTGTGAATCAGTTTTAAGAAAAGTGTTATATGCTCAAAAACGAAAAGAAAAACCTTAAGAAACCCACTTATTTAATATTTATATGAATATTTTTTGAAGTATGTTGTCCGGTTTTCTTTGAGAACAACAACAATGATCAATACAAAATTATGGTCTCTCGTTATTTGTCCACCACCCCCTCCTTTCTTTGGGGGACTTTGTTATTTGAACACCTCCCCCCCTCCCCCGTTTTGCGCTTTGATTTGTTGTCCTTTTTGCATGCATTCCGTATTCGTAGTGAGCTTCATTTCATTTCATTGCACTTTACTGCGTCTGCATTCCTGTCATCGTCGCCTGCTCGGCGCTGCCCTATTTTTCTGTGGTTTGTTGCTCTGCTCAGCTGCTGATTAACATTTAAGCCCTTCATATGAAGTTCCAGTTGTGTTGGAACTGCCTTCTCTTTGGTTGGATATTCCCTTTTTCTTTTGTTTTTATCATTTTCCCTGCTCATTGACCGGAAAGCTTTCAATAAATTGACTGAAAATCATTAAAATCTTCTTTGCTTCATTCATACAACCCTTTTTTTAGATGTTTTCTGTGTATTTGTTGTTGTTGGCATAAAAAACTGCTTATTTATTTGCGTGTTGTTTTTGTTTCCGGTGCCCTTGTTCATGAACCTTATTGAGTTCATGTAAATGAAAGCGATGACCCTCGAAGGAGTGGAGTGATGCATATGAAGTGATAAAGGGAGAAGACGGGAAGGTGAGGGAGAGAAATTAGAAAAGGCGAGAGAAGAGTCGAAAGAGAAGAACGGAGAAGAAAAGGTGGAGAGAAAGCCGTGTGGTGAGAGAAGACAGGACCGAGGAGCGCTAAGAAGTTGTATTGATCTACTCTGAATATAATTTTTACTGAATCCGCGTATATTTTAATATTAAATCTCTTTAACATAATATTTTTATACAATAATATTAATCTAATTTTTAAAAGTATAATATATATTGTACACTAATATATCTATATATTGTACATCTATTACTTCATCTACACATCGTCTTCTTTATACATACTGATATACTCATTCCTAAAATTCTTTAAATAAAAAGCGTTCACAGAAACCTCTTCCGTTGGCCGCTTTCTGTTCCCACCTAATCACTGACGTGTCACTTCCGGTCTCCGTCGTCGCATGTCGCGTGGCTCGGCAACAGCGACCGGAATGCGCACCGAGAAGGTTCGCGCGCCAACAACTCCAATAACAACAACAAATCCGCATTCAAAAGTCAAGAAGTCGTCCAAAACTCAGGTCGAGTCAAGCGGTGTCAAAGCGCGGCTGTCCATGAGCTGTCCTCGAGCTGTCCACAGAATTTATGGCGACATCGTTTTACTTTTTGGAATTTTTATAGCTTCCTTGCGACGTTCCCGAAGATGAGGGGATGGGGTCCTACAGGAAGCGACTTGAATTTTGTTTGGCGTAGTTTACAATGCAGGTTGGCTTTAAATTGTAGCATAGTTTCGAGCGTTTTAACCAAGATTATCTTTTCTGTAAGAAATTCCAAAAATAGTCGCTTTTGTATTTGTATTTATAGTTGCCATTTGCTTTTATTTTTGTATTTTGTGTTATTTTTAAATTCTTGCTTTCATAGTCCTTTCAAGTCAACCTTTTGACCTCTTTTCTTTAGTTTAAATCCTTGAGTTATTCCAGTTTTCTCCTCAATCGTTCAATAAATTCTAATCAAAGTTTGAAAACTCGTCAGAAAGTCAACGCGAATCACACTCGAAACTAATTGAAAGAATCTTGCAATCGAAATCGAATCGAATTTTAAATTGAAAACCTCGCTAGAACTGTAAACGTATTCGCAACAATGGCGACGTTGGGACGTCGTCTGACATGCCGGCCATGAGTGCAACATTTATTACTTCCCTTGGAACTTTTGTTCTTTTGATTTTCTATTCTGCTGTTCAAGTGTTGAAGAGAATCGTGTGGCATTCGTTGTTGTTGTTGCTGTTGAGTGAATTGATGAATGACGTGACAAGGAGACATTTTAAGAGTTTATTTTATGTTTTATAATACTTCGCTCATTTTATCGAGCTGTTAAAATTTCATATTGTGAACAACTTGTAAAAGAGTTTGTTTTGAAAGAGTTTTTCAGTTAAGATTTAATTAATTACAGGAAAGAAAGGAAGGATGGAAGGAAGCGAGGAATCCTCTTGAATCTTTTTTCAATTGTGTTTTCATTCTTCACTTTGATTAAGATTCAATCCAGGGGATAGTAATACGACAGTCGCCATGAAGTCATTCGAAGACCAAAGATATGAAACAAAATTCGGCCAAACTTTTTCATGTTTTTAATGAAGATCAGTGTTTGTCACAATATAAAGAAGACAAAGAACATTTTACAGTACATAAAAGAAATACAAGAGTACAGTACAGCATCGCTAGTCCGGACACATGTATTGGTTCGGCTGTGTTTGGGTTACTGCAATCTACCGTGATATAGAATTCAATAAAATACTCTTCTCTTCTTTTCACATCTCTGAAACACCAATTATTACTGTCTATGAATTTAAAAGAAAGGTCGAAATACTTTAACAATTCTTCCCCGATCTTCAATCCATCTACTTTCACTATTTATTGGCATGCATCTCTTTCCTCATCCTCAACACTTGTGGCCACTCTGAATAAAAAAATTAAATAAATCTCATCACATACTCTCTCTCTCTCTACTCTCTCTCTCTCTCGAGCGAACGAACACCAACAAGCAACACAACACAACATACAAGTAACACATCATAAACGAATCGGGGAGGGGGGGGGGGGGGGGGGGAAGTTTGCCATAAATTCCAAACCATTATCCTTTTTTACATACGTCAAGGATAACAGGCTGAATAAAAGCTGCACTCAAGCAATTGATTTTTCCCGATTCTCATTTAAAGGTTCCTGTTTTTAAGGACCCAAATTTTGATATATAATTTTTAAGGCGCTTCAGTGATTTCAAAGAAAGTGATTTAACACAGGATAAGATTATATAATTGGTGTTGTAGAGGATTATTTTTGTATGTATACGCACCCACACACTGTTACCACATCGGTTATGGAGTCCTGTGTGTGTCTGTGCGTTAAATTGAATTATATCAATTTAACACTCGATTAAATGCGGTCAATTTGATTCACAAGCGGTTTGAAGAGGAAGGGGCGGATAAAATAAGGACCAATATAGGAGTATCAGTTGCCTTATGAAGGGAGGAGAGAGGGGAATGTATTCGCAGAACCTAAAAGCAGGTTTAATAATATTATCGTTATATTCGTATGCATACAATGTTCAAAAATCACTTTATTGCGATAGAAATTCAATGGCTGATTAATTTCAAGGAATGGTGCTGTGAATTGGTCACCCCGTTCGTGTTATTTGACCCCATTAAACGAGCAAATATGCTGCAGTGTCATCGAAATTTTGATTTTCAAACTGATGTCTATATGGCCATGTCTATATGGCCATTTCTCAGATATCGTTTTCCACACAGAATTGTTTTACTAAAGAAAAGACCAATTAAAAAGAATATATCTTTTATTCAAAAAAAGACTTACCTTAGTTTATTTTATATAACTCTGTATTATTATGTACTTTTACAGGTTTCTACTTATTTACATTTACAATCCATTCTTATGAGGTCGACAGCCTTTTCGGCAATCATCATGGTAGCTGCATGTATTTCGCTACTGGGTATATCCGGCATGATACTAGCATCGGCAACACGGAGGTTTTTAACACCATGTACAAGAAGCCGAGAATTCACGCAGCTTTCATTCGGATTGGTACCCATTTTTACCGTTCCCACATGATTTACCTGCGGCATCGCCATGTACTTCATATAGCAGCGCCAGTAGAAATCGTCCTCAAGCGGGTTCTTATAGCATTCTGGGATGGGAATCTTTAAAAGTTTGACATTTTCAAAACTATCGCCTTTCAGTTTATTCTTCACATGGTGAATTCCTCTCAGTAACGTCTCTACATCCTCCGGATTGTCCAAGTAGTTGGCTAAAATTTTTGGATTATCCACGCAGTTAGCGCTGCGCAGTTCTACACTCCCAGTCGACTTCGGATGAACGAGCACCGCTTGGATAATTAGCAGGTTTTTGGTTAAGAGTGTGCTTTCCAGATTATTGTAAAATCGCCAGTCAAGGACAGCGATGCTATTCCAATTTCTCAGGGTAGCCAAATCTTGATGTTTTATAAAGTAATAATGATACTCAATGTCTGGAGTGTTGCTATGGCTACGGGGAATTGTATTAACAAATTCGGTCAGGGAGAGCATTCCTTGGTCTCCAAACGGTTGAAGCCTTTCTGGTATTTCTTCGGTGAAGTTCTTGGTTGTTTCTTCCAAGGGTGGATACTGTAGGTTCAAAATTGGTGTTGTGAAGAATAGTGGCAATGTTAGATGATCCTGCAGATTTTGACCGACTGGCAGATCGTGAAGCACTCGAATGTTCAAGCTATTTAAGTGTTCCTTGATGCCGACTCCGGAAAGCATTAATATTTTCGCGGAGTCAATAGCGCCTGCCGCCAGCACAAGCTCCTTACTAAATTCTATAGTCAGCTCTCGGTAGTTGTACATGACTGTTACACTCTTAACGCGTTCCTTGGAAGCATCGAAATTTATGCGTTTTGGCTCTGCATTCTTTATAACGTACAAATTAGGGCGTATATTTATCTCGTCAGTGTGTCTCACTTCTGTGTATGGCAAATTACAGATCCCTGTCTCTGCCGTATGAAGCAATCTCAGAGACATTGAACGTGTACTCTCTGAGAGAACCATTCTTTCAACCTCCTCAAAGTCCTGGTTGAGAGAAACAGATTCATTTAAGACCACATAACTTTCCGGCATATAAGTACTTCCGGCTTCCCCTACAGATTTCTCGAAATAGGGTAATAGATCATCCCAGCCCCAACCGTGGTTGCCCTTCTCTAACCAAAGATCATAATCCTCAGGGACGCCGCGCACGTACTGCTTCCGTATTCGTTCGTCGCTGATTCTTGGCCAACGGATTCGGTGTGACAAAGTTTTGCTAGTTTTTTCAACAGAGTAGAAGTCGGATACACTCCCGTAATTACCTGGTTCTAAAATCAAAACCTTCCAATTTGGTTTCTCACTCAATCGCTTAGCGATAATATATCCATCCGCACCCCCACCAATCACAATAAAATCATATCTGATCTTGTGATAAGGCTCGGCCACAGTCGCTAGAGTTAGCAACGAAATCAGGAGAAAAACTACTGCGCCAGCTAAAAGACGCTGAGTTCTTAGAAGTTCACTATGCATAACTCAAAGTTGAATCAACACTGATGAATATATTGAAACGGCCTCCGCTTAAATTAAGATTTTGGTTATTTTTTCACATCATAAAAATTGTTCCGTTTTTAGAACGCCCCGAGCACGTAATGCTCCGGTATTCGTTCGTGACAAACGTGGGTGTTTGTGACTGATTTGATCTGAGCTTTAACTTTATTTGTTTAGAGATTTTCTACATATTGTACATAAGTACACACTTTTTTTGCCTATCCTACATCTAATATCTTATCTTTTATATTTGCTATTTTTCAAATATGAGTTTATAAAGTGCTTAAAAGAGTTCCTTATCTATTACAAAAAAGTTGGATATCTATTTAGGGACAATTTATTTAACAAACTTAAGTTAATACTACTAATATTAGGGTACCGAATTCTATTCAAACCTATAAAACTCACATGATTTCTTAACCATAAGTACAATAAAATAAAGGTACCTGTCGTTTTGCGAGGGTTCAATTGTTGAACACCACTGACCGCTAAAGGGTCAGGCGGGAACCGCTTCTTGCAGGATTATAGTTTTCTAGCTTTGTTCTCTAGGGACATGCTCTCAAGGACATTAAAGCCCCAGGTAGGGCGAAAATATTTCGTCATTGCTTTCGTTTTACTTAGTTGACAGGGTTCTGAGAGTTTTTGTACCCTGGAATGCTATAGCTTATGTTATCTTTCAATTGTACTTTTAAAAAAAAATCAATTCAAAATGTTTGATATTATGACGAAATTTAATTTTGCAAATTTCTACTTATTTACATATTCATACGCGATTAAATTGCTTGATATAAAATTAATCTTATGATATTATTCCCAATCATTTTTTATGAGGTCGGCAGCTTTTTCAGCAATCATGAGGGTAGCTGCATGTATTTCGCTACTGGGTATATCGGGCATGATACTAGCATCGGCAACACGCAGGTTTTTAACACCATGTATTAGAAGATGAGGAGTCACGCAGCTTTCATTTTTGTTGGTACCCATTTTTACCGTTCCCACATGATTTACCTGCGGTATCGCCATGTACTTCATATAGCAGCGCCAGTAAAAATCGTCTTCAAGTGGGTTCTTATAGCATTCTGGGTTGGGAATCTTTAAAAGTTTGACATTCCCAAAACTAGCGCTTTTTAATTTATTCTCTACGTGGTGGATGCCTCTCAGTAACGTCTCTACATCCTCAGACTTGTCTAAATAGTTGGCTAAAATTCTCGGGTTATACATGTAGTCACCAATGCGTAATTCTACACTCCCAGTCGACTTCGGATGAGTGAGCATCGCTTGGATAATGAGCAGGTTTTTGGTTAAGAGTGTGCTTTCCAGATTATTGTAGAATTGCCAGTCAAGGCCAGCGATGCTATTCCAATTCCTCAGGGTAGCCAAATCGTGATGTTTTATAAAGTAATAATGATACTCAATGTCTGGAGTGTTGCTATGGCTACGGGGAATTGTATTAACAAATTCGGTTAGGGAGAGCATTCCTTGGTCTCCAAACGGTTGAAGCCTTTCTGGTATTTCTTCGGTGAAGTCCGTGGTCGTTTCTTCCAAGGGTAGACACTGTACGTCCAAAATTGGTGTTGTGAAGAATAGTGGCAATGTTAGATGATCCTGCAGATTTTGACCGACTGGCAGATCGTGAAGCACTCGAATGTTCTAGCTATTTAAGTGTTCCTTGATGCCGACTCCGGAAAGCATTAATATTTTCGCGGAGTCAATAGCGCCTGCCGCCAGCACAAGCTCCTTATTAAATTCTACAGTAAGTTCTCGGTAGTTATACACCACTGTCACACTCTTAACGCGTTCCTTGGATGCATCGAAATTTATTCGTTTTGGCTCTGCGTTCTTTATCATGTGTAAATTAGGACGTTTATTGATCGCGTCACTGTTTCTCACTTCTGTGTATGGCAAATTGCAGATCCCTGTCTCTGCTGTATGAAGCAATCTCAGAGATTTAGAACGTGCACTCTCTGAAAGAACCATTCTTTCAACGTCCTCAAGGTCCTGGTTGATAGGCATGGACTCATTTAAGACTACATAGCTTTCCGGCATAAAAGCACTTCCTGCTTCCCCTACAGATTTCTCGAAATAGGGTAATAGATCATCCCAGCCCCAACCGTGGTTACCCTTTTCTAACCAAAGATCATAATCCTGAGGCACGCCACGTACGTACTGCTTCCGTATTCGCTCGTCGCTGAGTCTTGGCCAACGGATTCGGTGTGCCAAAGTTTTGTTAGTTCTTTCGACAGAGTAGAAGTCGGATGCACTCCAGTAATTGCCTGGCTCTATAATCAAAACCTTCCAGTGTGGATTCTCAGTCAACCGTTTCGCGACAATATAACCTTCTGCACCCCCACCAATCACAATAAAGTCATATCTGATCTTGTAATAAGGCTCGGCCACAGTCGCTAGAATTAGCAACGAAACCAGGAGAAAAACTACTGCACCAGCTAAGAGACGCCGAGTACTTAGGAGTTCAGTATGCATACCTCAAAGTTGAATTAAGACTGATGAGTGTTTTGGAACGGTCTCCGCTTAAATTAGAATTTTGGATGCTTTTTCATTTCATAAAAATTGTTCCGTTTTTTGACGCCGAGCACGTAATGCTCCGATATTCGTTCGTGACGAACGTGAGGTTTTGTGACTGATTCGATCTTGGCCAACGGATTTGATGTGCCAAAGTTTTGTTTGTTGGATTCACAAAGAACCTTCGAATGTCCCCAACCCCCAACTCCTGGAACTGAAAGCAAAATATTTTAATTAGTGTTTTGCGACGACAACAAAATCAACGCTGAGGGGTTTGCTAGAGGCGATTGTTTGCCATTTCATAACTATTTGCCGTTTGTATATATATTTCTTTGGGTATTGTACTCTTATTAAGGTTAAGGAGATGAAGGGTTAAGAAGAGTAATTATTTACTTATTATAACTTAATACGTTTAGTGATTTTATACATACAGACATACATACATAATTATCTTGCCTGTCCTACATTTAATATCTTATCTTTCTTATTTGCTACTTTTCAAATACAGTGCTTATTTTTGAGTTCTACGTTTCTTATCTATTTCGAAAAAGTTAGATAGTTATTTTGGGGCAACATAATCGTCCATCGGAGCAAACAATTCAAAGTTTGCTTAAAAAGTTCAGTTCCACGGCGTTCTCAAGAACTAAGCATGGCAGTTGTTTTATATACATACATATATCGCATGGCATATATTTAAAACCTCGAATTACATGGTTTCGAATAACACATTTTTAACTAAATGTAATTAATGAACGTACTCTTTGAGTGTTGCCTGTATTAAGTAGCGTTCCGATTATGGGCGTGCTAATATCGGGCTTGTTTATAATTAAGTTATATATCTAAAGATAATAACAACAAGCAGAAAGCGGCTTTTATGTGTTCTTAAGAATATAGTAGAAGCATTTAAAGCGGTGTACTCGTTTGGATACAGCGGGCATTAATGGGTTAAAGCATCATTCAACAGAGCTCATAAGGACGTGGGGTGTTTCAGGCCAAGCCGAAGATACGAGTAACCCTCTTTCTGGTTATTATTAAATACCTTAAAAACCTTAAATCATCAAAGCGATGTAATCAATAATAATTTTTCAAGTTTTGTCAATGTTAAACTTATTTGAAATGAAATCTTTATCATGAGGTTTATTCTATGGAGTTCAAGTGAATATCTGGGTTTATTTCATTTCTATAAATACACACACATGCAAAGAAACACACACAAACACTTATATACTATATATTTTAACCAATAATTTAATTTAATTTGATTTTGTTGTGGTTTAGTGCAAACCTTAAAACATCGATTGTTGGCAATTTATTTCATAGAAATTGCTTACAATTTCTTTAATATTTAATTTGTTTTCATATTGTAATTGAATGGAATTGAATTAGAATTGCATACAATCAAATTCTAATAAACTTAAAAATAAAGACAGTTAAATTTAGCAGGAATCTTTCAATAAATGTTTCCGAACTGCTTTTAAAGCATTCATCGTTTAAATCAACATTTAAAATGTTCTAGTTTTTAAGTAAAATTGAATCACAAAAAACAGAAACAAAAGTCTACAGATGACTAGGAGAACAAAAACAGTTACAAAATACGTACAAATCATTTCCGTTTCCTGTTGCTCAAACGTGCAGAGCACCATCTCGGTTTCCACTGTGACTTTCGCCCTCGAACAGAAGCCAGTCGCTCGTTTGCTCGCTCGCTCACGTTTTCACGTACGTATTATTATCGTATTACGTATGCAACAACGTAACCAATGTCTTCGGTGGATTGTGAGTGTGTCCTCTCTCTCTCTTTCTCTATTTATCACTTTCTCTCTCTCTCTCTCTGTGTATATGTGACAAAGAAAATTTGATGATGTTGCTACTGCTGCTGGTTTTTGTTGATGATGTTGTCGGTTTTTGTGTCAAACGTCCTTAGAATCGTACTCAGCAAGATGACACTGTTTTGTCAGTTGTCGTTTTTTGTTGCTTTTTTTGTTTTTCTGGTCTCAGTCTTTTGTCTGGTTTTCATCGGGTTTTCAACGAATTTTTGCCGGTTTCCTGTTTTTTTTGCCTACAACCTACTTTTTATAGTTTTTGTTACATTTGGGTTTCTTTACCTAACTTGTCTGTAAAAATGGCCAACATTTTTTGGTTTGCTTTACTTCTGATGATTAGTTGATTGTTTTCCAATAATTCATATCTTGTTATGAACAACGAAAAAACAAAAATAAAAAAAATTGAAATAGAACCATATTATTAAGCAAAATCGCGGTACAGAAAAAGTTGACGATGTAGACGAATTTGGTGCAGCATAAATTTTGGCCTTTTTTAGGATCAGGTGTGGCTGAGGTTAGGATCATATTTGATCCAGACAAGGTCCACCTTATGTAAGATCTAAGTTAGGATAGGTCCAGCTTGTGTAAAGTTAAACCTAGGTTCAGGCTATGTTATATCGATGTTAGGTCTAGGATAGTTTTTATCTAGATTACCTTTACTTCATGTCCATGATGGGACCAGACTAAGATTATGACTATAGTAGCTATCCAGAATAGATTAGACAAAATGAAGTGATTGTCAAGATGGATGCTATTTTGATGCGAGACTCACCAGAAAAGCACGTTCATCGGCAACTCGGTTTATCCCTGCCCCTATGGCCTAGATCCATGCGGTCAAACTTATTATATAAAGCTGTGAAGACCCTCATTTCCTAGCGCGATTCAAATTCTTCAGGAAAATGTTTCCGAAGAACTGATATCTCAGAGAAACGAATGTCCGGTGGGCAAATTGTTTCCTATTCGATTGTTATAGTGACTATTGAAGACGAACTCTATTCCAGCAGTATTTGTTCATTCCCACTAGTAACTTCCACGACGACATGGAGTTTTTTTTATCTAAGAAGACAAGCAGAAGAATATCCAGGCATCTCCTCTGAGATGTTCACACTCTTATCGTGCCAAACCTTGTGGATCCATCGGGGACCAGTTTTAATGATCCCATCGAATATATAATATGCTATAATTACAGCCTCAGTGTATTTTTGTAATAATTTTATCTGAAATTTTCACTCTTTGAGAGCTTTCAGAATTTTTTAGTACTGTCTAACATTTTCGATATCTACAAATTCAATATTTTTTAGAACCAAACCCCTAATATTTTTATATAGTACTAGAGTAACCCTGCCCGCGTTGCTGGACAACACAATAACATACGTTTACGTCTTTGTATTAATAATTAAATTTTCTAGAAGGAATAGACATTTTCCTGAAAAAGAAGTGCAAAATAATATAAATTTTTTAAAGTGAGAACATCAAAAAGGAAAAAATTTATTGCAGAGCTTGGTGGTAAACGACATTTTTAGTATTGCCATTTCCACAAAGACAACGGCTTCCCAACACGTGAACATGCAACATACATTTCACCGTGTGAAAATACAGGAAATTCTAAATTTATTCCCCAAACTTGTATTCGTAGAAATTTTTCGATGTTTGTTTTTTATAAACCATCAGTGAAAGTAGACCTTTCCAACGCATGTACTCGTTTGAAAATCGGTTGAGTGGTTCTCGAGTTATAAAATCACGAACATAAGACAACTTATTTTTATATATATAGATAGATTTGTTGTACAAATTGTTTGCTTTGAAAGATCAAAGTCATTATCTGCAAATGAAGCGTACTCGTATATGTGTTTATTTTCTAATCTTTTCCTAGTGTTATTTCTTTAAAGCTGTTCAGTTTAAACGTTCCTTAGTACAAATGAAAGCTACGAAAAAAGCTACAAGGTAAAAAAACTCAAAAATAAAAAATATTCCAGTAGAAAACCACGTTGAGTGTTTTCTCTTAATTTTCCATATTCAACAGAAAAGAATATAGTAAAAAAAATGTAAATTAAAAAGAATGAAACATCGTATATTTTGCGCAACAGTAAAATTCTTTAGTTTTATTTTACGCAGGATGCAGAAATTTTTATTTCACGAAGGAAAAAAAATGAATAAAATATAATATTTTAAATTTCTAAGAGCGTTATTCTTAAATATTCCACACACGCGAGTCGAGGAGGGGGAAAGCGAGGGTCCCAAATGTTCTTGCAGACGAAATGTCAATTTAAACAACAATAAAGGATATTAAAGGATGTGTTTCTTTGAATTTTGAGCGCACAAGTTGACGGAAGCGTCAAAGCAATTTGTCGTCATTTAGAAGTGTTTTTCTAAAGAGTGCGCGAAAGTATGCAATAGAAAATAATAAAGTTGACAGGAAGACAAACATACAAACAGACACACTCACTAGCAATCATGTGCGGGAAACACGTCCCTCGTGTAAACGTGTCTCTTTCAATGCGATGCAAGAGCAGCAAACAAGCATGCATGCGCCTAAAAGCAGGCAACGATATGCGAATCGTTGTGCAAAACAGGCTGCGCGTCAGCAGGATAACTGGAACAACCAACAACCTGAGACCACATGTGGGCACGGCCGCGGTTGTTTTTGTTGTTGTGTTGTCCTCCAAAAGGATTGCTGTTGTTGTCGCTCTTGTTGCTGTTGTTTTGGTTAAGGAAGCAAGGACCAACGTTACAGCGGTACTTTATTAAAATTTTTAAAGAAAAAAATTGAGAAGAAGAACAAAGACAGGAGGAAATCTTGTATTTGTTGTGATTCTCTTATCGTCAGATAAAAAGGAAAAAACAAAAAAACCAAAACAAGAAAATGAATGAATTGCAAAAAAAAGGACGATTGCTTGAATAGAAAATAAAGTACTCGCTCGGTCGCTGGGCAAATGAAGCATAGAATCATATCAAAAGCATATTCATAGAGTTAAGAGCACCTGCGTCCCGGGGTGGGCGCGGTGGAGGCAGGGAGGGATGAGGGGAGATGCACAAAAATATGGGGCGTCAACTCAAACACGTTTTTGACATGCCAACAATAGTCAAGGAAGCTGAAGGAACAATATTTTTATTTGTGTTTTAGTAGCTTGAAGGATGTCAATTGCAAGGATGTACAAAGTATTGTGTGTGTGTATCATTAACAGATTTTAAATTGAAGGAACAAAAATCTTTATTTTAAAACGATATGCGTATAGTATAGTATAATATATGGGTTATGGTTATATTACAGTTACGCTATATTATGGCTATGTTTGATTTATAGTTTAATTACGTTTTGGTTATGTTATGATTGTGTTATAGTCATATGTTTGTTATGTTAGTAATGGTTATGTTAGTTGAGATTTTTGTATTAAGGATATGTTGAACATTACGTATTGGTCAAAGGTATAGGTACCATCACATGGTTACTATACTATAATATAATAGTTACATTGTGGTTATACTCTATTTGTTTTATGGTAAGATACATTATCTTAATATTAAACTTCAGCTCCATCTAACGTAAGAATATTAGAAACTTAAAAGTAAAAGCATAAAATTTAATCAATAAGAAAGTTATCAAAAATGATGTCATGAAAACCAACCTCTTGATATTACTTCGAAAAATAATTAAGAAATTAACCGGTTGACCAATCGAATTGACTTGAAAGAGTATCCTTGCAAAGATATGGACGAGTTCAAATAGTTTTTCAGCACGGCAGCCCCTTCCAAGTTAAGTCATTGAGTTTGAAGCAGACGAAATATCAAATGAAGTTAGTTATTAGAGCACAAGTTGAAATTGCCACGGAAATGAAGTTGGAGTAATCAAGGAAAGGAAGGAAGGATGGAAGGAACTCCTTGAGAGAATTATTTTTGAATGTTTTAATATGGAAGCGTGATGTGATGTTGATGATGGAAGATGATGAGAGAGAGAACAACTGCTGTTCAAGTTGTTGTTTTTGTTCTAGGAAGTCTATCAAGTTACCATCAAGGGAGTATCGAGGATTGTTTTTTGTAATTGAATAAAAGCGAAGCATTAAAAATACGAAAATTAATGATTTTTTACAGATGATAAACGTATCTTAAAAACCTCTTTAATGATGAATTCGATATAGTGATTAAATAAATTCCATAATTTAATTCTTTTGATTTTAGGCCTTTGGTTTGAAGTATGAATGCAGCCAAAATTTTAACTGCGTTCAAAGATATCAGGTATTAGTATATAAAAGTATTTAATTTATTGAAGTTTTAAAGACCATTTCTGTTGTTTTCAACTCTATTTAGCCGGAATCGATTTCGTTATCGATATCGGAAAGCAAAATCATCAACAAAACTATTGAACGCGGTCGATGTCCCGACCTGGTCTGTGTATTCGATATGTAAACGTCTATAAAATTTTAATCTACTATTAAACTTCAATTAAACTGCGCTTTCTATTGCTGCTATTATTATTTTTATTATTATTATTCTTACTCAATTCTATATTCTGAGTTTTTTGTAGAATTACCCATTCGCTTGGTTTTTCTATAGGTTTGTTTTTTCTAATTTCTATTTTTATTTTTATATTTCCTTTTTCTTTTTTGTTTATATTTTTAAAATTTAACAAGCGCTGCGGTTATTTTCTCTCTTTCAGAGCGATTTTTTTATTGTTAGAAGTCACGAAACGAAGCAGTACTGCGTCGTAAAGTCAGTCATTCCGTGGCGGTGTCTGCACCGTATTCCAACCTTACTTCACCTCACCCCTTCCCTTCCCTCCCACCAACACCCACCTCCGCCGCAATCCAGTCACACTCGCGCTGCTGCTGGAGCTGCACTAAAATGAGTCACATGAAATGAGTTCAGCGAGTGAAGAGAAGGTGTGGGGCCTGATGGAGGTGGTAAGCGGGTAAAGGGTGAGATTCAGACGGCGAGGCGTAACTAGCGTATAAGACGGTTAATTTAGTTTTAGATTTTTCAAATCATAGTGACGACGTCGACTTGAAACTAAAAGAACCACAACAACAACAACAGAGTTGAAGAAAAAATGTAGGCTGAAAAGTAAAACAAAAAAAAAAATGTAAATTTGTGGCGGCGGCGATGGCAACGACTCCAGTATTGTGTAGAGCTAATAATATGGAGTACATGCAGAGGAGTAAATGGAACAACAAAAACAATGTGCACTTGTATAGACAGCACGTCATGTTTGCCGGAAGTGAAAAACGGACAAGTGGTGGCATTCATGTTCTTGTTGTTGTTATTATTATTTAAAGTGTTCCTTGATGTGAATGCGATTGTGTATAGATAAGTGCATATGTGTATATATTTGCATGTGTGTGGTTTTGAGTACCACACTTTTTCGTCTGTGCCACTTTTTGCCATAAAATTCCATTAATATTTTAAGTCTGCTCTCATTCTTGTTCTCATTTCCGTTCTCCCGTTCTCCCTCTCTCTCTGTTTAAACTGTTCTCTTTTACTTACTTCTTTCCTCCTTTAGCTGCTTTTGTTTGTTCTCTACTCAGAGAAACTCAGGTTAAATAAGAGCATAGAATTTGGTCAGGAATGTCAACGAAAATCGAATCGAATATCAGACACGAGAATAGCAATGGAAATGACATGTTATTTGCTTTGCTCGTATTTCTGTACAAGAATTACATATAACAACGGAATTCAAATATCTTTCCCACTTTCACTTTTGATATTCCTCGAATACAGATTGTTTAACTATTTTGTTTTATTATTGATTACTATATTGATGACTTCTCTGGGAATTCGATAAACTACTAACATCAAGGCAGATAAAATATCATATTCTTGGTGAACGAAATGCTTTCAATCGCCGAGTTCAAGAACACGAGTAATAATAATAAGAGTATCACTTTATTATATATCACTTTATTATATATCACTTTATTATAGTATCACTTGATAATATTTGGTCCTTCTTTTATTATTCTGCGCCGAGTATCACGCTTAATTGAACAATGAATCCTTAAAAGTTATGCTTGATTGGAGAAAAAAAACATATAGAATATGAAGTTAAAATAAATTAAATCTAAATAGAAAATTAAATTTAAAATTGCATCCATTAACGCTATGATTTTATGTTTGTAACTTGAAAATCCATCAGAAATCAATTTAAAATGCAACTTAATGGCAACTTAATGGCAACATTAGACATTTTGAAAGATGACTGACAGCTTGAAAGACAGCCGGACGGTTAAAAATAAATGATCAGTCAATCAGAAAAGAAAAGAAAAAAAAAAGGATAAAAACAAAAACAATGCATTACGTCGTTAAAATAATGTGAAACCTGATTTAGCAGGAAAAACATTCGTTCTAAAGTCAGATTGGAAAATAGAAACAACCACACATCATCAAAATAAAATTAATTTGCAGACCATTCGCAGGGATTTTACAAAACCTCATGATGACGTTTAATTACCTCATGAAGCGGTGTTTAATGACCGCATATTTTAATTAAAATACGAAAACCCACAACACAGCAAGCAGTAATTGAAAAACCATTTCAAAAGTATTAGTGATTAATTATGAATACTCGTGTAATTATTATGGCTGCTTTGGCATTAATTTTCACAAGTTATAAAATATGGGGTAACAGTTACTTCGCTGTTATTACAAATCTACTGAAACTCTACTCGATATACAGGAATATGTTAATTATTTGTTCGGAAATACATTTTTGAAATAGTAGAACATAAAAATATTTAATTGCCAAAGAAATCTATGATTTCAAATTTTCTATACCACTCGGAAATGGTGGAAAAATCTATAGTGAAAGTGGAAAAACGCATAGTAATCTGAATCAAATTTGGACATAGTAATAAAAATATAATATTACGTTCATCTTGAATATTTCGCGTAAATGTCTTCCATACTTTCAAAGGTATGCTTATAAAGGTACCATACTTATAAAGGTTGAATTTTTCCTTTTAAAAAATGAGGAAAAAAATGTTGAGAAGGAGACTTATATTTCTTGTCTGGTCTTTTAGGAATTATATTGCTCATAAAGGCTGTATACAGACCAATATGTACTCTATACTACTATAAATAACTACAACATTATCTAGTAATATAATGCTTATTGGGGCAACTCAACAAAGGACTACAATGATTTTTTCACTATTAATAATATTTTTAAGATATTGAGGAATAAATGAAACACGTGAGATGGTTGCACGTTTTTAACACATGAAATTTAACCTTGAAAATGACAAATAGACGATGATGTATTTATTATAAGATATCCTTGTGATACTTCATGATATGCTGTGGGCCAAATTATAATTTCATCATAACAGCAACAGTTTGTATATGAATACAATTATTTATAACAAACAGACTGGCAAAGTAAACACAATGACATCATGTATACAAGTATGTATGTATTATACATCATATACATATGTTGTTTTTGTATGCACAAAACAACAACCAGAAAATAATCAGCAGATATCCTTCAACACCTGCTTCTGATGATGGCTGAAATCAGATGCATTGTTTTTTGTTTGTTTGTAAAACAAGCACAGGCTTCAAAAACTCAACAACAAAATTAAAAAATAACAACAGAAAAATCATAAAAACATTAACACGCAAAAACACACACATACCACAACGTCAACAACTACAATAAAAACAACTTCAACTGCATATCGCGATGGAATACAATTAAATTGTTATCCAATTTAACGCCTCCGATGACTCTTGTTGTTGGATGTTGTTGTAGATACGACATGTGCTTAAAAAGTCCCATCAACGGAGCGCAGTGCAGCTCATCGCATCGCTTCGTCCTGATGTCAGCAGTTGATAAAAAGCAACAAATGACTGCGAGGCAAAAACATGGTGAGTTGGGAAAAAAAATGCAGGGACAGAAAGGCAAAGCGACAGACAGACAGAGAGACATTTAATACTGTTTTTTTAGTTCTTATTTTTTCCCATATTATTTCGTCGCTTTTTCACCCCTCTTTTAATTAAATTGCAACATGTTGTGCCGTAAAAAGTGTAACGACGGATGAACCTTTAAGATGTTCAGATTCACTGGCTCAGTGAAATGTTGTGATGTGAAAATTAAGACATAAAAGAAAAGAGGAGAAAGAAGAAGAAAACAAAGAAAACTGTTTGCGTGTTTAGTTGTAAAAGCTTGAAGGGTGTCAATAAGGTTGAGATTAAAATCTTAAAGAAGTAGAAGTTGGAGGTTAAAAAACATCGAAGAAATAAAAAAGAGTCTTGATACTCTATCAGATTTTAGAAAGAACCACAGTCGTTGCGTTAAAAAGCCGGGATCCTTCTTCACCACGCTTCCTGTGAGCATCTCGTTGTTTCAGAGGTTTTTTACTGTGAGGATAAATTCATCGCAGCAAAATTCGATATGCTAAAATTATATATCATTAAAAGAGTCAGATTTCAACAGCGTCTGGGCAGCTCATTAACGTCAACAACGTTTGGCCAGCTCATTTACCGATGGCACTTTATTATGCTGCATCATGTCGTCGCCATTTTAGCACAGGACGAACTCTAATAATTGCTTGGCACGCAGGTGTACAGGTTCCTATACACACTCTACGCACACACACACATGTTTATATAAATATACGCGTATATCTGTATGTGAATAAAAGATTTATAAACCATTTGCACGCATAATTAGTCTGTCATGAAATTATGCAGTTTTATACTCGTTTGAGCGTCAACATCAACACAACCGTCAAAATGTCACATTGAAATCCGCACACACACACACACACACACACAAACTACATGAAAAACCAGCAGACTGGCTCGCTTGTGAGTAAAGAGTCCGGTACGGCAACCAGTCGCATAACCACTCTGGCCGTCAATAAGTCAATCATTCAACTGAAGCAGCAGCGATGATCTGGTGTTGGAAATGTTTTGGTTTTGTATGTGGTAAAATTTTAAGTCGATTTATTTTAAATGAGTATAAAACAGATTTTTGATAACTTCTATAAAAGTTGAGATATTGTAATAAGATTTGTGTTTTCAGATTATAAGCCGGGAATCTAGTATCACAGATCCTACTAGAATCCTGCAGATCCTACTATTTTTATTGTAAACTATTTGACTTAAATTCTGTAACGATTTTCCAATGCTTATAAAGTCTTCAAGTCTTTCAGATTAGACATTCAGATGAGATCACATCTCAGAGGTGACTTGATCTTGATCACTTGGTTGGTGTCTATGGTTAAGATTACTTGGTTGGCGTCTTTGATTATTTTAAGAGTATATATCTCTATAAAATTATTATCTTCCTTAACTATATGAGGAGGGTATCTAAAATATTATTAAATCTGAAATCAATTTTGAAATGAAATTGAAAATAGTATTTTTTATTTATTTTTATATATACTAAGTGACTGCTTATAAATATCCTGAAGGTGTAATTAATTTTTAAAACACTCACTATAGGTATACAATTTCTATGATTTTGTTGTTGTTGTTGATTGCAGTATTATTTGTTGTAGTTGTCGTGGTCGATGATGTTCTTGTGGGTGCTGTTGTTGTTGTTGTTGCCGACTTATGCAAATTTTACATTTTATTTTGGGTTTTGGTTACCTTTGTATTGAAGTTATCAAGCTGAAAGTCCAAAACAAACAGAAAGGCAAACACAAGTAAGAGTAGGCACACAAGCAAACACACACACAAACACACATACACCCACATATTGTAATGGATGCCATATCAAAGTTAAAGTGCGTAAACAATGCAAGCAGTGCAACAACAAAAGAAACATGCTTCAATACCTTCAAATTTTAATCCTTAGACTAAACACATGAATGCAGGCGACACACAGCCACCGATACTCATGTCCATTCTGGGAACATCGTGTGCGTAAGTGTGCATGCATGTGTGTGTGTGTGCATGCCTGTTGGTGTTTGTGTGTCCGTAAACAATTCCAGGCAACATAAATTGACTCCTCGGTGCGTTAGTATTGATTGCAACCGCATATACACCAACGCCCACTTACGCATCGACACACATACACGTCCATTCCTTGACCATCCAAGCACAGGATTCTAACCTCATCAAAAGGATTTGGCCGTCTTTTCGGTTTTGTTGACTTCGGTTAGTTTACTTTGTTGCTCCTGTTGCTCCTGTTCTTGCTCAAGCTACAAGAAAATTAAATGAACTTTAAAGCTTGTACCTTGTTATGAGTGTACCAGCCACTCCTCCTTCGCCTTCTCTGGATCCAAAAACAAAAAGAATGCAACTTGAAGTAAGATCGCAAGATACTCTTTTGTATCGTATTTTGAAGGTTATGCATGTCCTTTCTTGTGATTGTTGTTGTGGTTATCGTACTTTTGTTGTTGTTGTTGTTATTATTGCTTGGGTTTTGATCCTTGTTCTTGTTTTCCTCTGAATTGTTTTTGGTTTAGCATAAGAACTACACTGATATTCCAATATACTCGTATAGTGATTTTTAGTTTTCCTTTCCTTTCCATTTTTACTCTTTTATATAACACGAAATTCAATCTCATTGAAGTCTTTAAACATTTCATTCTTTTAGGGATCTACAGATCTCAGGAAGTTCGGTCGTTTCAAATATTTCAAGAGTTCGACTAACACGAAAATGAGCGATTTTAATGGGAATACTTGAGAGATTGTATTGCGTCATTTATATAGAGAGTTAAAGTCCAGATACTCTTCAGTGTACAGTGATCTTTTCCTGCATTACCTCACTTCTTCTACTATGAGCTCTTCTGTTGCACTCAGTTTTTGAAGCACAATTGACACGTTTCCTTGACGAAATCCTTCTTCTTCTACTGTCACTCTATTTCTTTATCTACCTGCTGGGTATTTTTATTGCAATCGGAACAAATTTTTATATGGAGGCTTTTTCTCTATCTTTGTGTGAGTGTATATGAATGTGTATGTGTTTGATCGTATGTGTGTTTAATTTTGACTGCATTCGAAACAAGTTGTGAACAATAAAATATTTGTTCCTTAACAGGATGTGCAGAGATTTTTTGTTATTGATTTTTTATTGTTGGCAACTTTATTGCTTTGTTGTTTGCTGCTTTTGTTGTTGCATTTGTCTTTATTACTTTGATTGCTATCATTGGTGATTTCCACTTTATTGACTGAATGCTCTTTTCTCTTCTAACAAATGGAATATATTTCCATAGAAGTTTACTTATAAAACTTGTACAATGAATTATATTAAATCTGCAGTTTAATTAAAATTTAAGTAATTTTTATGTAATATCAATATAGTAGAAATATCCTTTGACATCGAAATTGTTTCTCTCTTTTGAACACAGATCAATTAAGTAAGGAAAACTAAAGAAAGGAAAAAAGAAAAAGTTTCTCTTGGGACTAATAACCATATTTAATAATAACGATAGGTTTATTTAGAGTAAATGTACTCGTAGATATACAAGTGAAGTTAAAGCCAACCTTAGACAGTGGTGTTAATTATCAGTTCTCATCTTCAGTTTTCATCATTGTGACTTCTTCAAAGCTTATACTAAGCTCCATATATAATATATATTATATACTAACTCCATACAATCTTAATGAATAATTGACTTTTTTAATTTATTAAAATGTAAATATACTTTATTAAAATTGCAATTAAAAAGAAATCTTAAAATATGCTCCGTATTTCTCAATATTTTAAAGGCTTATCACCACAAATCACCAAAAACACTACATGAACTTCGAAATGGTAATTAAAACTCTTTTTCCTTCTCTGCAGAATTCCTTCAGAGAAGCTGTCTTTGCCACTGCGGTAACCTTACAAGAAAGGATAACGTGAAAGGAAGGAAGGAAACTCAAAACTCAAATTGTGACAGATGACAAATTGACCGCACTGCCAGTGAATGGTTGTGATTTATCACATTTCTATGCAAATATCATGCAGAATATTAATATTTGTAATAATTTTAATCTATGTACGCACAAATTATAGTCACCAGGATGTGTCGCTCGATGGTATTTAGAGAGAGAGAGAGAGAGAGAGAGAGATAGAGGGGGGGAGAGAGAGAGAGGAATCTTGGAAGAGGGATTGAAGTATAGAGAGTATGTTATGGATGTAAATGTAGTTTTTGTAAATAGTTAGTAAATAGTTTTTGTTGTTCTTGTTGATGAAATATTATAAATAAGAGGATAACCAGCTGAAGATGACGATGACCGGATGACGATAACGGGAAACGATGACCAGATGACGATGACTATGATAAGGATAACGATGACTGCGATAAGGATGCGGGGATGCTGGATACGATGTTTATACGATGATGTAAATTCTGATGATGATGATGATGATGAGGATGTTGAATATGATAATGATGACTATGACGTTATTGTTATGGTTAAAGTTACTTATTGTTCATCTTGCTATCCTTAAACTATGACGAGAGGACGGAACACTTGCGAGTGTTGAGTACAATAATTAGTAGCTACTTTCGACGGCGTGCTTCTGTGCATCCGATCGTACGTGACAGCGCACTCACACATACACATACACGCTCACCCAACACGCTCACAGATACATACACAAGATTACAAAAACATATCGACGGCTGTGGCAAAATGTTTGCATTCTGCATGTCAACTTTAGACAGCTTCTTTAGGCATCAGTTAAGCATCCGTTTAAGTGTGAATGTGTGAGTGGCATTTCTGTGCTTTGCATTCGTATTTTCTTGACATGCATACGTAATTGTTGTGGTTTATTGT
The DNA here is from genome assembly GCA_949629155.1 of Myopa testacea. Taxonomy (NCBI): domain Eukaryota; kingdom Metazoa; phylum Arthropoda; class Insecta; order Diptera; family Conopidae; genus Myopa; species Myopa testacea. The sequence goes on from OX451347.1 coordinate 10,152,285, forward strand.
TGTTGTTGTTGTTATAATTCTCGGTGTGTGTAGTTATTCTACGTCTAATGATTCAAAATATTTCACAATATTATTATTTGCTTAACTTGTGTTGAGTTAATTTGTTGTGATAAATAATTCTGCGGCAAGATTTAACATTGAAGTGCATATAATTGATCGCATAGACACAAAACACAACTTCTTTTACAGATAGACAGACAGATAGCCAAACAGACAGACAAATATTTCGTTTGTCTTTCAACAACAGACAGAAGATCAACCGTATTTATAGATTGTTTTGTTTACCGAAATTGAAAGCAACAACAAATCATTTACTCCGCAAACTAATCGAAGCTGAAGAATTTCACTTTTTCGATACTCACCACTCCCCGTACTGGAGGCGAGGACCTCTCTGATGGTCGGAAGGTGGCCGGATTTCTGTCGACCACTTTTTTTTTTTGTTTAATGATTTCTCTGTGAACGCTTTCACCTGTCGATTTCTAGTCGCTCGTCTCTGTTGAAAACGTGATGCTTGCGTGTCCGTTTATTTGTGCAACAACAACAAAATAAGAACAATCATAGTAATCGTTCCCGCGGAGAGCTGAGAATCAAGAGCCGAGGGTAGCGAAGGGCCGAGTATAACGAAGAAAAATCAAAGTAATTTAATACATTTGTTGCGTGTTTGTAGCGTGTAATTTCGTATTTTTTTCTTTCATATCCTTCAAAATTATTTCCTTCGCAGCGGGTGAGCGACTGAAGAGAGAAGCAACACAACGGCGGGGCGCTCGAGTGGTGGGTGGTGATAATTTGCGTCCTCATTGTTGAATAACTGCCTGCCTTTGTCCTGGTTCTTAGCCAATATGTGAAAATAATGTAAGGTTTTTTAAAGCACCAACCATTTTAATGGAGATGGAAAAGTTTTGTCCGAAATCTCAACTCTAGAAGCAAATGTATCCAGCTATCCTCTGTCTGGCCAAAACAAGGTTTGTATAGCATATGAAAAAGTGGGCGGACCACACCTACCTATGTGCCAATGTATAATATTTATCCTAGATGCAAATATGTTCAATTATTCTGCGTAATTCACTGCCAAATACAATCTATACATGAAAATCTTTTATAAGGTGCGTTGTACCTATCGCATATACCTAGACATATGTGCCACGCCTCTTGCTATGCGTTACAACCTGCAAAGGACAAAGCTACCTTTTTACCTTCGATTGTAGGATTTAAAAATATAGTATACTTGAATCGATTGAATCTATTCGAAGTATTTTTTGTAATTTCAAAATCTTCTGCCTACACTTAAAATTCTCTTTAGTCGATCAAAGGAGTTACAAAAAAGAGCGAAATACTGTACTCTCCCTCCTGAGAACTTAAATAATCCATTAAAGTCGAATGGAAATGGCGTTGCCAGGAATTGAATTGAGTTGCGCTTTCATCAGAAACCGTTTTGTAGAAAAAACGCTCGTATCCAAGCAGCAATGCATCATTTCTAATGCAATGAGCACGAGGTTGATGTTTGCATTGACCTCCGTCTATCTGCCGCAGAGGCTGCCACAACACAAGCGAAAAAAAGAGGAAAATAATCCGTCCCATTGGATAAACTGGCTGCGAAGTCGTGGCAACTTGAAGGGGCCAACTAATCAAGGTAATGAAATCAGTTTTATTTCACTTTTTCACTCCGTTGTACAGCGAAGTAGGCGATTCTTTTTCCAACCTCGAAATACGGCTTTTTGCATCCTTTTGCATTATCCACGATGATGATAGTGATGATAATTATGATTATAACGATGCTGGTTGTAATAACGAATGACGATGATATAAAACCAAACAGTAGACAGCCTGAGAGACAGACAGACAGATGGCTAGGAAACAGATGGACGAGCATCTGCTGAGTATTACGTAAATTTGGGGGATAAACTGGCAGGAACCCGGTATCGAGGGAAAAGATCACAACTTTTTCAAACGTCAGACTGGTCGGAGTTTTTTTACACTTATTTTAATGCAAAATTAAAAGTATTAAAAAGCAGGGCAGAGCGGAGAGGAGGAACTCTGAAAGAACGTGGAACGTAGCGGAGAAGAGTCGTTTATAGTGCATGGAGTCCAAGGAATGAGTAAAGAGCAGTCCATTGCAAGGATTTCAGATGTTTGAAGTTGGAATCCTTTCGCTAAGGTCAAGTCATAGCAAAAGCTCTAAAAGGAAAATAAAAATCGAGTTCTTTAAAGGGAGAAACTGTAAAAAAAATTTAACTCGATCTTTCAACTCGTCTCAACAAAATTCATTATCCTTGAAGTATATTCATTATACTTGGCAACACGTAGTGATATGGTATGATCTTAATTTTACCATCCCCACGTCCTCTCTCCCGCCGCCCTCCACCAATTAATGGCCCTTGCATTGAATGCAAAATATTCAGTAAAGAGCCCAGCACAGAAAAAAAAAATTAAAAAGCCTCAGCAACGAAACTCAGCAGCGCATAAAAAGCGATAAAACTTAACGACAAACGTGTACCAACTTCAAAATCGTTACTCGCCACACTCACTCTCAGGGTGTCCCTCATCGCCAGCGCCTGCCGCAGGACCCCCTGCCCCGGAAGCTCGCGAAGTTCAGTGTAACAAGTGAGCCTGCTGCTAAAACTGTCAGTCAGGCTTGCAAATTAAACACAATTACAAGAGCGCAAATTAGAGCTCTAAAATAGATGCATATAAAAAGCAACATTTACTAAATAGTCCTGTAGCAGAGTTCAGCAGGACCTGCATTCTAATTACTTGTTAACGCGATGACAGGAGCATCGTGGAACTCTTGCCAACTACGATAGTTGAAGTTTTAAACTAATTTAGACCTGAAGGAGATGAAAAGAAGAAGAAATGGACACCAAAAGTTCAATCATTAAATTGAGCAAAACTGTAAAGTTTGGTGGGTCGAGTAGTGCGATATTTTCTAATGGATCGATGCTATAAAATTATATTAAAAAGTTTCGGGTTCCAGTCCAGTGATATATGTCTCAAGTTCGTTAACCACTAATCGAAGTTGCAGAGGTGATGGCAAACAGGGACATGATTTTAAGTGTGAACATTTAAAGAAACTATTATAATATTTGTGGGACAAAATAGCTTATTTTATCCCATAGAATACCGGAAATAAGAAGATTCTTATGAATATACGTAGTTAATTTCGGTTTCATAAGAATGAAATTAAGTTACCCGGACCGGCCGAAGTAACGCGAAAAGTTCTCATTAATTTCCCCTTATTTATAGTACATTTAGCTCTCACAGTTCCATAGTTTTTCTGTAGATCAGAATATATAGTGTTTAGCTTGGGAATCGAGATATTTAATAAATAGAATAAGTTCTACAATTGAACATATTAAATAAAATTTCGATAAATTGGAAAATATTGCATTTACAATATTTCGAAATATACTACATTAGAATATACAATCATACACACATCCACATACATACATATATAAACATTTTATTCATATTTATACACGTTTATTGGCATCGATTAGCAAGTAAAAAATCATTGCAGAGTAGAGCAGGAGAAATCCTTCAACTCAGCAAAAGTTTAATTTAAATATCTGAAGATCTGTCTGTGCCTCTCCCTCTGCTTTTGCATCAGTCTACGATGCTTCAGTCTTCATTGCATCAGTCTTCTTCTTCAGCTGTCGAAGGACAGCCCAACATTTTCAGAGTCCTTGAAATCAAAATATGAATCAAAAACCATTTCCATCTCAATGAATTCCATCGCAATTTCTTTACAATTAAATAATATTAAATCATTTGTTTACATTTATTATTATTACAATATTATTTTTATAATATTATTATTATGTGTTGGTAATATTATTATTATTTTTATTAAGAATCCATATGCACAAACTGAATATTTTCTTGATTCTCGAGTGTGTTCTGATATTGAATTTGAGTAACTGGTTTTTGATACGTTGATGATTTGATTGGTTCGATTGTTTTGTAATTGAATACATTTTTGAATTGAATTCAATTTTGAGGAAAATTTCTCTGAGGGTTTTATTTTGATAAAGAGTCACAGTGAAGAAAACTACTCGATGACTCCATTCTATTAAATAATGGATTGTGGTATTGTGATTAATTTGCAGGGATTTCTTTAGTTGAAAAATTACAATTAAATTAGTAAACGTTGCATTTGCTACATTGAATTTATTTCCAGTAGGAAAGTTTTAAAGGTTAGGTTTTTCTAAGAAATGGACGCACCTATTATGCTCTCTCTCTCTCTTCTGACTCCACTCTTCCAATCACTTCTTTTTGCTTGTCACTCGCTGGTGTCACGTGTGCTCTAATCTTTTGTGGCTCAATGAAGCAATTAACAAAATTGGTTTCTTTACCTCATCACTACTAGGAAATACTTACGTACACACACACACATACACACCTACACCAACAACAACAATAACACATATACATACATGTACACTCACACATACACACTGCTTACATTCTCAGCCTTAAACTGATTGGATTTTGACTCAATGACGTTTTTGGTGATAAAGATTTCTCTGCTCCTGGCTTAAAAACTGCTCTGACGAAATCCCTAAATAGTACGAACACCAACAACAACAACACTATTAACAAATTTCAAAAGTCTAGAAGAAGTTTTTCCCTCCTCCTCAAGATGAACATGTTAAATGTTCTGAGAAAATTTGAGGGAAAAATTCAATGAAAGAAAACAGAAATCCTTACACGCAATCACAGAAGAAAAAAACAACCTTAGATCTTCGTTTAATTAATTGTGACAAATCTAATGGATTTCTGTTTACAAATACTTACCATTGAGTGTGTGGTTCCATGGTTGTTTTGTTGTTGTTTTTGTTGTTGGTCGGTGTGTGGCATTTAAGGGGGGGATAACTTAACTGATACAAGGACAATCGATATCAACAACGACATCGTAAAAAATATCGGACTCGACTTTCCCTCCTCTCCCCCAGCTACTTACGAAAGACTACTTAAATTTTAAAGTAAATTGATATTATTAGATTATAGATACTCGTACACCAACACTTTGTTGCTTTTGGCCTGAAAAACTTATTAAAGCCAACTGAAAATTAGACACGGAACAGCTTTTAAATGACCTCCCGAAGGACTCATTTTGTGAATGATATGATTTCTCTCTCGCTTTCCGTCTACAAAACTACGGACCGAGGCCGGGGCACACGATGTCCATCCAAATGGTGAAACCTCACAAAAAATATATCATATGAAAACACAAAACAAAAAAAAAAACCAAACTGAGCAAAACAAAGAACGAAAAATTGTACGAAACCACAGCACACTCTAGTAACTCAATTCACTTAGAAATGTTTTACCATCCAAATATGACTCGAAATATTTACATCCTTTATTCATAGTAACACTTCATTCGTGTACAGTGACTGTAATCACGAAAAGAACAAACATAAATTGCAGAGGATTTCAGTGAAGAGGAAAATATGGATATTTTATTATATTGTAAAATATTGACTAAAAACAGAAATAAAATCAATCGAAAATCCTTTGAAATTTAAGAGAAAACACCCAGCATTGATCGGTGTCATCGCTGTGAGTCATCTGAGTCATCATACAGTCAATCAGCTTTTTTCAGTCCTCAAAGCGTGGGGATGTTCGAGTCCTTAGTGACCTCAGTGAGGAGGACGATATTCGGTGTAAAAGGCGAGTAATTTTTGTCCAATTTTATATGAGATGGAATCACTGTGCACCGGAGCTTCAGTGAGGGGCCTTATTTAAACAGAAGTACGAGTAAATGAAAGGAATCACAGTAGTAAAGGCAAACATACGGGTTTTGTAGATAGATAAACATATTATTCGCGCAACATTTCTCACGTCGAGGAAGAAAGAAGGCCGAAAACCTCACAACTACACAGAATAATTCGACATCTGGTGGGCAGTCATGGCGAATGTGGTCCGTGGAGGGTGATTAGCTCGGGAACTGAGATGAACTCAGATCGAGCGGAATCCGCACTGCAACGTTAATGAAATAAACATGTTCACGCTTAGCATTTTTGTTGTTTTCAGTTTGTGACTTGAGAAGTTAACTTGTTTTTGTCGCCAGGACGTTACAAGTCTTGCCGCGGCTCACCTTCGAAGAACATGTTTGGACTGTTGGACTCCAAGCAGAGAAGGAGCAAAGAAGGAGCAAGATTCAATTACAAACAAGAGAAAAATTATAACAAAGCTAGATCTACATAACATACAATATAAAGGAATATGCTCGATTTTTTTGACTGAAGTCTGACTGCTTTGAATACGAAATTTCATCTTGTAACTCATTTTAAGTGGATGGCAAACTTTCGACGTGGCATTTGAGCAGGAAGCAAATTAATCCGAAGGATTACGAAGAGAATCCTTACCGTCGTCCGTCGTTTGATTGTGTAGTTTAAATGTGAACAATTAGCACCTGTCGTTGGCCGGGAAGAATCGCAGCTGGAGAGGGGAGAAGCGAAGAGCGGTCGGCAGTAGATGAAGACGAAAACAAGCGAATAGAAGAAGACACTTCAATGGGCGCCAATGAAGCATTTGAAGATGAAATCGCAAAGAAATTATAAATTCAAAGGGTGTGAAAACTGGCGGAAATGCAATTAACAGGAAAAGGAGCAGTTGTTTCCGGTGGAAGGCGAGCTTAATTAAGTTTGAGTGCAGAAACTTCAAACTTAGTTAGCTTCTTTCAGTCGAGTAGAGTTTTTTATGAAACTTTTTGCTTTTTCAAGTCTGGTTGAATGTCCGAAAAAAATGTCATAACAATTAAGGATCCACGCTATCAATCTGTCAATCAGTTGTGGATTGAAATAATAACTCCATCAATAAAAGTCAAGTCTATTCAAGTCTAGTCAAATCTATTCAAGTCTAGAAAGGTCTAGTCAGGTGTAGTAAACTCGGCTCCAGCCCAATCAAATCTGGTCAATTGTAATCCGAAAATCGATATGAAAATAAAAAGAAATGAGACAAAACATAAATCAAAATCAAGTTCAATTGATTTTAAGTGACCGAACATGATTGAACAAGAACAGATACATCAATAATAATAACAGTTCCAGGTACCAAATAATTAATTCAAACTTTTTCATGACTCATGACTCACTCAGGCGATGTGACATGAAATCAAAATTCAAATTTTCAGGTGGACAAATAATTGTCTCTGCAGCTTCGGAGTAACAGATACACGTTCAACTCGATTCTCATTGATTACGATTATGTTTTTCCAATTATTTGTTTGTGGATTCAGAAAGTGTTGCGCATGAGGAATGAACTGTTGGCATGATGGAATGAACTGTCGGCATGATGGAATGAACTGTTGGCATGATGGGATGAACTGCTGGCATGATGAATGTACTCGTACTCTAGAGTGGAGCGGTGAAAAATATAGAAATCGATAAAATACGTATGTATGTATTTCATACAAAATGAGAAACTAATACTATAGCAAAGTATTTCGGTACTTCTTTCGAGAGAATACCAGATCATAAATTTGTGCTCCGATAGAAACATTTGCAGTATTATTTTTAGTACACTACTGTATCGAATTTTCAAAAAATTGTATGGGTTTTTTAATTTTATCCAATCTCGAAAAGTATATGATACACAAATGAATGCAAAGATAGATGATAGTAAGATAGAAAAACAGACAGACAGCCAGACAGATCGACACATAGTCAACTGAGTATAGCATATAAAATCAAAGCTTTTTTGTAGAATGATACAGAGACAAACAGAGTGACAAACAGAGAAACAAACAGAGAGAGAGAGGGAGAGTCAGCCAACAGACAGACCGAGAGATGCAGATGTAGACGGCCAGGAAGAGGGCGAGCGAGCGAGAGAGAGGGGGAGGGGGGGGAGGGAAGTGAAATCCATACGCTATGAAGTCAGACAAGCAGATATTCGTCATGAATTCTATCTGACAGCAACATGAGAGCCTTGAGTATATTTTCTCTTTTTCTTCTGTCTGTCTCTATCTCTCTCTCTCTCGTAGTCCTCCCAATCAGACAATCGAACGTACACAATCTGAAATTAATTCATCGTCGCAACGAAGTGTAAGTGAATGTCCTCTGCATAGCAATTCGCACGGCACGTGAGTAGGAAGTAATAGAATCCTTCCTGTAGCAGGATATCGAAATAGTGCCCAGCAAGAATGGATGAATGGATGAATGTAGGGATGAATGGATGGAAGATGGGTGGATGGATGGGTAGGTTCTCTCTCTCTCTTCTTCCCCTCCCATCTCATCTATCCAAATACAGTTAAATACAATTGTCAAATACAAGCTGATACTGATACATGAATGTATGTTTGTGTGTGTTTATAATGTTAATCTTGTTGTTGTTATTGCGGTTTGCTTTTACCGTTGCTGTTATTCATGCTACTCCTGTTGTTGTTGTTGCTTGATATCAGTTGTTTCCATCGTTGTTGTTGTCTTCGTTCTCGTTGTTCTCTTTGCTGACATTCAAATTTGTTAACTTCAACTCTGAAGTACTGTTATAAACTATAAAATCAGCCTACGCAATTTCTTGACAATCCAGATTCTTATCCTGATCCAGAGATCCTGATTATTATGATTCCGATTATAAATCCGATGCTGATTTTATCGAAGACAAACGTGACTCGAGTTGTTTTCGTTGTTATTGTTTATTTCTTGCATCGAACTCCGAACGTTTCCTGTTGCTCCGTTTATATTATTTTTTAATTAACCATACAGTAGATCAGATTTCATCACTACTCATCAACTTCCATGAACAAAAATAACAACAACAAATTACTGCTAACTTCACTGTATTCTACTTTGAAGTGCTTCCGCCACTCAGAACTCAGAAATACAGTTCGCCAATTTTTTCAAGAATTTTTTGATAAAAACTTTAATTTTTCTGGTATTGATTTCCTCCGCAAATATTTCAAAACATATTTTAATAAAATTCGTCGTATTATCTTGCGTGGACCCGAATATTTAACATTTTTTTGTCTTTCGTAATTTTAAATGTTGTGAATGTTTCCAGCTGACAAATTTTATGATATTCGATGATAATATTTGATGTTGCATGTTGTTGTTGTTTTAGGGTTTGTTAATGTATTGGTTTGTTTTTCTCATGTTTACTACTTGTTTTTTCTTTGCAACTATTTTTTATATTCGTGCATTTTTTCCTGGTTGTAAAAATGTTGTAATGTGAGTGCAAACAATTTGTTGCAAAATATTGTATCATTTGGTATGCAACATACTTGGAAAAGTTGTTGTTGTGTTTATTCGAAGCATGGTACATCACGTTATACATCGTAAATCGTTACGTCGAAAGTATTTCTATAGTTTAGATAGTAGAAATTAAATTGAAACTAAAGCTAAAGATAAGCAAAAGCTATGTTAAATCTATGTTAAGGTTAAATTAAAGCCAACTTAAATAGTATTTTATTCAATAATCGATATTCAAACAATTTCGGGAATTATTTTAATGGTTGTCTTTTTTTATTAAAATTAGTATTTGTGTTTAATTAAAACATATATTTGTTGTTCATTAACACTAATATTTATTGTTAATAACTATTATGATTTTTTTTTTAACTGTGTCACTTTTCATGTTTACTTAAGAAACATTTAAATCTTTGAGTTTTCACGTTAATTCAACACAATCATTTAATTAAATCTGATGATTTTCTAAACCAATTACAAACTCAGCAGCAAGGACAACAACAACAACAACAACAGCCAATTAATCAGTTTAGTTTTCACTAAAATATTTGTTCTCAATGCTGAGCAACATGAGCGCCCTCAAGCGTTTAAATGATAAATCACGATGTCGTTTATACGTTGCTCCCATGTACGTGTATAGGTGTATGTGTGTGTGTGTCATTGTGTATGTGTACGTGTATAAGTGTGGGTGAAAGTGTGAGTGTGTACATGATAAAGTGTTCGTAACTCCAAGTGAATGTAAGTGTGAGTTCGTGTTCAAGTGTATGTGTGTGTGTCTGCATGTGTGTGTAGGTGAGATTTGGTTTATTAAATTCCACGAATTTGTAGACAAGATTAATTAGTGCTTCGGCAGTTGCGCGGCCTCCGCCTTCGTCTATCCTGCTGATCCTTGCTGACGCTGTCCTGGCGCGCCGCATGCCGGCCGTACTCATGACTTTGCAACTCGGCAGATTGAACTATTTTGTCGCCAAAATCGAGTGCAGCAGTTTAATTCAGAGCCTGGGTTGAACTCATCGCACACCGCAAGCTAATCAGAAACTTGAAACTTCATTCACAATGGCGCCGACTTCCGGATGATGAACATTGAGGCTTTCATAGGCAGACACTGTCGCATACACACACACATGCGAACACACCCAAACACACACACACACACACACACACACATCCACTCAAATATTAGAATGTCTGAGATGTTCGCTTAACTCAACGGCTCAACGGAAATTTAATAAGTTTTCCAGGTGCTGCAACAACAACAAAAAAATATGCACCTTTGATGACATTTCTGTGGTTAAAGATGCGAAAAAACGATGGGATGGAAGCGGTACTCAGAAATCAGGCGCCTGAATCACTAGTTTATGGTTATTATGATAAATAATGGAGATCAGAATGGAATCACGATCATAAGAACCCCACGCATCTGAATATAACACGAGGAAAGAGAATAACGATAGAGACATTCGAATATCTTCAGAGAAGAAGAGCAAGTGTATAGAAGTAGATTAGAGTCACTAGAAGAGAATCAAACGAATAGAGAACTATAAACAACAGAAAAGACTCCTTAGAATCATAAAGATAACATAATAAAAAGAATAGAGTTTAAGAATCAGAGCTAAGTTACAAGAAATCAGAATTAAATCATAAGCATCAAAATATTGTCATGTAAATCCTAATAGAATGATAATCAGAGAATCATAACACAATCAGAATAGAATATTAAAAAGTCAGAAGAAAAAAATAATAAATATTTAAATTGTTCAGAATCACGAATTGATTGCGAAATCAAAATCTTTGTCATTCCATTCGAAATTCTTCATTTTTCTAAGCCAACTTTCATAAGTCGCTTTCAAAGTGTGTGTAAGGCACCCTGTATGCATAATTAATGGCACTTCGAATAGTTAAAAGTGATTCACAATCTTGGCAACAATTCAATTAGCACGGGTTCAGGCATTTATATCAACTCCAGCTGCTGCTGGATGAGGTTGTGTGTGTGTGTGAAGAAGTGTGAATAAAGTTTGAGTGCATGTGTGTGAATATAGAATGGATGTGTGTATGTGTGCATGTGTGTGGCTGGGACTGCCAGGTTTGTAGCAAGTGTAAATTAAAATCAAAATTCGTTGTAACTACAAACTTACATCGAAGCTGCATTCATTCACACACACACACACACACGATGAGAGAGAGAGAGAGAGAGAGAGAGAGAGAGGAAGATGGAAGGAAAGAGACGCTCTTACTTATGCTCTGACGCAACCAATTATCGTTACCGTTATGATATGCACCCTGAAGTTAACGGTTCAGTCTTCCCAGCAACCGGCTTCAGGATGTTTTTGTTGATGCTTCTTTTTGTTGTGTCTTCTTTTAACAAAAATTCAATGGAATTAAAATTGATGCGAACTCGAAAGCAATTCAGAATGAGTTGCGATTTGAGCCCAACTTCAACCTGAGCACTTGAGCACCGTTTTGCACTAGTTTTGGGTCAGTCTTAAGAACCATTAAAAAAATAACCCAAATCCAATCAAAGGATGATCTGAATATCGTTTGATTGACGTTTGATTGAATTCGGAATGTTGAATGTTGTTGTTGCTGTTGTTGCTGGTGGATGCTTTACGAGTACTCCACCGAATTTCGGTTGTGCGGATCAATTAAATTGTACACAACACTAAAGTGATTGTCGCCATGCTGCTGGTTCACTTGACCACGTTGCCAGATAACATTTCAATATAAAAAATTTCAAGCATATAAATTTCAATATTTATAAATGCGAAAAAGTATTTAAAGAAAAATTTAAAACTTGTCACAGAACACGTTTTTCATTTCACAAAGCAAACAATCATTTTTAGTGAATATCAAATTTCAACAGAGAGGCAGACACACACAAATACACACACAAACACACACTATATTATGTACTATAAAAATGTTTGTGTAGTTGTTTTGTTAATGGTACAAATTTGATTTTTATACTTATTAACACTTGATTAAAATGTCCCGCATTAATTTGGTTTTTGTATCTATAAATTGAGCAAAAAACATATTTTATTATTGTATTAATTAACATTTACTAAATGAATACATTTGAATAAACAGCCATTCATTTCAATTTAAATACTCGGACAAACGAGTTAAGACTGAACTCGAGTAGGCGTTTTCAATGCATATCTAATAAAAAGTTTAATTAAAAAAAAAGAAAAAAATTAAAACGTATTTGAATTATTTAGCGAATATCTGCTTAATGTTTTTTTACCTATTTTTCTTTATTCATTTTAATATTTATTAAATTGGCCTCGAATTTTATGGCTGCGAAAAAGTAAAATAGATAATACACCAGATACTAGACCGGATATTTTATTAGAAACTAGACCAAATATAGAAAATATAGCATATACTATACCAGATATTAGACAATATACCAAATACCAGAACAGATAATGGACTAGATAATATATCAGAGGGTATACCAGATATTAGACCAATTAGTAGACAATATATTAGACCAGAACATATACTGTACCAATTACGGGACCAATTGCTAGACTAGATAATAGACCATATATTAGCAAGAGTATATTAATACTCTAATACAGGTTACTATACCGGAAGAGTGATCAATGATCTGCTAAACGCAAATTGTTTAATTGTATCCAATGTAAAAGTATGCGTACCACGCCTTTTATTTTACAGATATAGTAGTTGAGATAATGAAATCAGGTCATATAATAAAATCACAATTTTTGCACATTTCTATCACATGATTGACATCCCACAAGACCATCACCCCTCTTCACTGTGATGTTGCACAGGATTAAAGAAGTTCTTCCCTTTCGTTTGTTCCAAGTGATGTCGTGAATAAAATTCAATATCTATTTTCAGCGCAAGGGTTAAACTTGAGTACTTCTACAGTTCAATGTGCGGTTAAACGGGCGTGTGGAGAGACGAAAGGGTTGTCATATCGCTTGTCTCGGTGATTGTTGTTGTAGCAGATTATTCTTGAGGTCGGTGTCATATGCTCATTCAATGCTATTGTTGTTGGTGGTTGTGGTGACAATGACATCGCTGAAATCTATCGATTGATGTCTTGTAAATGGTGTGAAAATCGTTGGATTGACATCGCGATAGAAACGCGACTGCAACAAGACGTGGTAACGAGATATGGTAACAGCATCGATTTCAGTTGTTGGCATTTCAATTGGCTCTGCAGGAAGTCGCGTTTATTGAGTTTTTTAAACAGTAAAATATTTATAAACCCCAATATTTTTGTAAACAGCTCAGGTTTTAATATAAGTTAACTTAAGTTTAAGGTTAATGATGATGTTAAAATTGTTGAAAATATCAGCACTGTTCGAGAACCCGTTAATTAAGTCACTCGGCATTCTTCAGTGACACCTGCTGACATCACTCACCATGTAATGAACAAATTTTAGTCACCGAAAGAAGGCTGGACTACGAAAGGAATCACACAAAATACTTCAAGATGTCTGCCTCCTTAGGTTTGAAAACAATAAAAAACAAAAGCAAATAATGTTCAAACCTATCTAAAGAAAAACTAGCAAAATTCATATCAAATCTTAAGAAAAACGGCTCATTAACTAAATTACGGTGTTTATTTTTATTCCTTTTCCGTTTAATCCGAAATGCGTAAGCAACCAACAACAACAGGAAAGGAACACCACCACAACAACAGCAACAACAATGAAATTATTTCAAGCAACACAAGCTTTTTATGAGTCATGCTAATTTTTAGCCTAATTTTCATATCTGAGTTTCTTTTAAGGCTTAATGTGTATTTAAGTACTGTTAATTGTTGGTAACTTCACTCTGTAAATTCAGAGAATAACTTAGGTAATTAAGAGTGATTATATAACAAGCAAATTAATGATATCTGAGAGCGTATTTTTGTGTGGTACCACGGGACGTATGAGTGACATCGAATTATTATTAATTTATTTGTTTGTGCAAAATAACTAAATAAAACATTTAAACAATTTAATTTACATTAAACTTAATGTATTTATTTATTACTAAATTCAGTATATTCATATATTCAGTATAATTCATTTAATTTTACTACAATATATTAAAATATTAAATTTATTATTATTAGTTTTTCAATCTTCTATAATTCCATGTATGTACATATGTTAAAGGTAAATGCACACACACACAGATAGACTCAGACTCTGCCAGACACATAAAAAACAAAACTGTCTATTTTTGGGCACTTCAAAGAAAACTCCTTCCATTTCCACTAAAAAATATCTGCAACAGAAATTGAAATCGTAGACTGAAATGTTTTAATTAAAGTTTTTAAGTGCTTTCCGACACGCAAATCAGTTATCAGTCGCTGCTGCCAAATAGCCAGGGAATCATTGGGCGCAAGGGTTCGCATGAGGGTGGTGGGGGTTGTTTACTGTGCGACTTTCATTCTTGCAGGTGGCTTTCATGTGTGGCTCATGAATCAGAGCCGCTTAAAAACTATCTGCTGTAATGATTTGTGTTTTCTTTTTGCTCTTGTTTCATTAACTTCTGTTTTTTTACTGTGTGTCAAGTTTTTAAAAATCACTCATTCATGAAAAATCACGCTACTCGGCAGCTTGATGAAAAATGATAGAAGAAATGGATTTTTAATGGGTCTTTCAATTCAGGTGGGTTTCATTGACTTCATGCGCCGTGTTTGAAGGGACTCTGATCAGATCTGATCTGATTGTTCGATGTCATTGTTGAGAAGTGATAAAAAGCTGTTGTCATCTACGAGAAGTCATTTTGAAGGTAGGATTTTTAAAGTCACTCTATATTTTAAGGTAAAATTTTGAAGTTAAGTCTTAAGGCTGTAATTTTATGACGGATTTTACTCGCAACCTGTGACTTGTAATAAACAAATAAACAAAAAGGCAAATAAAAAGCCCATTCGAACTTGTTTTTCAATTTCCGCATAACATGAGTTCGGTTTTCACTTGAAGTTTTGAAAATAAAATGAGTGACTCACACACACTCAAACACAAACATCATAAATCGAGGCTTGTATTAGTGACTCACCCGTCAGAGTAGAGTACGTAATTCGTTTCAATTTAAAACCACAGCAACAGCAACAAAAAGAACAGAAAATACCGTCAAAAAAAGGACATTCGCTGTAAATCTACTTTGCACACTCACAGAAACGTGGCTTGTTTTTATGAGCGCTCATAAAAGGAACCAATGTTTAATGTGTTGCTTTTTTCAAGGAAACTCATACAACAACAACCCACAATGAGTTGAACTCAAAAAAGTTGACGATGACGACGACGACGACGCCGGGGACGATAACAAGACCAGCGAATAATAATCACTCCAATAAAAATGGCAAATTGCACTGCGGCGGTCAGAATGAAAGCTCGATACAACACGATGAGCAACGAAATGTATTGTGAAAGGATCCAGGACACGCCACCCAGAAATTGGCATGTGTTTCGATTGGGTGTGTGCGTGTGTGTGTGCATGTGTGTGTGTGTGGCCCAGTTCGGTACACGGCTTGACGGCTTGATGACATAAATTAAAAAACAATTTGTTCCGTTTCTGTTTCTTTGAGGTTTGCTGCAAAATGATTTACAATTTAATTTCATTCTGCAGTTTTTGAAGTAACAAAAACGGACAATCAGAGGGCGTGTCGTGGGGGGGAGGGGGGGAAGGGGCGGGGCAGGGGAAGGTCAAAGTGTACCTGGTGATTTGAGGCGAATTTATATACATCTAATATCGTAGATTAGATTCAAATTAGAACGATAAAAAAGTAAACGTTTTGAGGGAACACATAAAATGTGTGGAGTTGGTGTGGAAGGGCAGAGGAAGGGGAGTGGCAGTGGATTGGAAGTGGTGCCTAATCAGCAGGTTCAGGAATAATCTTAGATTACTAAATTCTTGTAATGATTTTAATGATGTCAAAATGTTAGGATCGTTTTTCTTTTCCTTTAACGGCAACAGAAATAAAAACACGCTATTTTTGTATTAACAAAAATAATTACAGTAAAAATTGCTTCAGTTTTACGAATGTTTTTAATAGTTTTGTATAAATATTTAACATATATTGCGTTATTCATATTCTTTGTATCAAGAATTCTTTAGGTAATGTCAAGAATCTTACGTTGTTAATTTCTGCATCTTATGCAGCTTCAATTGAAGTTGAAATTTAGTAGTTACATAAACAGTTACATCATTTAGACACACTCTTTTACAATACACACACCCACACAATAGAGTTAAATCCTTAACTACATCAACTCGCTCTCTTTTAGACGCGATAATCAACAAGAATCTTTGTCATCATTAATAATAAAAGGCAGACTTTCAACATGTGTGCGTGTGTGTGTGTGTGTGTGTGCATGTGGATGTGCGTGTGTGTGTGTGTGTGTGTGTGCATGCGGATGTGCGTATTGTGCTTGTGCGTAATTTCGTTCGTAGACGATAACATTAAACGGCTCATCTACTCAGACAGACAGACTGATAGACAGACAGACGGGCGGCTGAGAAGATATCCTTAAACTTAATCCTCACACATACATACAAATACAAACATAATAGTGTAAATAATAGTGTTGTAATTACCTGAGCATGGATGTTGTATAGTTGCCGTTACTGTTGTTGTTGTTGTTATTGTTCTTGTTGTTGTTATTGTTGCTGTTATTGTTGATGTTATTATTGCTGTTGTTGTTAAGTAATTGTTTGCCATTAGTTAAAATGTTTCCATTTTTATAAAACGACATAATTATCTACATCTACAGTCAACAGCGATGAAAACTACAACACAAGAACTACAACACATGAAATACAACAACAAAAACAACAGCGACAGCAACAGCAACAAAACAACAACAACAACAACGACATCTACAACAGCATAATTTTGATCGCTGTCATTATATCCACTGACAGTAATAAAAGAAGTATTATAACACAATCAGACACACAGTCACAAGCACGCTTAATTACTTTTACCCACCCAGCTACGTATACACTGAGAGAAAATGTGTGCCGGTATAATAAAATATTTCATATGTGAGAGTAGAATACTCAAGGATAAATAAAAATCTACTCTCTCGACAAGAAATGAACAATTCAACTTATGAACGTGTTAAATTTATTTAATTTATTAAATATATTTTGTTTAAAGTACTTAGCGACATCTTCAGTCAACTATTGAATTCCATTTGGATCCTCACAAAATCCATCCAGTCAGTATCTTTTCTAACCGTAAAAAAATAACTAGAAGTTTAACAGGAGTTTATCAATCAAAAATTGTTCCCTTAATTGATGTATAATTTTTTCTCTGTGTACATCAGCAAAATCAAAACAAACGCAAGCACAGGTGACTGTGTATGAGTGTGTAAAGCAAGTGCGTGTGTTTTTCTCCTTCTTCGTATTCCTTTCTATCTCTCTCTCTTTCTCTCTCTCTCTCCCCTTTATTTGTTAACCCACAACAAAAAATGCGACAAATGAGCCAGCCGCTGTTTTGTCCTGATGAGTATATCTGTGTCCTTAATAGTTTTTCTAAATTAGTTATAGTTAAGGTTTGTTTACTTTCTTGTTTTTGTTGTTGTTGTTGCTGTTGGTGCTGGTGGTGTTGCTTTTTTTGCAAACCTCTAAGAATTGTTAGACTCGAATTACGCTTTTCTATTTTAGTATAGAGCGTAGTTGGTTCAATTTAGCTTTCATTAGTTATAATGATTTGCCTCACAATGCCCCCCACCCCTTCACCATGACCCTATTCCAGGGAGAATTTTCCACTTCTAGCAGCCTGATTAAACTTGTTTTATTAGTGCAAATAAAAGAATCCTTGATTAATGATTAAGTGTATATTCAAACACAAAGACACCCATATACACATATTTATACATGTATATGTGTCTATACAAATGTATGTATATCCATGATTGCAAGGGTGCGGATGAGTTGTTTGAATTGCTTTGCATAATCATTAAAAGCCATATATAACTCATTAATAAAAAAACTTTGTTTGTACTACGTTTGATTATTTGATTTGTGGCTCGCATTCAGCATTGAAGTTTTAAGGGTTTTCTTAAAGAAAGACACAAAGAACAGAATAGTCTAGAGACTAAAGATACTCAAGAGGTATACTCACCTTTCAAATTTAGAGATTTACACAAGTATAGACGTTGTTTATTTCGGGTCTCAGTAATCAGTCGTGATTAAGTTTTATGGAATGAGTTTATTTGTGAGGAGTCCTATATTTTGATGTTTAGAATTGAAATGGGACATTCTTCAGTTTTTGTCAGAATTTTGCTTTGAAGTCTGATCTTTTATAAACAGTAACTTGTATATAATCTTATAAAATCTAGATTATTGCATCTATTGAGTATACACTACATCTATTGCAGCTACGTTACATCTATTCTTATAGCTAACCTTGTATCTCGTATAGTCTTCATATTTACAACGAACATTAAACGTTCACTTTAAAAGGGTAAAAATTTCCATTGAATTAACACGATCCCCATTAATTTTAAGGTATCCAAAAACTATTGTTCGAATGCTTTATTCAATGTTTGACATTGATTCATCTGATATGCGTACTTAAATAATAAATAAAACCACTTTAATTTTCTTTAACTTGTCCTTTTTTCTTTATTTAGCTCTATATATATGTATATATTGTATTTTTATAACTCTCAGTTTATAATTGTTTGTTTCTTACTTGGTATTTATTTTTTCAGCATAAAATAACAATTTTTAATACTTATTTTTTATATTATATAGTATATTAGATTTATTTTTATTGTATTATATTTAAAGCTGCGATAATACAAAGCTTCAAGCTACTCGTTATGATAACTTTATATTATAACTTTATAACTTAATTTAATATAACTTCATAACTTTATTTATATAATAACTGCATATATTTACCACTTGTTATAATATATACGTTAATATATGTATATATTTATATATATAATACTTATGTGATGTTAATAAATATAATACAATATTTAATACTATATTTCTATCATTTATTATTTATTTACTTGTATATAAATTGTTTAACTAATTTATATTTTGTTTTCTTTTGTTCCTTTGTTGTTTTTTACAGTGCATCTCAATACTCAGACGTAGACAAAAGTTAAGCTCTATAATAATCAGCTTTGCCTTTAAATGATATGTATTTTTGTTTGATTTCTCTCCACGAATGAAATGCCAACACTTTTGCATTTTTTCTCATTTTTTAACTCTTCATGTGTGGTTTTTCTTCGTCTTCTTCTATGATTCTTTGATCTTCTTCTATACAATATTTTGCTTATAATTTTTATTTTATTTTTTCCGTTTTATTACTTGAGCCTGTTTTTAATGATCGTATATACAAAATCGAGAGATTGATCCTAATCGTCATAATATTATTCAGTAAAACTTTTAATATTTAAGGTCAAAATCATCATAATCATCCCCATCAACTAATCATCTCATCTAAACTCTTGCTTTCTTTTCTTTTTTACTTTCTTTTATCGTACTTTATGCGATAAACGAAGTTTTCGTTTTATTTTTTTGATTTTTCTTGAAATTAGAAAGTCGTATTATTCCCTTTAATCTTCATCATCATTTATTTTTAATCTTCAATTCAGCCATCAAGATTTATATGTACATATATAGATATATGTATGTACATATATTTATATATAAATAAATATACAGTTCCTATTCTGATGAAGAGTTATTAAGAATTTTGCTGTTCTTTTGTTGGTTCTTCGTATTAATTTCCTGAATTCAGTGGATTCACTGTTTTATCGTAGAGCGTATAGAAAAACCGACCAATTTTTTTTCATCTATAAAAAGCCACAAATGATAAATTTTCTTATTCGATTCGAGTTGACCATAAATCAGCGTCTGTCTGTCGATCGGCAACTTTTGATGAATGACGGATTTATTGATTCCACTTCCTTATTTCCCTCTCTGCCTCTCTTTCGTGACTGCATTTCTTGCTACTTCAATTGCTACAACTACTAATCATCGTCATCACTTCATCTCATCAGCGGCGACAGCAGCATTTGGCTCAGGAGCAGCGTGAAGAGTGTCTGTCAAACGATTGTCAGAGTTGTTGTCATCGTTGGTGACAGCAGCAGCAGCAACAACAACGTAATCAAAGTTTTTCCTGTCAATGATATGTTGTTGCTGTAATAATTGCGTGTGTGGGTGATGAATGCGGCTGCGGCGCCGGAGGTGGCATCGTAGAAGCTGTCATCGTTGTCAACACCGAGGTTGATGTCTGTGAAAGATATTTTTTCGCGGAGTGAAGAGGATATGAGGAGGAGGACATGAGAGAAAGAGAGAAAAGAGTTAAAAGAGTTTTGAAGTGCAAGAGAGGGAGGGAGAGGGAGGGATAGTAACGTAGGGAGAGATAGAGAAGAGAGGGTGCAATGAGATGGAAGGAGAACGGGAAGTAAAACATAACCAAATACAATAGGAACATAGAAACATGGACACAAATGGCAGGAGTTGAAGAGGAAGAAAGAGAAGAACAACAACAAGTATTAAGATATCGCGAAAGGAATAAGGGAAGGAAGGGAATCAAAGGCAAAAATAAAGTTAATGATGTGTATTAATTTGGTTTTCATCATTTAATTTAATAAATTAATAATGTTTAAAGTAATAAATTTTAGAGGTGAAAGCCTCAAAGTGTTATACCCCACCCCTCCCCGCTGCTGCATTTGTGCCATTTTTCCCTATCGATTGCTAATTAAAACGCTTAAAAGTGTTGCTGTCAAAAGGGGGGAAAACCCGACGATCAACTTTAAGCGCAGACCCACCAACACATTATAAAAAAATTCTATTTTAGTTTCTTTAACCGTTCAAATCATTTATTTGGCGTTTAATAACTCTATGCCATGTCTTCGTCCTGCCTCCGCTCATCTCTTGCTCACGAGTCTCTGAGTCTCAAGTGTCGAGTACTACGATTTGCGATTTCATGCATACTTTGCTTCAATTTCTGAAGCTATTTTTGCTGTAGCCATAGCAGTTGTTGTTGTACCTTAAATAACTCTAATCTAAACACACCTTTTCGTTTGCCAGGATTTTCCGGATCGTCAACGTTCTCCGTACCCTTCGCCTGATGATGAAGTTCAGAGCTTTTGATGCGTTTTTTACCTGAAATGATTGAATGAAGAAAAGACATCAAATAATGAAAGCGGGCAGGGGCGAGGGTTGAAGTAGACGAAAAATCGCACAAAGAGTAGAGTAAGAAAATGACAAGCAAGGAATAGAAAACGGAAATGCTGTATATATACCAATAGCCAATATAGTGTTAATATTATATAATACTAAAAAATTCAATTTTCTGAGAAAGTGGAAAATCTAAGAAAACAAACCACTTGCTGCTGGTTTTCGTCAAATTAAATCCGCTCCACTGTGCGTTTCTAAATACAATATTTCATTCCCTAGTGAAAAGAAAAACAACAAAAAACCCGCTTACTTTTCGCCGCTGTTGCGTCACTCAGCGCCCCACATCAACCAGGCAACCAGACCACTCGAGGAGCCACACTCTATCGTCATCATCATCATCATCATTCTAACCAACCTTCAGTTTAACCAACCCACTCCAGTTCGTGTGCTTCCCATTGACACTTCTCCATTTTTTCATCGGTCCGAAAGGTCCTTCGGCAGCTGAGCTGAGTGCGCGTTGACGATTATATTTCGCCACCGGATTTGAATAAGTAATAAATTATTTATTTAGAAATTCATATTCGTCAGCGAGGGAGAAAGAACGGGTGAAGAACGAACGGTAGAAGGAGAAGACGAAGAAGGAGGAGCAGCTGCAAGAATGAAGATTAGTGAAAAGTTGCGGTGTGTTTTTCTTCTTTGTTTTGATATTTTTTTCGTGTTTCAGTTGTTTTCTTTTGCTTTTATTCCTCTGCTCTTCTCCTCCTCTTCTTCTCTACTATTTATGCGAAGTACGCGGTATTATTTTTATGCTTTGTTGTTGTTTTTGTTATTTGTACACGTAGACGGAAGTCTGCAGTCAGTCAGAATGACTGTCGATGCTTCCGGTGACACTCACCTTTGTGACGTCCTTCGAAGTTCTCCACGTAGTTAACAGCATTCGGCGGAATTCCTGCGAGTTTAATTGAGATCAAGAAAACGAAATAGAAAACAAAGAAGAGAAAAGAGAGAATATAAAGAGAATTAGACATTTTTTCACTGAGACTGAGGAGTTTAAAAAGAAGAAATAATACTGTTGCAGCTCATCAAAATGCAGTTTATAGTGGAACAATATTTAAATTCAATTTATGCTGAGTGAAGAGGGGAGAGACGATGACAAAAGGGCGGAAAGGGGCGGGATTCGTCAGCGACTGCATAAAAGAAGCTTAATTAAGCTGCAAGAAATATGAATTTTATTTAAGGGACTCATCAACACCTGAAGGAACAGCTGTTAAAAAGGAAGAACAGATGATTAAAGTTACACTGGATCGGTTTTTTGTTTTGTTTGTCTAATTTTTTTACTTCTTTTTAGAAAAAACCTTAAAAAATATTATTAAAAATACTCGAAGCGTGACCAATGAAACGTTTGGAATGCTAATTTCGTCCTTAAGGATCCTAAATGTAAGCTATTTTGTAATGTCTGTAAACCTAAAACTAATCCCTATGAAGAACTCGACATTTTTTAAAAGAAAAAAACGATAAACATAGATAAAGCATAGAAATGCTTCAATATACAAGTTTAATAAACAGCTGTTTAACTTTGTGGGACACTCTGCAGATACTGTTTCGTATAGGATTTGTGTTTGCTTACATCAAAATTTTATAAAGATTTATCTTCACAAACAAACTGATGTCTATTCATTGAAAGGGCATAATAACACTTACGGTATAACTTGATGGTGCCATCCGTGTCACCCAGAGAATTTTTGGCCACACAGCGATAAGCACCGAATTCCAGCTGCGACAACGGATGAATGTGCAGCTTCATTGTGCTCCGATATTCGCCGACTTCCGTAACGTTAGCGATGTACTTGCCACCTGGAAAAAAAAAAACAAGAAAGGAACCTTGAGTGTAAGCAGTATAGAGTAGTTTGGGAGTATCTTAGTCCATCTTAGAGTATTTTAGGGCATCTTGGAGTATCTACCTTAGAATATAGTATAGTGTCTTAGAGTATCATAGTATCTTAGATTATTTTATAACATCTACAGAGTATTGTAGATTATCTTATTTATGAGACAAGTTATTAAAGTATGGATTCTATCGACAGTGTCACTGATGAACCAGTCAATAATGACATTCCAAACATCGATTGATAGAAAGTAATCACAATTGATCACTGGGACAGGAGTTGCCAATCTCTCTGTTTATAGCATTTAGACTTAAGTTTTGATACATGCATTAAAATCATCTCCCGTAAGAAAGTTCGAACTGGAAATATCACCCTATCTTTTCTTTAAATCAGGCTCATCAAAAATAAAAAAACAATAAATATCAAAATCAAATTAATTTGGAGATTTTAAATTCAACGAAAATATGATGTTGTTAAAATTAATGTGATATAGGATAAGTTTTGCTTTGGATATAAACGACAATAACAATACAGCAACAGCAACAGCAACAGCAACAACAACTACAAAAACAATATTTCTAACCGCATAAATAATAATCGCAACAACAACAACAACATCCGGAATGGAAACCACGTGACAACGGGAAAGCCACAAAATTCTAATTACACACACATCACTCGGCGTTGCTAATCATAATTTTAAATGTATGAATATGAAAGCCTGGTGAATGCGAGGATAACAAGTGTTAGCATAAACATACAACAACAACATCTGTATTCCATGAAAGAATGAATAATCAACAAACCGACTAACAACTGAAAAACAAATCAGAAAATAATAGACTCTGCTCAGTGGAATTCCGAAAATTCGAGAATCTCGGGATGAGGAAGTGTAGAGAGAAGAGTGGGAAAACAGAAGTGGAATACTGGAGAGAGAGGGGAGGAGAAGGGAAGAGAGAGCAGAGTGATAGATGGAAAGGGAGAGGAAAGTATGTAGAGAGAGACTCATATGAAAGTCAGTTTTAATCTCAAACGAATGTACAGCGTTTTACATACTATGAACCTTGAACTTTGCATAATTGAGACAAAAAACTGCATCAACTACAAGAGTGTCAACAAATCCAGAAAACTATTTGAAAAAAAAAATACACTGGCACTCGCATTTATTAGTTAGAGTTAACTTAGAGTTCATGCCGGAATCTTTTCTGTTACTCTTGACTCGGTGTGACTTGATAATTAAAGCACGAGAGACAGGAAATGCGAGAGAGTAAAACAGAAAAAAGAGATGTAAATCGTTGCTAACAGAGAATAATAAACTCATTCAATTTAAATTCCGGCAGGCAAAAAATCCCTACAAATTTTAACCCTGAACATAAGCCACAAAATTTTGAAAATTTGTCACTCATGCGGGAGTTCAAATTGAAACCGAGGCAACCCTGGTAATTGTTGTGAACATTGTTGTTGTCAACTGTAAGAGTTTGTGTGTGTATGTGTGTGATTATGTTTATGTTCATGTGTTTGTGTAGAGTAAAAGTTTTTAATTAACTGATTTAGTGTGCCAGAGTTGGTTCAGCGTTGCCAACTTTATTGGTGTTCGTTTCATTGTTCGTATTTTCTCTGTTTATTTCTTTTTTTTCCTTAAGACTCACTAAATAATTACATAACTATTATAATAAATTTTTCTTATAATTCTTGGTTTTTTATTTGGTTTGAGTTTTAATGTTATTTTGTGGCTGTATAAGTAATTCGAATCAATTCTATGATGATTCTCCTTGCGTACGTAAGTTCACAGATCATATTTAATTGTGGTTAATATCTTAGCTCCGTAAAGTAGAGCCGACTTTCTTAGATTTACACATACGAATTTATATCTTGTACATCCACGATATTACATTTTATCCCATAGTAATATAATATCGAATATACTACAGAATGTCCAGCATCTGTTTTTGAACCCTTATAGACCAACCATGAACCATCCATAAATATACCATGAAAAACTCCTGAACTTTAGGGTAATTAATGTACCTTCAATGAACCATCCCTGACCTATTCAAGAATCATCCATGATCCATCCGTGAATTGTGGATGGAGCATCGATGAAGTCTCCATGACCTTACCAAAATTCTTAGTGCCATTCTCGCTGGACACTAGTTGCAGTAGATTGAGGATAGCTTGGGCAGAAGTATTAATCTTTTAAACCTTATTCAATCTAACTATAATTCATTATGTAAGTACAATACATAGTAGAGAATGCTTATTATAAACCGATAAGCATACTCTTCCTATTGGGCAACATTTAAACACAGATTGAGTTTAAAACATTACTTACCTGGCGGCACAATTTCACCCCGTTCGCGTGTCCAGTAGTTAATCGATTTGGGAAAAGCTTCCGACTGGCATTCCAAAGTAACGCCTTTGCCCTCGACAGCGCCGATTAATTGATTCTGTACGGTGATCATGGGAGGAACTTCAGTAAAACAAAAGGGAAAGGAAAAGAAAATAATTGTAATCGGTATCACTTCAAAGTCAAATAGTGATTTCTCATTCCTTTGCTTTTGGATGTAAGACTCTGGTAATAAAACAGTCCACTACTAAACCAGACTAGTTCACAGTTGATCTAATACTGGTTCATTACAGCTCTATTTTGGATTTATATATACTTACAATGCACTATTAGAGTGATGCGTTTGCTCACCGATGGAGGTACCCCATTCGAAGCTATACAGAGATAAGCACCCATGTGTTGGCGTTTAACACGAGGCAGCACTAGATTGATACTTTCGATACTGTGCACTGTAAAAGAGGGGTGGAAGAAAGACGAAGGGTATAGAGAAAGAGAAGGAGAGAGAGAAAGAAATGTTTATATAAATTAGAACGAAATATTAGCAGGTTTATAGAGGATTATAATAATAGTATATTAAATCACGGTTAGTGCGGTGGGCTGGGTGTTGTAGGGTTGTTGGGGCCGTGAAAGTACCTGGGCCTTCTCTTCTCATTCCCATTCACATTCTCATTTATTGCGACTTTGTTGAGTTAGTTATGCATATTTTTAGAACAAAAGACAATCGATTTTATTTATATATTAAACTGCAACATTATAACCTCGTTTAATCCATTATTACTAGAGTTCTTTTTGTTGTTGTTGTCGTTACCCTGACTATTTGTTGAAATTATTGGAAAACATGTATTTCAGCATTATTTCTGATGTCGTTTTTCGGTTTTGTGTATGGAAGGTGTGGGGAAAGGTAAAAATTGAAAGATGGGCAAGAGACAGAAGGACAGAAGACAGGTGGAAGGGCAGAAAGGAAGGCAAGTAAAACAACAACAACAACAAGGAACACAGCAAAACTTTACCACTATAAAGCAGACGGAACTACACACTCGTATGTTTGTAAATACATACATACGTATATACAATATGTATGTCTGTATGCATCTGTAGCTAGTAGCTGAAGCTACACATTTTAGGGATGCATATTTTTTGAGCTTGTTTACAGTTATTCGTACCTCGTATCGGCTGCCTGTAGTCAGTCTAAGTATCCGTTTATCGGTAGTGGTGTTGCGTGTATGCGTGTGTGTGTACAACTGCCTTTCTGTACTAGTATATGTTTGGCATAAAAACCGGAAACGGATATGTGGTTAGTTCAACGGCAAAACGGCAAAAATTTAGAACGGACATTGAAAAATATTCAACATACATACGAGCGACTTTTTAAAAATGCCTCCACCGACTTAACTCCATGTTAACCAGATGACGATCGATATATCAGAGAAGAAAACTGTTCCTTTTTCTGTTTTTATTTCACTTTTTATACCCTACACCCGAAGTTGAGAGATTGTAGTAAGATTGTCCTTCTGTTTGTGACGCACAGAAGCAGGCGTGGCACGTGTAGAGTATAAGTACATATATAATATATTCTTGACCAGCGTCAGCTCTTGAGATTATATAATGCTATGCATCCGTTTGTCTGTCCACCTGCCTGTGGAAGTCACGATTGAGAGAACCCGAATAGCGCTATATGAATAAATTTTATAGTACACATGTATTGGCCACTATACTCGTATAGCCAAAAATTATTACATGATCGAATAGATAGCAGTGAGCTACGAGGATAACATTTGATATCTTCGAATGTAATACCATATATAATGTAATGCCATATAGAAGATTATAACTTAGATTTGTGACAATGGTAAAGACAGAAAATTGAATATCTCTAAATACGTTATCAATATTTTAGAATCAATATTATACAGACAAGGATGTAGGGTATTTATGCTTTGGCCAGGGCGAAGATAGCACTCTTTCTAGTTTACTTTTGCATATCTTTTTCACAGTCAAGTTTCGATTTCTGTACATCGGAAGTTGATGGAAAGTTTTCAACAAGATTCGAATGTATTCGTGTCGGGTTCTTTAGGCATCCGTTGAGGCTTGAGGCCGTTGATGTTTATGAGTCTGTGGTAACAATTTGAATGCCATAACATTTCATAAAGTTGAAAACTTGTGATTAGATTGTTATTCCGATTGGATGGTTAAATAAGCCAGTTGTAAAAAAATTAAGATAGCAAACAGAATATATTTGGAATGAGATAGACACTGACTCAAAAAATTCCGTACATGCATGTCTTGTGTCTCAATTAAAAGATATCGATTTATAATAAAAATTCATCAGTTCATAGCTGATGTATGTTCACTAGTGCACCTTTCAACCCAACAGTTAAATGCAGTATAGTGTAAATACTGATCCTGGTTAAGAAATTTCTTTCCTTGTTGGAGTTGCAAAGTTTAGTCTCTTAAAGAGACTCTCAGCGTCTCGATTTCTATGAAAACAGAAATTAACGCACCTCAAAGGATTAACCTTTAGCCCGTTGGCCTCAACTCTATTTTTCCTGAACTAACTTATGCAATACATACATTAATATTTTTTAATCAACGCCGATAACTTGCGAAACCCTCACCAACTCAGCGATAACAAACAAGCAAACATACCACCTCATCACAAGAGCAGTCCTTATAAATGGCCAAATTAGTTGAACTGTATAGCATAAATGTAATCCAGCCTATTATGAACTCCGCTTCTACAATATTTAAATAAGCCCTGGAAAAGTTGGCAGCCAACCAGTCCATTTGAAACCCGGTCCAATTCAACAAAAACAAACAAAAAATTATATTTAATTTTTTCTCTTAACTTTCTGTTCAAATAATCAAAACTCGCATTAAAAGTTTTCCCGGGTTCCACCGCGCTTGCAACACCCACGGATCTACATTTAAATAATAAAACTTCGCGCCAAATGTAGACATTTGAGCCCTGAATGCGAATGCAGTCTATCATAAAAGCACACAAAGCAACAAAAGTGCAGAAAACACGGACTGGCAAAGTTGAATCGGGTGAAAATGTTCAACGAAAGGTCGGTCATTTTGTGGGATTTTCACGATTTCCACGATTTCGACGATTTCCACTACGTCTCGATGCTATTTTGCGGTTCGAGTGCCACAAACTCCTTGATGGCCAGCGTCTGTTGGGCAACCACACACCGGCTGTAGCTGTAGCTGGTACCCGTGCGGCACCTCACCCACCGCCCTCGGAAAACCGATAAAAATCGACATAAAACGAACTGCAGAAGTACTTCAGCACTCGTACTTTTGTACTGCTTCTTCTTCTTCTACGTTACTGCTTTACTACTACGTTTTCGCGCACTTAACGTGGCACCGTAGCACCGGCTTCGGCCACCCTGCTGTGTAGTACTCTACTTGGTAGGTAGAGACACTTACCTACAGTCCCGTTGGCCAACTCAATGGGTACTCCATTTTCACGTCGCCATGTAATTGTCGGCTCCGGTGAACCGGTTGCAGCACATTTGAGCGTCACGTTGCTGCCCTCGCGCACAACCATATCCGTGCTTGTGGGATAATCTAGGATATCCGGCGGTACTGCACCAAAAACAGTCACAATCATACAGATAGGATGAGAGACAGAGACAGAGAAGGAGAGAGAAAAAGAGACCGAAAGACAGCAGGCCAAGTGCACAGACGGAGATGGCGTTGTATAGCGATTCCAGGTGGTTGTAAAGCATTCATTGTATTTCGTCCATTGAATAACAACAACAACAACAACAACAATAAAAAAACAGAGAGAAAGTAGAGAATCACACGGAAGCCAGTATTTTGTATCACAGAACCAAACACAAAAAACATGCATTTGTTTTTTTGGTATTCAATTTTAGTCATTTTCGTTGCATATTTAGCGGCGTTTCAAATAATTGTAGAGAAGCCCAGAGTCGTAATGTTATTAGAATATGTTGTTGTTGTTGTTGTTTCGTTTTCGTAATAGAAGATCGTTGTTGTGTGGAAGAGGGGGCGAAATGAGACACCCGCAGGATGCATCACAGTACGAAAATCGGATGTCGAATTTGGAGGTTGATTAAGAGTATTATTAGATTTGTGGTTATTGTTGTTGTTGATCCATTATTGTTGGTAGCATAGAAAGAAAAAAAGAAAGAAGGAGAAAGAAAGAAAGGAAAAAAATTCAATTAGGTTTTAGTGATTTCTTCATTATGGATTCATTTATTATGGCTTCATTAGTATACATGTACATACAATAGTATATAATTCAATATTAATATAATTGTTTATACAATAGATATGTTTATGCAATACTTCGATCTGCTAAAATCGAAATCGAGTACTAAAAATGAATCAAACAGTGGAGGTCATCTTCACCTGTTACTGAAGTGTGGTGGAATTCAACACCATCCTATCTCTCTTTCGTTTTAACCCTTCCGACCCATTTCCGCCTTCTCGCAAACCAACGCCAAACTAACCCCTCGAGAATGTACGTTATTAAAATATCTTTACTGCCATTCAATTTTTTTATCCTTTTCTCCTGTTATTCTCTCCTCTTTTGGCCGCGTTCACATGTCGCATAACATAATAATAAAGCGCTTAATGACCAGTTAATGGTCATCAACACCACAATTTGGGCTGGATAGTTAACCACATAATGGCGGGCCATTTTATGGGCAATGAAGATTCAGCTTTTTTCGCCACGTTTTTTATTACTTTTTTATATACTCGTGCTAGTTTTATGTACCTTCTAACATACTTTCGCATCGACGGGGACAAAAAGTCACTGATGATGACGGAAAAAAAGTAATGATCGTTAATGATAGTTTTTTTGTTTCTTAAATACAAGTGGTTTTCTATGAGTAGTTACAGAAGACGTAGATTAATTGTTCAAAAATGTGAGAAGTAAAGAACAAGACAAAATGACGCGAGACAATCATCAAGGAAGAGAGAACTTTAGAATAAATGAAAATTTTAGGTGACCTTATATCTGTTTTTTAAGGCTTATTTATACATATATAGACTCCGAAGTATTCATATACTTTAGATGTATACTATATGTACATATATGATATACATAAAAATGCCAAAATTTATAGAATTATAACGACCATATTTTAAGCCTCCTGTAAAAACTCGATTCCTACTCAATTGTCCTTAATTAGTAGGTATTCAAATTTACTAGTTATCTGTTCGGATGTGCTCGAAACTAGGTAACTGTTAACTCTGCTAGCTAATCTAATTTCGGTCTACAAACCTACACACGAAACTAACACAAACACACAGTACTCATGTAATCCTGATGTCCTGTGGTATGCTGCTGCAAAAAGCAACCTGAAAAAAGTTACTAAACACCGACACAGGCCAAACCGCTGTCGTCGTTTCGTTGGTAGTCATCGACTCCTCGCCAGTCGCTTAAATTGACGACTTATGCGCTTTTTAAACTTATGTATAATGTACGAGGACATCTGAAAATCCAGCCAAAAGCATTTCAACAAATTCATCGGCGGCTGGATGAGGGGTTGTCGGAATAACAGGCTCGGTTCTCCATGTTCTTGGTCACGGAAATCAGCGAGGATATTTTCGTCGGTTGCGGCGAGAATCGGCCGAGTAGGTGGTTGTTGACGATATTGCCACCTCTGCAGTCGGGGAGCTTTTTGTTTCGAGTCGGGTCAGAGGAGGAGGTTGAGGGTGTGTGTTGCTTTGTGGGTAGGAGAAGAGGGAGTAAGAAGGGGGACTCGAAACTACTGGACACTTATCGGGTACCCGAAAATGCGCTGCACAGTGGAATGAAATTTAATTTTTATTTTAGTGGAAAGACTGCAATCTTTGAATTATTACAAATTTGAAAGTTGTACTGTATTTTATGAAATTATTTTTGTTATTTATTATTAAGCATTTTCTATTATATATCTTTCTTAAAATCGCTATTTTTGAAGAAAAAATATGTAGTTTTTTGTATATAGTTTTAAATATATTTTATATTGATGTTCTTATTTTTACATTAAAACCTGTGTTAAGTTTAATAATTTCAATAATTCAATGATTGACAGATTCGCAGAGGGACTTCCATCACCTGTGCTAACGAGGCGTATATGATTCGCATTCGATTCAAAGGACGCCTGAGCTTCGCGTAGCGCGAACATTCGACAGCCACCCATCGCCGAACGTTGATGGTTCGTTGAGGGACCGTTTGTTTGTACGCGCGCCGCGTTGCTTCGCTGCAGCTCGGTTTCGATTCGTTTCGCTTCACTTCGGAAACGTTTTGTTAGCACCACGTGGCTTAAATCCGGTGCACCACGCTTACGGTCAGTTGGCAACGAAAAATGCAATTGAAAAATAAATTCATTTTAATTTATTTCTGTTTTCTTGTATTTCAAAATTTGTTGCTAGTGTTTGTGTTTCTTAAATGAATAAAACAATAAAAAAGTCAGCCCTTTTGTAGTTTGTTGTTTTTTATTTTTGTTATTATTCCATTCGAAATTTTTTGTGCAAATAAATTTGTGCAGCAAATCAGCTCAAACATCGTTTTATACTCAGTTGAGTGCCCGGTGACGGTGTCATGGTGTCGGTATCGTTGACGGTAGCTGTGCCAACGTAGCTGTTAAGTGGCTGGCCTACCGGTCGGCTGACAGGTTGGTTGACTGGAACTGCATCCATCCTGAATGGGCGCTCATTCAGTCGTTCGTTTTCGAAATTTAACAATAGTTAATTTGCGGTTTTATTATTTTTTAATTATATGGATTACGGTATGCGGTAACGAGGTACGCCACTTAATGTGTATTCTTATGCAAGTATATGAGTGCATGTGTGCGTGTATGATTGCACGTGTGTCTGAGTTTATGTTTGGGTTGATTTGGGGCGCCGAACTCACAATTTAATTGACTTATACATGTCATTATTATTATTATTATTATTATTATTGCACACTACGGTTTCGTTTTTAAAGCTGACATGAAAAGTTGTGAGTCGTGATATGAGTCAACTACCATAAAGTCGACTATTGGTCATTTATATTGTACGCGGGAAAAGAGGGTTAAATTCCTCAGTTTCTCTACTGAGAAGATATTCGACTCATAGAGTTGAATCTTTTATTCTAATCAGATTCTATACACTCTCCGGTTGATAATAGCCCCATTTTAATCAGGTCAACTGGTTGTTTGAAGAAGAAATTGAAGACAGCCGAATTTTATAAGTCTAGTATAATAATTTGCATTTGCTATCATGAGTTCCCGAAAAAATTCATTACAAAACAAAAAACTAATAATACATACATGTATGTTGATATCTGGTTCCTGGGTACCCGATTAAATCAAGTGACTTAAATACATACATCTCTGTACTCCGCAAGAGAATGAAGTAACCAAGTATTCTAGGGAATTAAACGATTAAACGATTTACTTAAGTTGTGATTTAAACTTCTGACTGATTAATTCAGGGTATTATACTCTAGTATTAATTAATTAATTAAGATTAATTAGCCGAAATCTCTCATATATCTCTTTCTAAATTCGCTCTATATTTCTCATTCTCTTCTCTGATAAATATTTTTAAAGACACTTTTTAAATATCAATAATAATTCGTTATCCATAACTTATAAAACTTAATTAAAATGTCATAACTGTTTCTTCCGAAACTCACCGACAACATCCAGGTAGCCCATTTGACTTTTCATCGGATCCGTGTTGATCTGACACATGTACCAGCCTTTGTCAGTCTCTTTGATATCCTTGATTTTCATCGTCCACGTTTTATGTTCCGAATTCGTAATTCCAATACGCTGATTTTTAGTAATTACATGATTTTGTATGGTGAGAATAGTTTGTGTATCCACACGTAACCACGCTACCTGAACATGAAAGGAAGAAGAGGAGAGGACGTAGAAACATGAAAATAAAATACAATTATTTAAACATAATTTGATAAACAAAAATAAAAACTGTTTCTGTAAAATTATATTTAATAACCATTCACTCATAAAACATGAGTGTAAAAGAATAGATTCAATTTTTTGGATTCTTTTTTTACTCTTTTTGAAAGTATTTTTCCCAGATAGTAAACTCACTCTCACGAGTGCACAACATCAGCTTATTATCTATACATTATATGTGTATTATTATCTATACAGAGAACCACCTTACATTCTTTACACACAAATTTCAATCATTAAGGATTACTTTGTCAACAAATAAAGAAGAAATACGAATCTTTTTTAATTCATGAGTAAGTCTTGAGTATGTTCTTAAAGAAACACTTGAGTACCTCGGCTGAAGTACTGAAGTCATTTACATTCATAACTCGCAAAATCATCGAAATAGACAAACTCTAATAATCATAATCACAATAACAATAATAATAAATATAATTATAAGCATAATTGAAATATGAAGATAATATTGTACTAGATTTCTTACAATAATAAGAAGAAAAGCAGAAAACAAAGAGGAAGAGGGACGAGCAGGGAGGTGGTTTCGAAGCACCAGATTCGGTTTTATTTTCAATTTGAGCATATTTATGAGCCAGTCGAAAAAACACACACAAAATCCAACGCTAAACTTTGGCATTAATAAAGGCAACCCTATAAAAAGCTACAACCCTGTAGCTTTGAATACGTGCAGGGAGATGGAAAGAAGAAGGAGAGGAGCTGGTGTTGGTTGGTGTTTATTACATGGGACTTATTCGGTTAGTTTTCAAGGCGTTGCCAAAAATGATTTCCTCAATTAAGCTTCAAAGATAATCAAGCAGGCATTCGGGAATAATTCTCGTATAATAATAATAATGCGACGACTATTTGTTGTTGTAGCTGTAGGCGATACAGTTGGATGGGGTCCTTTTATTATTCACAACTTTTGTTGCGATTGTTGCTTCTGCTGTTGAGTTGAGTTTGGAAATTGTTAATAAATGACTATCGTTTTGTTTGTCTTCCTTATATTTTGTGCTAATGTTGCCACATAATCACTTTTCATTATGCTCTACCTTGATATCTATGTGCTTATATTTTTTTGTTTGTTCATTTCTGTGGTTTTTATTTCCCCAAACCCCCATATTTCCTGCCCCATTTTGGATATGTTGTTGGTTCTTTTATTTGCTCTTAGTGTTTGTCTTGTCATTCTCTCTGATGTTTGAATATTATGCCATTCATTAGTTGGAAAAATTTGTGGAAACTTACAAGTTATGGTATTTAACTTAAGTTATTTTTGGTTTGATATATGTATATGGTAAGTATGTATATTGAAATTAAACTTTCTTAATGTCTAAGATATGATTCAGTTGCATTTCTGAGGGAATACAAGGATTTTGTTCTAAGGAAATACATCAAGGAGACAACTCTTATACTCGTACAATTCAATAACTCAACACACAAATTTATTTAAAATCTTCCTCCTCCTTCAACACCTCACAATTTCTCTGAAAGTCCCTGAATGTAGATATCTGTATTCCTGAAATACCTTTCGTTTGTATGTAGTATGTATGTAGTTCATATGGGAATCATACTACATTTGGGGGACTTTGGATGATTTGGAAGTTATACTTATTGTAAAAATACAATAAAGTTTACCTTATAAGAGCCTAGATCCTGTACCACGCATGTAAGTAGTGCCTCGCGTCCCACGGAGGCGGTGACATTTGCAATGGGGAAACTAAACTTGGGATCCGCTGCAAGATGTAAAAGTTATCTTTCATTGAAACAGAAAACAATAATATTACTTCATATAAAATTAATTGCTTTTTATATTGCTTTTGGAAATTATTTTTTTTACTTACTTATAACATCTGCTGCTATTTCGATAATATTAAAATTACTTTTGTGGCACATGATGATCAACATGGTGAGTAACCATGATGTTTGAGGTTGAATGAAAATGGTTTGTGTATGCAACATTTTTGTATTGAAGTGTTAATTTTGCACTTTTTATTTTACATACACACTATTTAGTTATATATGGTTACTTTTGCAGCATTGTAATCATCTGAAACTTGTCATATTTGAAACTTTATATTTCTGTTCTTCGATAATTGTTGAGTGCGGTTTTCTTTATTTATATTCAAGACATTTGTAATCGCCAGGCAAAGAAATACGTATGAATTTAAGTTTAAAATCTCAACAATAACAAGAAAAAATTAAAGATGGATAAAGAAAAATTAAATTTAAGAACCATAAAGTGTGCTTTCTTCATATAATAACTTACACCAGCATACTCTGGATTGCATATGGAAAAGTGGACAAACCACACCCATCTTTCAATGAGTATACATAACGTAACGATATCATATTTTAAGATATTACACTTTTCTTCTTAACTCATTGTCAGCATAGATCAGAAAATCTTCTATATGGCAGAATATAAAAAAGTGGGCGGATCGCACCCTCTGTTATTAGGATGATTACTTCTAATCATAAATATACTGATATTAAATCTTGCTTATGTAGTTACTGGTAATCTGTTTAGCAAAATTTCTTTTTGACCATATAATGCAAAAGTGTGTAATTCTGATATTAGCTGCGCAAGACGAATTGACGAATTGAAGAAAATGTTTTCTAAAGTTTGTTGTATTAAAGTTCATCAAAGTATGCACACTTATTATCTATACACTTTTACCATTTAAGCGGCAAGGCAGTTGGTATAAAACCCTTGAGGACGAGAATCAATGAATGGAAAGGCTATTTTACAGCATTGTTGGAACTTGTTTCCCTATTAAAAAGTTGTCCAAATTTCGGAATAAGAGGTAGTCACTGGGATCTAGGTCAGGTGGGTATGGGGAGATGATGAAGTTCCAACTCCAGTTCTTGTAGTTTTACCACAGACATTTGTGCTGTGTATGGTCTAGCGTTATCATGCAATAGGATCTGTTAATAGGGTAACTGGCACACTAAAGCACTATTTCTGGCTATTAAAATATTTTTTATTTTAATATATGTACGTAAATACACAATTCATAGAATAATTGCTTAGCCTAATTAGATAACTTAATAAAATATAATATAGTAAAGTCTTGTACTGTACTAAATATATAGACACAAGCATATTTTGTGATTATCATAATTATATGATCAAACTCTATGATGTGAAGCTTAGAATACTTAGAATCTTAGAGTTACCGTATACTACTTTAAAACTTTGTAGAGAATTTATTAAATTGTATACCCTACTAGAGTATAAAAATACCCTATGTATCATTATTAATGAATGTCAAACAAATTCTAAACAACGCATCGTCTTCAACTTTAACCTTCATAGGGAAGGTACTTTTAAATTTTGTAAACTATCAAAAAATATAAAACAACAAGCGCAATCTATTTGAAGAGCGAGTAATTCTAAACAGGTCGAAGTTCTGTCCTGTAATAATTATACTTTACAATTGAGGGTATACATTTTCTACTCATTTACTGAGCTGTATTCCTAATATTATTACAGTTCACTTTCTACAATTAAAGATCTCATCTTCTCAACGGTTTGATTAGTACTTGCATAGATCGAGTATAGGGATTTCCTGAACCCGATCGTCAGCTGTTGAAAATGGACCCCTGTTAAAGACCTGTCCGTCTATTCTTCTTCAATTTTAGATCGATATACATGTATAGAGGGTTTCTAGACATTTAAAGCACCTTAGGCATTTATGTTTGTTGGGCACTACAACAATATATATGTGTGTTAATTAATATCGTACGAAAAGTGACTGCCAGACAAAATCTTTTCTATTAAACGTATTTCTATGACTCTAAGCAAGAACAGCAGAGACGAAGAACATAATTTTTATGACTTCCACGAAGTCTATCCAGTGGTAGTATGAATTATCACAGACCGACCTCCGAATTTTATTATTAACATAATAATTTTATAGCCACCGTTGTAGATAGAGAACCAGTTTTGTTGAGCTGATTACGTAACTACACGCCCGGGATGATAAGGTAGTTAGATATGGCACAAATTGTTAATAAACACATAAGGAAATGGATCATAGTTAGCAAAAGTAAATAACTAAAGTGGAAAAGTTTCTAAATTTTAACATGAACCTTTCAGGAGTTGATAATTTAGTCATTACTTTAAGTATTGCAATACCATTGAAGATAATGAACACATTTCGTCCATATTAAGTTCAAGTACATATTCTAATGTACATGCATAATTCTGCAATATATATGGAAGTATTCTGGTATAAGACAGTCGTAATCCTAATTTAAATGGAACCATTATCAACATAATCATCAGTGTTGACTGAGCCGTAAAGCATGCGGAGTGGAGTTTCAAGTACTGAGCTTCTTTGGAAGGGTGCAGTAGCATCGCTACTGATCTCATTGCTACCGCTCGTGGCCTTCTGCGAGTCTCCTATTCATTTCAGCCTTGATTTTGTTGTAATTGGTGGGGGTTCGGAGGGATCTATCGTCGCTAAACGCTTAACTGAGAACCAGAATTGGAATGTTTTGATTTCGGAGCCAATAAATTATGGGGATGGATCCGACTTTTACTCTATCGAAAAAACTAACAAAACATGTTTGGCACATCGCCATCAGAGTTGCCAGTGGCCACGACTAGATCGAAGTCCAAAACTTTATGTGCGTGGTGTACCTGAGGATTATGACCGTTGGTTAAAGAAAGGTAACCAAGACTGGGGCTGGAAACAACTGTTACCGTATTTTAAAAAATCAATAGGGGAATCAGGAAGTGCCCATATGCCTGACAGTTATGTGAGAGTAAATGAACCCGAACTTTACAGTCAGGATTTTGAGCTCCTTGAAAAATTATATTTGTTAAAGGATGTACAATCGAAATCTCAAAGGCTGAACCATACGGCAGAAACGGGGTTCTGTAATTTACCGTACATAGAAGTGCGACACAGTGAAGCTATTTCCTGACGTCGTAATTTGTACGTGCTGAAGTACGCGGAACCGAAACGAATAAATTTCGAGGCATCTGGAGAACGGGTCAAGAGTGTCACATTCGTGCTAACAGATAAACAAGAAATTAATGTAGAGGTCAAGAAAGACCTTGTGCTAGCGGCAGGAGCTATCGAGTCCGCGAAATTATTAATGCTCTCCGGAGTTGGTAACCAGCAACATTTAAACAGCTTGCACATTCCGGTGATTCACAACCTTTCAGTTGGAAAAAATTTGCAAAATCACCTAGCTCTGCCGTTATTTTTAGCAACACCAATTTTGGACGTGCTACCACTGGAAGGAACTAGCAAAAACTTTTCCCAAGGGACACTACAAAGGCGTGGACCGTTTGGAGACCAAGGAATGCTCCCCTTGACCGAATTTGCTAATACAGTGCCCGGTAATAATAGCAAAACCCCTGACATTGAGTATCATTATTTCTTTATAAAACATCATGCTTTAACTACGCTAAAGAATTGGAACAGCTTTGCTGACCTGGACAATTACTACATAAATGGTTTGCAGAACGTGATCAAGACCAAAAACTTACTAATTGTCCAATCGGTGCTCGCTCATCCAAAATCGTATGGGAGCGTAGAACTACGGAGCGCTAACTATGCAGATAGTCCGAAAATTTCAGGAAACTACTTGGACAACCCTGAAGATGTAGACACGTTACTGAGAACCATTTACTATGTGAAGAACGAGTTGAAAGCTGCTGCTTTCGAGAATGCCAAATTTCTAAGGATTCCCAGCCTACAATGTAATACGAAACCACTTTTTGATGAATTCTATTGGCGGTGCTACATGAAGTACATGGCGATGCCACAGGTAAATCCTGTGGGAACGATAAAAATGGGTCCAAATAGAAACGAAAGCTGCGTGAATTCTAAGCTTTTTGTGCCTGGTGTTAAAAATCTGCGTGTTGCCGACGCTAGTATCATGCCCGATATACCCAGTAGCGAAATAAATGCAGCTTCACTCATGATTGCCGAAAAAGCTGCCGACCTTATCAAAAGGGATTGGGTATATCATAAGCATAGATTCATATCAAACAATTTAATCGCCTATGAATATGTAAATAAGTAGAATTTTGCCAAAGTAAATTTCTTCTTAATATGAAAAATTTCATTTAAATTTCATTTAATTTATTTTTAAACTAATATATAATTCAAAGGTAGCATAAGCTATATCATTCCAGTGAGCAAAAGCTCTCAGAAGCAGAAAAACTAAACAAAACGAAAGCAATGACGACTAAAGAAACTCTTTAGCCCTACCGAGACCTTTAAAGTACTTAAGAGCATATCGAGCATATCCTTCGAGAACAAAGCTAGAGAACTGTGACAGAATCTGTTCAGGTCTGACTTGTAAGTAAGTGTGACAGGCCCAACTATGGCAGCGAGGTGCCTTTATTTCGGTTGTATTAATGGTTAATTATCATAAGTGTGTTATGGGATTAAATAGAATTCGCTACCTTAGTATTAGTAGTATTGGTATAAATTTGTTAAGCAGATCGCCGCAAAATATACATATATCTAATTTTTCGAAATAGAAGGAACGTAGAGCTCATAAATAAGCATTGTGTGTGAGGAATAGTAAACAAGGCAGATAAGATATTATATGTAGGTCGGGCAAGATAAGTATGTATGTATGCATAACTAAACATATAAAGTTATCATAAGTAAATAATTACCATTCTTAACCCTTCTTCTCCTTAAGCTTAAAAAGAATACAATCCCCAAAGAAATATATATAAACGAATATGTACATACATATATATATTTACAAACAGAAAAATAGTTACGAAATCCATCCGATCCTTATATCCATGTCGGCTTTGATTTTGTTTTTTTCGCTAAACGCATGGGTGAGAGCCCACAAGGGAATGTTTTAGTTCCAGGAGTTTAGAGGGAGGGACATTCGGCGTTTCTTTGTCAAAGCAACAAACAAAACATCCATATAACAAATCCGTTGGCCAAGAGCGAATCAGTCACAAGCCCTGACGTTAGTCACGAACAAATATTGGAGTAGTACGTGCGCTGCTTTATAAAAACAGAACAATTTTTATGAAGTGAAAAAATAATCGAAATCTTAATTTAAGCGGAGGCCGTTTCAAAACACTCATCAGTCTTAATTCAACTTTGAGGTATGTATACTGAACTCCTAAGTACTCGGCGTCTCTTAGCTGGTGCAGTAGCTTTTCTGCTGATTTCGTTGCCGATTCTAGTGACTGTGGCCGAGCCTTATCAAAAGATCAGATATGATTTTATTGTGTTTGGTGGGAGTGCGGATGGATATATTATCGCTAAACGGTTGAGTGAGAATACAAATTGGAAGGTTTTGATTTTAGAATCAACCAATTATGGGAATGCATCCGACTTCTACTCTGTCGAAATAACTAACAAAACATCAGCACATCGAAGACGTTGGCCAAGAATCAGTCACGAGCAAATACCGAAACAGTACGTGCGCGGCGTCCCTGAGGATTATGATCTTTGGTTACAGAAGGGCAACCACGGTTGGGGCTGGGATGATGTATTACCCTATTTCGAGAAATCTGTAGGGGAAACAGGAAGTGCTTTTATGCCGGAAAGCTATGTGGTCTTAAATGAATCCATGCCTATCAACCAAGATTTTGAGGACGTTGAAAGAATGGTTCTTTCAGAGAGTACACGTTCTAAGTCTCTGAGATTGCTTCATACGGCAGAGACAGGGTTCTGCGATTTGCCATATACAGAAGTAAGAAACAGCGATGCGTTAAATATACGTCCTAATTTGTACGTGATAAAGAATGCAGAGTTAAAGCGAATAAACTTTGACACATCTAAGCGACGCGTTAAGAGTGTTAGGATCGTGAATAACCATAAAGAATTTACGATAAAAGTCCAGAAGGAGCTTGTGCTGGCAGCAGGTGCTATTGACTCCGCGAAAATATTAATGATTTCTGGAGTTGGTATCAAGGAACATTTAAATAGTTTCAACATCCGGGTTCTTTACGATCTGCCAATTGGACAAAACCTGCAGGATCATGTAACATTACCACTATTTTTCACAATACCAACTTTGGACGTACATGGTCAAACATTGGAAGAAACAAACAAGAACGTCACTCAAGATATGGTACAAAGGCGTCCACCGTTTGAAGACCAAGGAATGCTGTCCCTGACGGAATTTTTTAATACAATTCCCCGTAGCAATAGCAAAGTTCCCGACATTGAGTACCATTATTTCTTTATAAAGCATCACGATTTGGCTACCCTGAGGAATTGGAATAGTACCGCTGGCCTTGACTGGCAATTCTACAATAATCTAGAAAGCACGCTATTAACCAAAAATCTGCTGATTATCCAAGCGGTGCTCGTTCATCCAAAATCGTCTGGAAGTGTGGAACTACGCAGCGCTAACAGCGCGGATAATCCGAAAATTTCAGCTAACTACTTGGACAAGCCTGAGGATGTAGAGACGTTACTGAGAGGCATCCACCACGTGGAGAATAAATTAAAAAGCGCTAGTTTTAGGAATGTCCAGCTTGTAAATCTTCCCAACCCAGAATGCTATAAGAACTCACTTGAGGAAGATTTCTACTGGCGCTGCTACATGAAGTACATGGCGATGCCACAGGTAAATTACGTGGGAACGGTAAAAATGGGTACCAACAAATCCGAAAGCTGTGTGAATCCTCAGCTTTTTGTGCATGGTGTTAAAAATCTGCGTGTTGCCGACGCTAGTATCATGTCCGATATACCCAGTAGCGAAATAAATGCAGCTTCACTCATGATTGCCGAAAAAGCTGCCGACCTTATCAAAAGGGATTGGGTATGATATCATAAGCATAATTTCATATCAATCAATTTCATCGCCTATGAATATGTAAATAAGTAGAATTCTGTAAAATTAAATTTCATCATTATAACAAAAATGTTGAACTGATTTAATTTTTTTTAAAGTACAATTGAAAACTGGTATAAGCTACAGCATTCCAGTGAACAAGAACTCTCAGAAGCAGGATAACTAAGCAAAATGAAAGCAATGACGACTAAAGAAATATTTTAGTCCTACCTCGGGCTTTGAGTTCCTTGAGAACATGTCCCTCGAGGACAATGCTAGAAAACTATAATGCTGAAAGAAGCTGTTCCTACCTGAGTAAGTTCGACAGGCCCACTATGGCAGCGAGGTGGCTTTGTTTCTGTTGTAATTACGGTTGAGAAATAGTAAGAGTGTTATAGCATTGAATATGATTAGTAGTACTGTCTTAAATTTGTTAAGTAAAGTGCCCCAAAATAGATATCTAAGTTTTTCGTGATAGATAAGGAACTTAGAACTCATAAATGGCACTGTATTTGAAGAATACCAAATAGGAAAGATAAGGTATTATATGTAGGTCAGGCAAGATAATTATGTATGTAGGTATAAAATCATTAAACATATAAGGTTATCATAAGTAAAGAATTGCCCTTCTTACCCCTTCGTGTGCTTAAGCTTAAGAAGAGTACAATTCCCAAAGAAATATACATATATACAAACAGCATAATTCTTTTGAATTGGCAAAAATTCGAGTCTAGCAAACCCCTCCGATCCTAATATCCATATCAGCTCTAATTTTGGAAAAAAAACCGGAAACATTTTTATGATGTGAAAAAATAAACAAAATTCTAATTTAAGCGGATACTGTTTCTATATATTCATCAGTGTTGATTCAACTTTGAGGTATGCATAGTGAGCTTCTAAGAACTCAGCGTCTTTTAACTGGTGCAGTAGTTTCACTCCTGATTTCCTTGCCGATTCTAGTGACTGTGGCCGAGCCTTATCAAAAGATCAGATATGATTTTATTGTGATTGGTGGGGGTGCGGATGGATATATTATCGCTAAACGGTTGAGTGAGAATACAAATTGGAAGGTTTTGATTTTAGAGTCAGCCAATTATGGGAATGCATCCGACTTCTACTCTGTCGAAATAACTAACAAAACATCGGCACATCGAAGACGTTGGCCAAGAATCAGTCAGGAGCAAATACCGAAACAGTACGTGCGCGGCGTCCCTGAGGATTATGATCTTTGGTTACAGAAGGGTAACCACGGTTGGGGCTGGGATCATCTATTACCCCATTTCGAGAAATCTGTAGGGGAAGCAGGAAGT
This sequence comes from Myopa testacea, assembly GCA_949629155.1. Lineage (NCBI taxonomy): Eukaryota > Metazoa > Arthropoda > Insecta > Diptera > Conopidae > Myopa > Myopa testacea. Next base: position 10,195,857 of record OX451347.1, read on the forward strand.
GCATTTATGCCGGAAAGCTATATAGTCTTAAATGAGTCCATGCCTATCAACCAAGATTTTGAGGACGTTGAAAGAATGGTTCTCTCAGAGAGTACACGTTCTAAGTCTCTGAGATTGCTTCATACGGCAGAGAGAGGGTTCTGCGATTTGCCATACACAGAAGTAAGAAACAGCGAAGTGTTAAACATACGTCCTAATTTGTACGTGATAAAGAATGCAGAGTTAAAGCGAATAAACTTTGACACATCTAAGCGACGCGTTAAGAGTGTTAGGATCGTGAATAACCATAAAGAATTTACGATAAAAGTCCAGAAGGAGCTTGTGCTGGCAGCAGGTGCTATTGACTCCGCGAAAATATTAATGATTTCTGGAGTTGGTATCAAGGAACATTTAAATAGTTTCAACATCCGGGTTCTTTACGATCTGCCAATTGGACAAAACCTGCAGGATCATGTAACATTACCACTATTTTTCACAATACCAACTTTGGACGTACATGGTCAAACATTGGAAGAAACAAACAAGAACGTCACTCAAGATATGGTACAAAGGCGTCCACCGTTTGAAGACCAAGGAATGCTGTCCCTGACGGAATTTTTTAATACAATTCCCCGTAGCAATAGCAAAGTTCCCGACATTGAGTACCATTATTTCTTTATAAAGCATCACGATTTGGCTACCCTGAGGAATTGGAATAGTACCGCTGGCCTTGACTGGCAATTCTACAATAATCTAGAAAGCACGCTATTAACCAAAAATCTGCTGATTATCCAAGCGGTGCTCGTTCATCCAAAATCGTCTGGAAGTGTGGAACTACGCAGCGCTAACAGCGCGGATAATCCGAAAATTTCAGCTAACTACTTGGACAAGCCTGAGGATGTAGAGACGTTACTGAGAGGCATCCACCACGTGGAGAATAAATTAAAAAGCGCTAGTTTTAGGAATGTCCAGCTTGTAAATCTTCCCAACCCAGAATGCTATAAGAACTCACTTGAGGAAGATTTCTACTGGCGCTGCTACATGAAGTACATGGCGATGCCACAGGTAAATTACGTGGGAACGGTAAAAATGGGTACCAACAAATCCGAAAGCTGTGTGAATCCTCAGCTTTTTGTGCATGGTGTTAAAAATCTGAGGGTTGCCGACGCTAGTATCATGCCCGATATACCCAGTAGCGAAATAAATGCAGCTATCCTCATGATTGCCGAAAAGGCTGCCGACCTTATAAAAGTGTATTGGATATATAAGAATAAATTTTAATTCGCTAACGTACTAAGTATAAAAATGTACAATCGTAATATTCTGCATTTACTACTAAACTTTTAATAATGAAAAATGTTTACTTGAAAGCCGAAAGAATATACCAATATATACTTCTATTTTCCTTACTTTATTCTGTAGGATGTATTCTATTAACGGCGTAGATTTGGGATATAATAAAGCAGTTCAACGGAGCACCTTCTCCGTTAAAAAACGTGTGCGTATTTGGTACATAAAAAAATTTGATGCTTATATACGAGTATAATGCTCTCTTACACAAATTAATATTTAACAAGAACTACGCTCCCAAGAACTACGATTCGCATCAATTTTGAAATAATTAGACATAAATATACCGTGAAATATGTACATGGAGGCTGCAGCTTAGTGACGTAGTATTATCGGATGTTTGATCCGGTGATCCCCGTATTTAACTGATAACAAATTGGCAGAAAAACGTAAATAACCTCTGAATAATAATTAATTTTAACTTTTCTTTAAAGGAAGAAGCTTTCCGCGAACATGGTTATTTACCCATAAGCAGGGAACCCGTACGTACGTAGCGTGGTTGTTCCCTCATAAGTAGGGAACATTCTACCTTCTTATACTTTCCTCCGTTACGTATAATATTCAAGAAGAAAATCCAACATATAATCATTAACAAATATCGTCTTCATCATAAGGTCATAGTTATAAAAGGTTTCAGTACCACTGTTACTTCCCTCTTTCCAACAGAGAAAAACCTAAATCATACCCTGTTGTGGTTGTGTTTGTAATATATTTACAGCGATTATTATCAACATCCGATTTAGAGGCGCTCAAGTGTTGCTAACCGACAGCAGAAAGCTTTTTATTCTTCAACGTAGCCTTGTAGGTTTGTGCACGTTTTTAATTTATGCAAAATTAAGCGCGAACAAAATTAAATCAAAAGTTTAGAGGTAGTGTGAGAAGTAGGACCTTCGTGATATTGTGGGAAGAAGGAAAAGGGGACGAAAAGCACCTTATTTGGTGATTTTATTCACCTCATTTTCAGTGATTTTAAAGTTTTAATTTTTAGTGGTGTTATGCATATAAAATTTTATATAGTATGAATGAATCGGCCTCAAATTTCGTGTCTTATTTTTAAGTAGCTGTTTATGATGTGTTATGAGAAATTAATGGCGCCCTGTGCTTCAGGTGCGTGTTAATTGCTTCCTTTTTTTGCGTGTTAGCGTGTTAATTCCCGATTGAACCCGAAATCTAGACCTGACCTTAAGCTGATGCATGAAATACTGTGTCGATCTTAAATTTCCTGACAGGTGTGACAATTTAATACGTATGTAAATATAAATTTTTGCTTGAAATAAATCACCAGAATTCGTTTTCAAGTTTATTAAAAATTCTAAAGCCAAAAATAGACAAATTAACAACTTGTTGCTATATAAACACTAATCCGCTTAACATTTCGACAGGCTTTGATGCAATGTGACATGGCTCACACACATTTATGCAGTTATTAAAAAAATGTACATATAAACAAGTATGTATATGTATGTATATTTAATCTTTGATTTTTTGTGGTTTCACACGTGTCAATTTAATCTGATTATGATCAATTTTAATTATGGTCCAAGAATATTGTTGAATTATTTACATATAAATATATGAACATATATTTTATTTGCTTTCTATTGGGCGCTAATTCACTATCCTTGTAAGGATTCATACAATAATAATTCTGCTGCTCTGACGTAGATACTCGTAGTATCAAAGCATACTTTTAGGCCTTTGTTCTAATGGTCAGCACATGGCAATTTTTATAGCAAATCGCATTGAAACCAATCAATGCAATTCGAACAGCAAAACCTTTCAATGCATTTTAAATGACGTAAGTATATGTGAAAAAGGGGCGCATTATTAAATTAATTTTTTGGTGTTGTTGTGCATGGGTAAATGTTTGCTTATGGCATTTCTTAATAGTGGTCGTATACCACTTCTAAAATGGCCACAAGTATTGTGAGTATATTTTTGGAAAGAGTATGCTTTTAGTTAAGAGCATTGTCAGAGTTAAGTGAGTGGCAAATGTGTGACTTATTTTTGAGTCAGTGATTTCATCAAAGGAAAATCCAATGAAGAAGGTGAAACTTTAAAATACTATGCAGTAAAAATCATATTTAGTATGAAATTCTTCATTATATTATATATTTACTCAGAAAAAGTAAAGAAATTTTATGTATCGAAAATTTGTTCTTTTTCAATTGTACATCCTGCGTCAAATCGTCAGATATGAATGAACTATTCATATCATATCATTCATATTCATATTTAGGCAAGAGTAGATTTTGAATTGAAACACCTAAAATACATTCTACAGCAATTCTAATTGGGAAATAGCTCTTTGTATTTTTGGCCCAGTGATTGTAAAAGTATCTTTCGTCTAGATGTTTGGACATTTTGTGGGTGGATGGATGGATTATTTTCCGTACAAATTATATAACCTAAAAGCACAGCAATATCAATGATATTATAAAATATTGCCAGGGGACAGCGATTTGTCTTCCTTTTTGTAGTATACTGATACAGCATCCTATCCTTGGTTTAAACAGGATGCTTATAATAATGGATAGTTTTGTATATAGATAATAATGGATTGTTTTATTATAATAATGGTTAATATCTGGTTTGTGTTTTGATCAAGACAAACTTGTATCATTGTGCTGTGATGACAACAATATTAGAGACTTATTTCTTTTCGGTATATAAAAATTAGTTGCAACAGTTCTATAGTTTCGGATGCTTGGAACTCGGGGAGAATGCAGCTCTTGTTTTTTCCCAATGTCCCAACCATAGACAAATCCTTCTTAGAGAATTCTTCATAGAGAAAGTGAAGAAAAAAAAATTAGTCATTGTCACATTTCTTCCTGTGCTTGTGCCGCTTTATCGTTAATCATTCTTGTTTGCCAGGTAACACCAAATCGAATCGAAAGAACCTCAAAATACCATTAAAACCGACGCAGAGACATTGTGCACGTTAGTGCGAAAAAGCATTGGTTTTCCAGAGCTAATCTAGCGATACATAATTTGGTCTGTTCCCAATAACAAGTACCAACAACAAGTACAACAGGCCAATAAAAGCTTCTTGTTGCAGTTCCCAAATCAAAGGATTTTTATGTAGATTGTTTTCATTCCATTTGCCGTATTCTTTTTTGGCTTTCCCGATTGTGTGTCTGCATATAATTATTTGCGAAGTATTGAATGAAGTGTGAATGATTAAAATCATTCAAAAGTCTAGACATCCTTCACCTTCAATACCTAAGCTGACTTCTTCTTCATTGGAGTCGGTATCATCTTCCAGCTCTACCAGTACGATATACATATGTATATGATCTATACCCAGGTATATACCGTCAAAATTAGGAGGTCTTTTTGCCGTCAATGTGAAGTTTAAAGGACTACTAAAAGCTACAATGAAAGTCATAATACACAATATATGAAGCACTAAACAGAAGCCTTAATTGTATACTAAATATGATTCTTTTAGAAAACTGATTGTAATTACTTATAATTCGACATCTATTTAATTCTACTGGATTTAAAGCATTCATATTTTGTATTTTGATTGGAAACCATGCAAGATCAAAATTTAGCGTCGAAATTTGAAGTTCCTTTCATATTCTAGAACTCAAATTTTTACCGTTATACCTTCACCAGGGCAGTGATCGACTCCACAAGTTTCCGGTAAATTTAATATAATTATGTGAAATCAAGTAATGAACATGATGAAAATGATTACAATAAAAATAAGGAATTCTAGTATTGGGTGGGAAAGTGAGAGGTGGAGGGAGGAGTGAATTGTTTGCAGATTTACAATTATTCTTTAGATTACTAAAATATTCGTATTATAATTGAAACGGTTTCACAATATTCCAAATAGAAATTATTGAAAAAATAATTATTTTTAGTGTAATATAGAGTAAACATTTTGGCGCCTAAAAATATGCACTGTTAAAAGTTAATTGCTTTAACAGGAACACTCTGCAGGAATAAAAAGGAAAACGAACAAAAATGGAAAGCACTAAAAATCAAAAAATTGCACTCGATTTCAAATGACGAGGCGCAAAAATTCGCGTTTATAATTACAAAAAGCACGAAAGGATCATTAAACACGGCGCCGAACACAACTGCCAACAACTACAGTAGCAACAAGAGAAATACTAACAACCACATACAAAGTTCGTATTTGAATATTATTTATTTATTTATCATGTATGTATGTAACCCGATTCACATATTTCACAAGCGAATTTGCATAAATTTGTTGTTGCAAGGATTGAATTACTTTTCTGTTCAGAAATGCTTGATTTATTTATTTTATTTTCAGAAATTTGCCTTCGTTTTTCAAACTTAACGATTTTATTTGTGAAACTTTAAACGAGGAGCGCGAACATCCTGAACCGAATTCAACGAGTCCAAGCAAACGACTGAAGTGAACTAGCGCGACTTCGTACTCTGTTCAGAACAGTCGTGCAGTCGAAAAAACGAAGTCGTCATCGTTGTCGCGTGGTGGTCATGTCGTGTCGTTCTTGTCGGCATTTTTACGACGCGACGACACACGAAGCGGTTTTAACTAATGCTGCGAGGTGCCGACACCACAGGACGAATCAGACGACTGTGATTTTTCCGCTGCGATTGCATGCGAGTGTGAGTGGGAACGTGTTTGTTATTGGTATTTTATTTTTTGTTTTTTGGCTTGTGGGGGATTTTGCGGTGGATCAAAATAAATCTGTTTCGATTACTCACTGAATCAGTTTGCATTTCCTTCCACTCTTTCTCTCTTCGTTCTCTCTCTGGTTTTTCTCTCCTCGACTTTTCTTAATTTTCATCTCGTGTTGAGAGAGAATTTTCTACAGGAGAAAACTCGGTGGTGAGCTACATTTACTAGTGTTGGTTTTTAAATTTTATGAATGAAATTCAATCGGTTGGAGAAAGTTTGAGGTGAAGATAGACACAAATATTTGTTCTGATTTATGAAGTGAAAATGGCAGCTGCGAGAGAATCTATTAATTGAGAAATGACATTTTTAATCGAAATTCGATGTATAAATTGCAAAAAAAGCAAAAATTTTTTCTAAAAGTTAGTTAGCTAATTTTTAGATTTAAACATTTTGAATAATTATGAAGGTAAATAAAATTAGAGTAAATTAAGTGACTAGTTTTCCCATCCACAATGTTAGGTGCTTACGTTCGTCTGCGAAGAGACACTCCTCTTAAGATTAGCTCAGGCTTGTTAAGCAATTGATTATGGCTCAGTTGATATTTTCCTGTACTCTTCATAGGCGCCCTGAATCCTGAAAAGGATCAGCACTTTTCACAAAAGTATTGCATATAGTATTAATATATTGATTTAAAATGACGCCTCTATATACACTTACTCGTACTTAATTCTTTAAGCACATACTTAAATAGACATTAATTTCTCAATTTTATTATCGTAGAACACACACAACAAACGTATTGCACAAAACAGGAAATTAAACTTCAAACTTAACCTCAAATCTTTGCGACGAAAGAGAAGTTTTCTGAGCTCGTTAAAAAAAAGTACTCCACGAATAAAACGAGTTGGTATCATTTCAGGTTTTATTTCTCTAATCATAGCTGAAAAGCAAACAAGGTTTATGATGCCAGCGACTTAGACGACAACAACGAGAGGGTCTGAAGAGGGCGGGAGGGGAGTCCTACAGGATGAGTGAAGTGTAATGAGAGGTGAGTGAAGTAAAGTGAACTGAAGTGATGTGTTGGGGATGAGGGGGGGGAGGGGTGGGGTGAAAGTGGAGTATAGCGGTGAGATGAGGTTATCACGTTTTGTTCGAAGAATTTTTCAGGTTTTCCACTTAATGTGATTTTTAAATTAGCCATTGTTATTGTTTTGTTGCTTTTGTTACTTTTGTAGTTCTGTTGACTACCATAAAGTAGTGCCTCACCAACTTTGTTATGTGGGAGGTCGAAAGGGGAGGGCGGGGGGGGGGTGGGAGGGGACTGCAAGTACGAGAAGTGTGGAGAGTGGGGAGGTTGGAGTAGTTTCGTGTGGTTGTTTGGTGTACTCACTACAATCGAACGAAATAAATTTTTCGCAAATTACTGCATCGCATGTTTTGTATTCGAGCTCATTTTCTACTTTGTTGCTTTTGTTTGTTTTTCTTGCTTTTATTTATTTTTTCTTTTGTGGTGCGGGCCATTTTGTGGCTAGTATTTTTTTTTTTTTTTTTGGTGCATGTTTATGTGAGTTTGTTTTATTTCGTTTTTTCTTTGGTCAGCGCCGAAACTAATTTTGATGAGTTTCACTGAGCTCGAGAAAGTTAAAAAACTTGATGAAAAAAGTTACAAGAGATGATATAATGTATAATAAACTCTCAATAAAGAAAGAACTCTAGTTTCCATTCAATTCAATCGTGGACGTCAGAGAACTACAACGAATACAGAACACAATCGAATCAATCGCTAAAATACGAATGTCGAGCCGTTCGTATTCGTAAACATAATGCACGAATCTGATTCGTAATCGTTCCAAAGCGAACAACGAAAATAATCGCCAAGGAGAGTTCGAATCAACACTTCCAGTTCTAGTTATCGAATGGATACTAATAAAGCAGTGTTATAAAAGTAATAATAATAATAATAATATTAAGCGTAGCGTAAAAATAATATTAATATAACTACACACATTCATGATCATATAATCATAATTATGTCATTATTAGTAAAGTCCTTTAGCTTAATTAAAGTCAATTAACAAAAACAAGCTTTCCTCATCTGTAGCTTTAGTTAATAAGGCAAACATTTTCCTCGTTTCTTGTGCCAAGTTCGCAGCTCGAGTGGTTTTCCTTTATTACTCGAAATTTAATCGAAAGACTTACATCGCCATCGATGTGGCTATGATGTGCTTGTCGCCATCGCAGGGACGAAAAGGACGCTAGAGAGTATGAATGATCGTCGTGGTCGAGTTACCGAGCAAGAGTTTTCAGGTTGCAAGTGAAACGAGTAGTGAAAAATCGGGAAAAGGAAAATAATAATAATTGGTGATTATTTTGCAATTTCCATTGTTTGCAAAAACATTTCTGCATTTCAGGTAAACAATTTTTTCGCTGATGGATATCCTTGCAGTTATTTTTTGTTGTCGTGTTCTTATTCGTTGTTGTTATTGATGTTTTTGTTGTTATTAACAACTTAACAACATCCGTTTTCAGTGAGTCCTGCCACCGGATGCTTTGCTTTGTTTTGACACATTTTCAACCAGCAGAAAGCGATTTATTCAACAAGAATTGAATAGTTAATTGAATATATACAGTGTTTCTCTTCCTTTCTTCTCTTCTCTTTGATTTAAACTTCCTTGATGATAGCTACGTTGGTGAACGATGTGGAAAAACTCTAAGAAGGGGACAGGAAGTAACCGGAAAGTAGTTCTTAAACTTTGCGAAGAAAAGTTTTTTGAGAAAAGAGACCTTCTGCTTTCGTTGAGAGGTGGTGAGGATTATTTGAAGCGAAACCGAAATATTTATTAGATGGGAGGCGAATTAAACCAGGAATTAGACGCAGTAAACGAAGACGCATTCAATCGCGGAGCCAAGTTTTTTGAGAGATCATCGGTCACTGCAGTTGGTACTCGGATCATCCAGATATTGTGGATATGGACCCAAAGATTCCGCTGTTGGAGGAGGCTGTTAAAGTCTTAACATCATAAACCCGATATAAACTTCGAACTTAGAGTATTGTATCTCTTTGGAAGAATGAAATCTGATAACTAATCGTTCATCATCCATTCATATCGAAGCAGTAATATAATGTTTAGGGTTCTTTTTTATAGTTTTGTATTTTGTGTATCACCTGATAAAAGGGAGCTCTTAATTTCCTTAATTTTAATTGCATCATCCGAGGATCGCTTCGAGAAGTTTTGCTGGCATGAGTACGATGCATAAAGCATTCATCAAAAGCTCACCCAGTGAGCTCACGTCACTTCATCAAGCCACCTCTACTGCTCCTTCGCCCTCCTCATCATCTTCATCCGTATCAACATATAGTAACCCCCTTCCCAGGAAGGAGAAGAAGCAGCCATGTAGTAAAGCAATTATCAGGTGTCAAAATTTATATCATCAGCAAAAGTTTTTCTTAAGCTGAAAGCTGCTTTCAGCCTTCAAATTCGTAACCCTTTCGGAGCACTAAAGGTAGAAAGGAAGGACTGAAGGAAGGAGGAAAGCTAGCAACTGAATCCTCTTGCTGCTGGTTGTAGTTGTTGCTGCATTCAATTTATACTGTAAAAGCACAGAAATGATTTGTGGTGAACATGCTTTAGCACGCAATAGAATACCAGGTTATACGAGTGCATCTACCTGGTACCTACCTGGTATATGTATGGTACATGTATGTATAGTTTTTACACGCTGTGTGTATGTGTTTTTCACCTCGTAAACCTCAGCTTTTGTTTTAAGAATTGCTGAAGGAATTTCTAAGCGTTGTCTTCAGCGCCACCTGGCATTTGAATTATTGTCAAGAGTACGTGAAGATGGGTGGGATGTGTGGTGGTAGCAGAAGTTTGTTGTTGCTGATTCTCGGTTCCTATGGTTGTTGTTTCTTTTATTATTATTATTATTGTTGTTGTTGTTATTAAGAAAAGTCGTACATCGATTTCGTGCCAGTCACAATCAACTACCGCCACTAAAATTGCTTTATTCGAGGGCAGAAACTAAAAACAACACTGTTACCATAGTTTACTTAGTGCACACATATTAATATGTTACATAAAACATAAGCGTCAGATACTCGACTATAACAATCGACGTATTAACTCGATAACTTTCGAATTTTTTTCCTATTCTAAAAGAAAAGCCTTTAACCTTACATTTTCTTTATTTTCCACAAAGATCATAACTAATTGAATTCATAATTCATTTATACAAATCAGCAGTAATAATAATTAAAAAGATATAATCTCTGTATCATTCAAAGATCAAACTTATATTGTATAAACTTATTATTTCATTCGTCTAAATTCTATCCACTTATAGAAATAACCCTGAACATTCTATTCTTTTCTTATTTTGAGAGAATACTCAAAATCAAATAATGTACATTATATTTATATGCATTGAGAAATTATTAGTCATAATCTAATCATAAGTTACCTTGAATGGAAGAAGGTCACCTCAAGTGAATTCCATCCATTGTGTTCCAATTTGTTTAAATTATTTAAAAGTTGCAGCTCACAGAATATCCACGAAGTTACCATAAATTAGACCGCAACAAAATTATGATCGCCACTTATTAAGTGGTCCAGGGGGAATAAATTAAAATGCCAAACATACAACCGAATGCAGAAGCCAGAAAATCATCCAAGGCCACTAAAGGCGAATCTAAACAACCACGTCATGGAAACCCAAAGCTAAGAGGATTATGCATGTAATTAAACCGTAAAGTGTGGCAGAAATCAATACATTAAACACTCCTTCATTTAGGGAAACATACATCCCGAATCACACATACATACATACATACATATACACACACATACAGAGAACGAAGCTTGTATATGTTTGACGATGCTATCGAAAGGACGAAAGTTCCAGTGGTTCAGTGGAATCAGTGGCGGCTGAAATGAGGAGCCAAATACAAGTGAGAAGGACAAGTAATTTAAAAATAATTTTTAGTAGAACGGAGTATTTGATTGCTAATAATCACTGCAATACTAATCTCCCAAGTGATACAGATGAAAGGATCTTTAAGGATCTTTAGAGAAGGTTAGAAGAGAAAATAAAGAAACTTTAGTATAGATTGGAAGAAAAACTTAATTTATTTATAGTGTCAAAGTACCCTTTTTTCGCCTTAACTCTCTTCAGATGACAGAGTTGTATGTCGGAATTTTTATTCCTTCATAGAGAAGTGAACCGAAAGGTGACAGAAATTTTTCGAACTCCGCACTCAAAATGATCGGATAGCATAACCACGTGTGACACGTAACCACGGTTGTCGAAATGTGGACCGTGCAAAGAGAGCGAAGAAGAAAAAGAAAAAGGACAACGACAACAACATCAAGAACAGGATAAACAAGCTACTAACAACTTGGATAAATCAGATATCGATGAAAGCCAAAAGTTTAGAACTGACACCGACTCACACACACACACACACACATGCATATCCTACCTACAGAGACCACGCGGAAGGACAGCGAATGCCATCATAACAAACCCAATAATTAGCATGCAAAATCGGTGTACAGGCACCGGGATCAGCATGAGCAGCAGCAGGAGCACTCAACTCTTGCTATTGCAGGAGCAGCAACTCAGTCGCCGAGTTACCAAGTTGACGGAACTCAATAAAAGGACAACATACTGAAATCAGGAGGTTTCATGCATCGACTAGAAAATAGAAGAGAGCTGAGAAGAGAGAAAAGAAGAGGATCGTTGTACGAGTGAGTGGGTATATCTGTGTATGTGTGTGTGTGTTTGTTGTATTTTGTTGGGCTGCTGATTTATGCCACCGGAAATACGTTAGTCGGAAGTACTGCTGAAGTTTCAGCGCGGCATAGTAACCGGAAGAGAAGGACGAGTGGTTCGAAGAAGAGATGATTTGCTAGAGTGGCAAGAGAATAGCGGGGAGAGGGTGAAGGAGGCAGGCTGGTGGAGGTGGAGGAATGCATGAAGTTGTTGTGATGAAATTTACACTGCGGCTTCGATTCGGTTTTTGGTTTGTGTTATTTTGGTGCACACTCTTGTGGTGGTTGTTAGTGTTGTTGTTGTTGATGCTGCCGTTATTACTATTATTAATGCTCTTGTTGTTGTTGTTTCTAATAACATATTGACCAGGTATCAGTTGATAATATGGTTGCCACTTGCTGCATGCTGAATCTGCGGCTGAAACAACGCGCCTCATGCCAATAACACAACTCTTTCGTTGCACATGGTAACCCTCGACGGTTACGGCTGCAAAAAGCAGCGGCACCAGCGAAAGCTGTAAATTTAATATGGATGCGCATTAACAATTAACACGCTTGCTAATGAGCAAAATAAATTTGTAGACCGCAGGTTGATTTAAGGTTGCCAGGCGGCCCATCAACCGGCTCGGACCAGACGATGACAACGGTTTGAAGCAACCGACGCCGACGATTCGCCGTAATTGAATTTCTAATCAACCAGTGCAAGTGATTGATGCCGATGGTTTCTCAGGTTTCTGCCTGGAGGTAGCCATCTTCCTTCTAGTCATCGAGGTCATTCTTACTACTCGTATATATGTTTTTAGGACTTGGTTTTAGTAAAGGGATATTTTATTAAAATCCAACGTTGTAACACTATCTTAGTGGATGACTTTGAAAAACTTTAATGTTCACATGAAAAGCTTTCCCTATTTCCGAAAAAATTTGTCCACTGCATCATTACTAGGCTTAAAGTACTACGGTGACTCTTTAATCTACTGATTCAATTTGAAAGATCAACTCAAAAACGAAGGTTTCAGTTGTACACAAAAATGTATGGTATGGATTGAAGGTACATAGGTGAGTAGGAGAGTATTGAGACTGCATTTCCTGCATTTCCTACTAAATCTGATCCTAACTCTCACAAACTTATGTTATCTATTGTAATTGATGTCAGAGTCATATCAAATAATATTAGAATTGGAAGCGGGAACTGTAACTTTCAATGATTAGCCACGTCACATCTTGGACGTAAAAGGCCTATAGACCATTTGGGTTCCTCTCTCAAGGGGATATGTCAGGTAAAGGGCGTTAGTGCTTAAAAAACAAGATTCCATTATTAATACCCAATCCTAAGGACAAAGTTAAGGATAAGTAAAGTGCTAGAATCTAATATTTGCATCATTGAAAAAGTCCGTCATTAACGAAGGATGAATCTTAATAGAGTGGATGAACGGGTAAAACTTTCACATCCCAATAAAGCAGAACAAAAATCACGCCATGAAACTTCTCAATTTTTAATTGTTTCTCATTAAGTCACAACCAGCCGAGGGTTGACAGGTACGTAGACAGACATACAGACAGGCAGACAGACATACAGACA